>LPNX010301296.1:0-179617 GCA_001517045.1 Pseudotsuga menziesii | reverse complement strand
AACAACCTATAAACAACAAGTAATCTCACATAGAAATATAAGTGCCATGGCAACAAGTAATACATTGTTTCAAGTTTGAATGTTTCATAATTTCTTTAAATTTTAGCTTTAAACTATATACAATATCACAATAAAATATTTCTAAGAGGCAGGTATAAGCAGCCTTGCTGCTATTTCACTTGTTTTTATATTAAAAAGTTATATGGTAATTAAGTATGATGATAATGATAAATAGTTGGGCTTGTGTTTGGGGATTTGGAAACTATAGCATTATAGTTGATATCTTGTTGTTAAGACTTTTAGAATTCAATGTGATTGGAAATAATTAATGTTTGAAAAGAGTAATAAAAATAATATAGTTTAAAATGTAAAAATATTCATAAATAATATAAATTTGGTGCTTTATCCAATTTTGAAAATGACTTGATACAATGTTGTTGAAATTATATCACCATCATCCATGTTGTCTGTAAGTGGGGTTCACATTAGAAGTGCAATTATGAATCATATAGAATCCTACCATTATTTCTTGGTAGAAGGAAAGACAAGAGATTGTTGTGTCTTAAGGTTATTTCCATTGTCTTGAGTAAGAATGAATCAATTTATTATGGTACAAATTTATGGAATATGTTTTTTACAGCAATAAAGGTTCCATCGGTTGAGAAATTTATCCAATAAAGTGCAAGTAGTGAAACACCTAGATCATTGTTTACTTGTTTTCTAGAGACGAGAAATAATTTAAACCTTGCCTCATTTCTCAAGAGAGAGAAATCGCTTCTCCCGAACATTCTCTCAATCTTGTCTATTAAAAGTGTTTTAGAAACCATGGTTTGAGTAATTCTGAGTTTCATTGAGAATCTTCTAAATTTGGAGCATGGAAATCATGAAGATCAAGAAAATATTTTTCTACATTGAATCTTTTAATGTATCTTGACACGCTCTTCACAAGAAAGTAGAATTTGCTTCATCTTCATTGGGAGAATAAGAGTAAAAGAATTACATGACCTAGGAAGCATGAGCTAATTTCTTTCTAAATTGTTGGAAAAATATGCAACACATTCAAAAGTAGTGAATAATTTTTGTTGATTGCATGTTACAATTCCTTGATGATAAGCAAGTCAAAAAGAATAATTATTTAAATTTTTGTTGATTGCATGTTACAATTCCTTGGGTGATAGAAGTGCTATAAAAATGCTAACTATGCTCATTTCATTGCTAACTTCATCTATGTTTAATATTCACGAGCCTATTTCTGATACCCTAAATAGGATTCTTAAAGTTGACCCTTCCTTGGCCTTGGAAAATTAGTAGCTCATTTTTTTATTGTACTCAGGGTAGAAGACCGAGTCTACACCATGGAAAAAATTTAGCCCATACACTTTTTTTGGATATCTTTTCTCAAAACACCAATTCAATTTTGGTTTCACCTTTTCAACAATTTCACTCTCCAACAACAACATATAAGCTTATTATTGCACCTTTTTGGGGCAATTGCTAGTATTAATCATGTAGATGCCTTACTACAGTAATTAAATGCATTAAAACCTTTTTATTCAAAACTTAATTTAATAAAGTATTTTTTTAATTAGAAAAATAATAAATATAATAATTACACCGAAGGCGTTTCACAATCGAGACGTAATCTCAAAAGATTCCTCGTCTCCCTCGCTACTAACATTTCGACATGTGTCCCTTGGTGATTGGCTCTGCGTGCATACAATCTGTAATTGAACTCTTCATGCTTCCTCCAATCTCGCGAAAGCATGCCTTGCTTCGCAAGTTAGCCGGACGCCAGGATTTCAATGCACCGTTGCATTGCCAAATTGTCTCTCGACACGTGTTTTTCCTTTTTTCCTTTATTTTACACATGGTTTTCATGTCATTTTTTTCACGTTGTTTTTTTTTCACTTATTTATCAGTTAGTGTGGAATTATGTTTCAAGATGTTAGGAATTGTAATTAGAACAACTCAAAGGATTGCTTAGATTGAAAATTGTCTATTTACCTGATTCTGGGAAGACTGCAAAAAAAATGTTATTTATCAGATTCTGACCATAGTGGGACGTTTTCATGTGTCCATACTCAATATGGCTACTCATGTGCCAATATGATTTCTCATTAAACTGCTAATTTTTAAATTTTTTTTTATATAAATTTAAATTATTTATAATTTCATTAACTCTCAACTCCAATTCAAGAGATTTCCAAGTCATTGTCCCGAGATATTAATATTGTAAAACAAATAAAGAATATGTCTAATTTCCAAATTTATTATTGATAGAATTATAATAAAAATGGATTGAATTTTTGAAGATTATGGATTCAAGCCGTTTGATTCATTTGTACATATTCAGAGCTTTAAAGATTGAGATTTTAAATTTAATTTAACTTATTTTCACTTGAAATTCTATTATTAAAAAAAAATACTATTAATTAAAATAAAAATCAGTATATCTCAATGAGAAACAAGTCTCCTTCCCTATTTCCAGTTCGGATTGCAAAAGTCGGCTCCTCCACTTACAAAACAGCCCCTCCCCCCCGCCCCCCCCCCACACACACACTTTAAAGATTTTTTGGTTTTCGATTTTTGGTTTAGGATGTGGAAGTCGGTTTCTGGACTATTGAAACTTGCAATTCTTCACTTTCTCGAGTTCCGCACTCTGCTCTTAATTTACACACTCTCCATTGATATTATATTAATATTATTTGTCATCTAAATAATATTGGATTGTATTTTAATATTAAATAAGAGTCATGTAAATAATATTATTAATACAAACATACTATTAGAACCACATATTTGTATTTTAAAATAGTGGTTATGATTAGAATCACATATGATTTTGAAGATTATATTTTCATGACTCCATTTGAGAGGATAAGTGAGTGGTTAATATAAGTAGTTAACTTTTAAATATTTTTGAAATAATCATAATGGATAAACATTTAATTTTTAATTTTTTTATATAAATTTAAACTATTTATAATTTCAGTAACTCTCAACTCCAATTTAAGAGGTTTCCAGGTCATTGTCCCGGAATATTAATATTGTAAAACAATTAAAGAATATGTCTTTCGAAATTTAGTATCGATATAATTATAATAAAAATGGATTAAATTTATAATTATAATAAAATTGGATTGAATTTTTAAGATTATGGATTCAAGCGGTTTGATTCATTAGTACATATTCAGAGATTTAAAATTGAGCTTTTAAATTTAATTTAACATATTTTCACTTAAAATGTTCTTATTAAAAAAATACTATTAATTAAAATAAAAAACAATATATCCTTTTCGATCGATTTCTGGTTCAGATTGGGGAAGTCAGCTCCTCCACTTATGAAACAGGGTTTCCGCACTTTCATGCTTTTTCGGTTTTCGATTTCTAATTCAGGATGTCGAGGCTTACGGACTTTTGAAACTTGCAATTCTTCATTTTCCTGGGTTTCACACTCCGCTCTTAATTTACACACTCTGCATTGATATTATTTTAATATTATTTTAGTCATCTGAATAATATTGGTTTGTATTGTAATATTAATTAAGAGTCATTTAAATAATATTATTAATACAAACATACGATTAGAATCACATATTTGTATTTTAAAATAGTAGTTATGATTAGAATCACATATGATTTTGAAGATTATATTTTCATGATTCCATTTCAGAGGAGAAGTGAGTGGTTAATATAAACAATTAACTTTTAAATATTTTTTAAATAATCAATAATGGTTAAATTGTTAATTTTTAATTTTTTATATAAATATAAATTAATTATAATTTCATTAACTCTCAACTCCAATTGAAGAGGTTTCCAAGTCATTGTCGTGGAATATTATTATTGTAAAACAAATAAAAAATAGATCTTTCGAAATTTATTATCCATATAATTATAATAAAAATGGATTAAATTTATAATTATAATAAAAATGGATTGAATTTTTGAAGATTATGGATTCAAGTCATTTGATTCATCTGTACATATTCAAAGCTTTAAAGGTTGAGATTTTAAATTTAATTTAACTTATTTTCACTTGAAATGTTATTATTAAAAAAAATACTATTAATTAAAATAAAAATCAATATATCTCAATGAGAAAAAGGTCTCCTTCCTAATTTCCAATTTCTAGTTCGGATTGCAGAAGTCAGCTCTTCCACTTACGAAACAGGTTTCCTGCACTTTCAATCTTTTTCGGTTTCTGATTTTCGGTTCACGATGCAAAGGCTTCCAGACTTTTGAAACTTGCAATTCTTGACTTTCCCGGGTACCACACTCCGCTCTTAATTTACACACTCTGCATTAATATTATTTTAGTCATCTAAACAATATTGGTTTGTATTTTAATATTAATTACCAGTCATGTAAATAATATTATTAATACAAACATACTATTAGAATCACATATTTGTATTTTAAAATAGTGGTTATGATTAGATTCACATATGATTTTGAGGATTATTTTTTCATGACTCAATTTCAGAGGAGACATGAGTGGATAATATAAGTAGTCAACTTTTAAATATTTTTGAAATAATCATAAATGGTTTAACTGTTAATTTAAATTTTTTTATATAAATTTAAATTATTTATAATTTCATTAACTCTCAACTCCAATTTAAAAGGTTTCCAAGTCATTGTCGTGGAATATTAATATTGTAAAACAAATAAAGAATACGTATTTCCAAATTTATTATCCATATAATTATAATAAAAATGTATTAAATTTATAATTATAATAATTTTTAAGATTATGGATTCAAGTCGTTTGATTCATCTGTACACATTCAAAGATTTAAAGATTGACATTTTAAATTTAATTTAACTTGTTTTCACTTGAAATCTTTTTTTTTGTGTAAATAAAAGCATTATATTACATCAGATGGAAGCCATTACAAAGCAGTGGAACAAAACAGGACTAACAGTTCTCTGGCATGGAGAAGCCTCGCACAGAGCTAGACTTGAGCCATAGAGACCAAACAACTAGAAAAAAAACCGAGACTTAGACTAGCAGTGGGCATGCAGGCCCTATTCTTCCAAAATAGAGATGGAAAAACCTGAGCGAGGACCAACAATCGTTGAAAACTGGGTTGCAGGAGAAGCCCCATTACATTCCAAAAAAGCATTGGAGAAGACTTAGAAAACTTAATAGACTGAATTACCGTGCTTCAAAATAGGTAGTAGACCTAGGAAGTCACTCCATTTTTTGAAAAGCCGAGGGCAGACATGACATTATTGGATGAGCCAAAGCAGGAGCCGCACCAAGGGGGTTCTGAATCGGAGGAGAGGGAGATAAGATCCTTCTTTGCTTCTTACCACATTGTCTTCAGCTGTCCCTCGGGAGAGCCACCTTGTCTTGTCCTTTACCCCCAGCGAAGAAAGAGATACCTAGTCTGGAAGCAATAACATCAAACTTCTAGTGAATGAGGTGGATGGTGTTTCCATTTTCTCATCGGTTCCTCATCACCCGCCATCTTTGATTCCTATTCCATGTAAGAATGGCCTACCATATTCATGTTCACCCAATACTGCATGAGGAGGAGATCATAAGCCATAGCACGCCCCATAGTGGAGCTAGGATCCAAGACCCAGTCCGCTACCTCCTGATGAAGTTCTTCCTTGGGCATATTTTTCACGGTATTCCAAAGGTCCTCGACCTTACCCTCCACCTCTCGACGAATGTTTAGGCGGATATTATCCTTGAAAAATTTGGCCTCTTCTTGGGCCTAAAGTTGTACTCTTGTATCCATGCGGGAGAGTCTTGCAGCCCCCTGCTCAGATGAGGAATCACCATGGGATTTGCCCTTAACCAACTGACTATGCGGGGCCATTTCCACCAAAAGAGAATTATGAGCTAGGGAACAGGGAAAGGAGAAGGCAGAGAGCCACACCCAAACTAGACCAGAGGGCCATGGGAGAAACTAGAGGATCCGAAAGGTAAGGAGCAAGAATGAACGATGAAAATGGTTCGACCAACGGGACGAAAAATAAGAAGGAAAAGGAAAAATCATTACCCCATCTGGATCATACCGGGATGACGTCGTTGCTCTGGTGTAGACCATCTCCCTTGTACCCTTTTCCATGGCGAAAGATCTTACTAAAAAGATAGCCCTGTCAATTTGACCATCCCTCTTCATCCTATCCATCTTTTCATCTGCATTTCCAATGAGAAAAATAATGGCCAAGGACAACCACCTCTACCATTAGTCATTTGACTCATTGATATGCTCAGGCATCTTGGTGTTGGCCTGTCAGGGCGTGCTTGTGTCGTCTGTTATCTATATCTACCGCATCTTTCGGGCATGTTGAATGCGTACCACCTACGAGATCCTACGTCGCCAGCTGTTTGCAATGATGAGCCCATTCATTAGCTTTGAAGGACTCAAGCAGGCCCCATTGATGATCCATCTCCCTCTCGACCCCTACGTTCGCAAGAAGGTCCACTGCCTTGTTGGCGTGGCATCTTACGTGACAGAATGAGACCATGAGGTGGGCATGGATCAGGCCATGAAGCTTATCCAAGCGGCTAGCTAACCTCCAGCTAGTGGACACTTGGCTGCTGACTTGGCCATATGCTAACCGCCTTTCCATCTGAAGCATGATACTAGAATCGCCCTCAATTATCACTGGAAAATTGTTGCTGTGCACTAGATAGTTCAAACCTTGCAGCAGCCCTTTGAGTTCTGTAAAATTATTGGTGTCTCAGCCTATGGATCCCATAAAGAAAAAAAGAACCCGTCCTTGCAAGTCTCTGCATAATCCTCCATATCCAACAGCACCAGGGTTCCCTCTGGAGGCCCTATCGAAGTTAAGATTGAAGACCAGGGGGGGTGGGAAGAGACCACGACTTGGGGCTGGAAGGATGAAGGATCCTGTCATGCTTGCAGAGCCCTTCCAACTGGGATTTGTCCAAACCCCAAAATTCACCAACATGAATTTCATATGCGGGTATGAGCTTATCTTCGTTGTGCCATTGCATGCTTTTGATGGAGGAGAGAATATTTTCCCACACCGTTTTCTAGACCTTATCGAGGCTGGAGTGTTTGTCCCACAAGATTCTACCACTCCTTTCCTTCCAAATGCACCACATGATCATACCAGGTAAGGCATTCCAGATGGTCCTGATAATTCTATTTTTGAAATTTTTCTGGTTCCATTCCATCAAAGTTCTCATTGGCTGGGCTCTTTTCCTGTCACTTTTCCGAAAACCCATAGCCCCTTTATCCCAAATGGCTACAGCAAAAGGGTAGCTATCCAGGAGATGGTATGTGGTTTCCTTCGCTTAAGAGCATAAGCAACATTGACAAGGTCCCTGGATACCATGCTTTCAAAGATTTTCACCGGTTAGGATGCGGCCTTTAACAATCAGCCAGGAAAAGGTGGCGACCTTGGGCCATAAGTTTAGGGTCCATATATTATTCCATGTTTCCCCATCTTCGGCATGGTTCCCGATTCGAATGGTGTACGCCTCCTTGATGTTAAACATTCCTTTGTCCAAATATCCCCATCTCAGCACATCTGGCCCCTCCGTGGGTTTGATGCTTCACCTATGCATTTCCTCTTGGAAAGTCTCCCAAGCTTCCTCCTTGATCTGGTCTGGTTTGTTAATGAAGATCCAACACCGCCGCTCATTAATGATTTGCTCTTACCAGAAGTGATGAACAAGAGAACGACCCTCTGTCGTAGCTAATTCTTGAATTGGATCCCACCTTGGGTTGCCACTCAAACGGGGGATTTGATTCCATGAGTCCTCCTAGAACCTCGCATTCCTTCCATCATGAATTTCCCAAAAGCTGTGTTGTTGAACCAAGTGTCTTCCACCGTTGTCCTTTGTCCTGTGTTGTTGTTCTTCGTTAAAACAGATTAGCTAAGATGGGGGCCTGTCATGGCCATATTTAGAGCGCCAAAGTCGGGCCCATGGTTCAGTGGTGTGGGTGACCCATCTCCACCATACTTTCACTCCCTAGACTTCAGCCATGATTTTTGGATCTCTTAAACCCAACCCCCCCTTCAACTTTGGTTGGCATATGCTATCCCAACTTACCAAGAAAAAATTAGCTTTATCCTCTCTGCCTCCCCACAGGAAATTGCGCTAGATGCACTGAATCTCGTAGAGAATGTACTTCGGATCCGAGAGGACAGAGAACAAGTATATGGGCATTGATTGTAAGATAGATTTAATCAAGACCAACCTACTGGGTAAGTTTAGAGGTCTGAGAGTCCAGTTAGTGAGCTTCTGTTTCATTCGGTCAAGGAGTTCAAGATAGGAAGTATGCTTCAATTTGCATGGACCTAGAGGGACACCTAAGTATTTTGAAGGGAAAGAACCTTTTGAGAAACCCAGGATACCAAGGATGTTCCTTTGAGAGGCAGGAGTGGTATTGAAGAAAAAGACTTGGGATTTGGCCTGATTTATAGTGAGTCCCGTGGCTTTGGCAAAGAGATTCAGACAATATTTGAAGCTTCTCGCTTCTTGGACTGAAGGGTGCCCCATGAGCATGGTATCATCTATGAATTGTTGGTGGGTCTGAGCATCCATGGTGTCCATGAGACAGATACCATGAAGCTCACCATTTTCCGCCTTGGATTGCAGGAGATAGCTTAGACCTTTGGCCATTAAGATAAAGATAAAAGGAGAGAGGGGATCCCCCTGCCTGAGGCCCCTGGATGATTGAAAGGGACAAGGCGGGGCTCCGTTTAGGAGAATGCTGAAGAATAGGGTGGAGATGAGACCCATTACCCATTCCACCCAGTCATGGCAGAACCCATAGGTTGCCATAATTCGGCGGATGAATTTCCAACTTAGTTTATCGTATGCCTTAGAAATATCAATTTTGATCAGCATACCTGGATGTATCAAGCTTTGTAAGGAATGTAGGACTTCATGAACTAGGATAACCCCATCCAGGATTTGATGCCCTTCAACAAAACCAGATTGTTTCAGGCAGATCAGAGAGGGGAGAAGAGTTTTCAAATGATTGGCAATGACTTTGGAGATGATCTTGTAGACCACATTACATAGGGATATAGGCCTGAACTTGTCTGGGTGGTCTGTCCCTGATTCCTTAGGAATGAGAGAAAGAAACATTTCATTGAAAGCTTTTAACACCCCCTTTTTTTTCTCGATTCCTCCACCATTTCCACAACCTCTTCCTTAACCATATCCCAAAAAAAGTGGAAGAAGTAAGAGGTAAACCGATCCGGTCCAGGGGATTTTCCTAGAGCCATCTGATTGACTGCCTCTTCAACTTCTTGCAGAGTTACCAGCTTTACGAGCATCTCATTATCTTCCCTAGTGACAGAGGGTGGGATTAGGAGAGTGATTTGAGCAATGTCTCTCTCCCTGTCTTGAATATCTTCATTGAAGATCTCCGCAAAATAGTGGTTAAGTTCCTCTTCGATCTCTCTGCGCGTTTCTATTTGACCACCATCCAACTTTTTAAGTTTCTGAAACATCAAGGAGTGCCTATTCTGAATGACCGAATTATGGAAGAGCTTGGTGTTTTTTTCCCCATCCTATAGCCATTTGACCTTGGATTTTTGTTTCCAGTATATACCTTCCTATCTTTCCCTTGTCTCCAGCTGCCCCCATAAGTCCTTTTCTTTTTTCTGCATGTCCTCATCCCATCCATCTATCATTCATTTCTGACTAAGGTGATCAAGTTCAGAAATCAATCTTTTCTTGTCCTAAGAAATCTTGCCAAACTCTTCCTTGTTCCAGGTACGGATTTTGGATTTTAGCATTTTGAGTTTTTGTTGGAAGCAGTACATGGCAGTTCCTGAGAGGGGGACCAACTCCTGCCACCAATGCTAAACAAGATCTTCGAAGTCCTTTTGCTCCATCCAGAATTGTTCAAATCTGAAAGGTTTCCTTAGAGTGGAACATGACCAATCCCAGCGAAGGCAGATGGGTCAGTGGTCACAACCTTCCGCTGGGAGCACCTCGGCCATGATTTGACCCGTATCATGGAGTATGGACTCCGAGACCAAAAACCTATCTAAGCGGGATGCAACCAAGTGATCACCCCCATGTTTGTTGTTCCACGTATACCGACCATTACCAGTTTCCATATCCATTAACGAGCTTTAAGCTTGGAAGATCTCAAAAGACTCTTGAAATTTGTCCAAAGTTCTTTGACCTCCCTTTTTTCTCCCCAATGTTGACGATGAGGTTAAAATCCCCTCCCATCACCCATCGAGCTCCCTCTGCTTGGCGGTTGGACCATTCTAAGAAGTCAATGAAGGCCTGCTTTTCAGGGAAGCTGCTGGGGCCATAAATGTTCACCAGAGTACCCTTCGCCCCTGACTCAAGATGATGGAAATCTGCCCAGAGGGAAAACTTACACTACTACATTTCGATCCAAAATCCAATAGAAAAATCCGATAGCACGTGAATTTCTCTTTTTAAACTTACCAAAAATCACAAGGATACATTTTTTTTTTTGTAAATGTGGACACAAGCATCGGTTAAGCGATGGATATTCTCATAATCCTCAGTTAAGCGATGACGCCTTCCCAAAAATGGAAAAGACATTGTTGAATTGACCTCACCTTAAGAGCCTCATTGCTTTGGTTATTACGTGTAGACTCCAGCAGGTTTTATTTGTGGGTTCGATCATTTGGTTAAATAATTGTGATACATTTCTGTTTACGATATCTTATTGGATTCATTTAATATTTGCGGTCACCCGATGAAAATAAGAGGAAGAGATCGTTCCACAGAGCCGATTGAGAAATGCCATTATATTTCAGAAGATCCTTCGGCTGCTGCCCACTGGATGCCAGAAGCGGGTTCAGAACCGTAATCTGTTAATCAATTCTCGGTATTTACGCTTGGCAATGAATAATTTTTCATTTCTTTATTCGATTTGAATACCTTTGATGAAATAGGTATCTTTTTGTCTCTGGATTAGAAACTGTTTTCTCAGAACCGCAAATTTTTCAAGGCCAATTGTGTCTGTTTAGGGCTTTTTTGAACTAGGTTAAAGTGGGTTTTATGTTTAATTTGTCACGTTCAATTAGGTTTGCAGAGAATGCTGGTAAATATGGTATGCCATCTGATCGGGAGTTAGACGGGCACGGGTTCTTTGAAATCAGAAATTTGGGGATTGTTCGATATCTTATTAAAAAGAAATTCCCAATTGAAGGTTCTGAATTGTATCATGACAGATATGGGCCCTCTGAGATGTTCAAGGTTTCTAAATATCTTGATCATGTTTATGCTTACTATTACCCCAGTTCTTTTATCTGGGCGCCAGATGATTTTTCTTTTAGAAGAAGAGGAAGTGAAAGAAGTTGCCCAGGGAGAATCAGGGGAAGAAGATGAGAACTCATTGGAATCAGGGGTTATAAACGAGGACTCAGATGAATGGGACAAGTTCGGGCATATGGAGGACAGTTCAATGGATGAGCTTGATCCCGGATCATGGAGAAATATTTTGGATGAAACTCTGAGCCGAGAGAATATTTCATCAAATGAGGAGGGGTTGTATGTATCTGGTGTTAATAAAATGATGTTTGCGGTCAGCGAAGGTGAACCTGAACTCATGAAGGAAGCCATATCAGATCTTCATATTGATCCAGATGGTGGTTATGTGCATGCCCAATCCACACTGGGGTTTTTTTTTGAGATCGGAAGTGGGGTTGAGTAGAGCAATGCAAAGGATTTTTTGTATCATCATTTTGCTGCAGAAGGTGGAAACTTTCAGTCTAAGATGGCACTAGCCTATACCTATTATCACCAATAGGTAAACCGTAAAACTCATTTTCTTCGTCCAATTTCAATATTAGTCCCTTAGGCTTTGTTGAATGGAACATTGATATGGCTGTAAAAATCTTAAAGAATTGTTTCCCCGTGGAAAACGGGCGAAGATCCCCGGATGTTTCAAACAACAACCTCTTGTAATGTACTTATTTAATTTGTCAAGCATGGGCAGAATGAAAAATGTTTTCACTCACATTTGATGGGAACATCCCAAACAGGATTCTCATATGGCCTTTCTTTTTTCCACAGATGTATGAGAAATCCGTTAGGCTTTATGCAGAACTTGCATCTGTTGCGATGGCTAGCTTTTTTAGTTTCAAAGAACCACCTTTGGTTGAGCCAGTTCGGATCAATGATGGAGCTGAAGAGAACAAAGAAGCATTGAGGAAGTCACGTGGTGAGGAACATGATGATTTCCAAATTATTGAATATCAGGACCAGAAAGGGAGTACAATGTCAATGTATATACTTGGTATATTTTATTACTTTGGTTTGAGAGGGGTTCACCGTGACCATAGGAAAGCATTGTCATGGTTTCTTAAAGCGGTTGAAAAGGGAGACACAAATTCAATGGAATTTCTTGGAGAAATTTATGCACGAGGTTCTGGAGTTGAAAGAAATTTTACGAAGGCACTAGAGTGGACCTTGTTGTAGAGAGAGGACCTTGGGGATCCTTGTTAAGATGGGAATTAGAGTCTTACTTGAAAATCCAAACTGCCAGAGCTCTGCTATTGTACTCAAGAGTTGTTGAACTTGGATATGAGGTTGCATAGAGTAATGCTGCATGGATACTTGACAAGTTTGGGGAATATGCTATATGCATAGGAAAGTCAGGTTTATGCAGTGATGTTGAACGACATCAACGCGCACACACCCTTTGGAGGCATGCATCAGAGCAGGGTAATGAGCATGCAGCACTTTTAATTGGGGACGCCTATTATTATGGCAGGGTGAGTTTCTCTTTTCTCAAGGGACCTCAATATGAATGCCAAAGCAGTTTGTATAGGTCTTGAGGGTTGCTCTTGACTTTCTGTTCTTTCCTTGTAGGGCACTGACAGAGATTTTGAGCGTGCTGCAGAGGCTTACATGCATGCTCATTCCCAGTCAAATGCTCAGGCTATGTTCAATCTTGGATACATGCATGAACATGGAGAGGGCCTTCCTTTTGATTTGCACTTGGAAAAATGATATTATGATCAAGCTCTAGAGACCGACTGGGCTGCGAAGTTGCCTGTGATGCTTGCACTTCTGAGTGTATGGATTAGAAAGAACTATGGTGGCAGTTGTCTGGTAAGCTTTATTATTGCTTTTTGTTGGTATACTTCATACTCATCAATTAGCTCACATAAATGTGATGATACGTTTGAGTGCTAGATATTACTCATAGGTTATTTGTTCGGGAAACAATGTTGTCCAGCTAATGATGTGAAACAATTTTTATATGGATGGTATTTTTATGTGAACGTTGAATCTGAATAGGTTGTGTGAACTCTGCAGGTAACACTAATTGATTCTCTCCCTCACATGCTTCCCAAATTAGGAAAATGGTTAAAGAATACCCTTATTGATGATGGCAATGTGACTTTATTTACACTGTTTGCCTGCCTTTTGACAGTCTTGTATCTTCGTGATAGACAAAGGAGAATGGTTGCTCAAGTAGTTCATCCGCCTCAAGTAGATAATAATTGATAATCATGATTCTCAGGTCAGTCTTGTCTAATTTAGTGTTCTGTTATATTTGAACACTTTGCTTTGAATCATTGGTGGGCATATTGTTTTTTCTTGTACATGGGGTGGAATGGCTTTGCTGTAGCTGATGAGGTATATGTTGTAGAGTCATTGGGGTCATATGACTGTCACATAGTTTGAGATCATATAGGAGGTCCATGTGAAGTAATTGCTAAGCAAACGCTTAGTTTTTTGGATGGAAGATGTTTCCCCTTTTTTTTTGGATAAAATGCTTCCTTATATAAACGTTGACATTTTTTTAAATTTAACATTTGCGAGCTGTTTTTGGACTTGGATAAAATAAGAAAATTGACTTTGGGGTTCCTCTTCAAACGAAGGCGAGAAATCATCATTAAAAGTAGCACAACTTGAGTGCAGGGACCACTAACCATGGCATGATCGTCCTTGTTGTCATCTGCTTGTTCCTATGAGCTGGATATGTTGACAAGAACAGGAGATTGCTGCTGAACAAAAATATCTTCATTGTCCCTGCTTCCAACAAGATCAGATAGCTTGGAGAATTGACCCACCAACAGAAACTTGTGATGATCCAGAGTTTTCTTGAAGGCTTCCAGATGTGCTTCATAGGACTTGATATTGCCTTCCACTTCATCTTGGTGGTGGTCTAGACCCGACAACTAAGTTTCACTTACAAATCCTTCCACTTTTTCCCGTTGCAGATCCAAGTCATTAGCTGTTTTGTGTAACAGCTTCCAAAACCCCTTTCCATTAAGATTTCATCCAACCGAGATTATTGATATCTTTGATGTCGGCTCTGGTATCTCAGATTTTGACAGACAACCCTTGTAGTTTGTCTGCTAAATCCATCCCAATATTCATTGCGGAGAGCAAAGAAGTGAACCTCGGAAATAAACTAGGACCCCTCAGAAATATTCGACATCATTTTTGTTGTTCGATGATGATTTTCCTTAATTGGATGCTCTGACCCCAAGTGCACCCTCTCCTGCAACAATTTGGGTAAATTACATTATTGCATATGGTTGAGTTTTTCCCTAGTTCTCGAACCAATGTTGCAACTTCCCTGCTTCCCTCTTGAAGCTTGTTGTCAAAAGCCTTAAAATATTATACGTTTAGCAGCATATTCTATGGATGACGTTAATAAGTAGTGAAGAGATTCAATGGTGTAAGATGAATAATATTGTTGAGAGTTTTAAATTTTCCCATATGTGCCCATTCTAGGCACATATCATCACAAAGAGGTGTACCTTTGACTGATCGAACTAATACTAATCCAACCCAAATTTCTTCTTTGGAAAAAAAAAGTGGCAGTTATGTAGCATACCCAACAATTTCATTTGCATGTGGGGCTCTCACGTCCACTGATGATACTAGCGGATACATTATTTCCCTTGGTTATTGGAACTGAGCTATGCTTTGTCCCTGGCCCCAAACAAAACATACCAAATATTAGAATGATTTTTATAGCAAAATGCATGGGGATCAGATTTGTTGATTTCAATACCCTTTATTTGAAAAACATAGATATCAAGTTTTCAATTTTATGGAAAAAAATGGAAGGGATTGCAGTCATAGACATGAACAGGTAGTGTTGGGAAATCTAAAAGATGCATGGGATGTTCCTTGCAAAATTACTTCAAGAAATGGTGTCTCATGGATTGCTATGATTGCCGCATATACAGAAAATGGATATGCAAATGAGACATTGAAACTTTATTATCAAATGTAGGCGACACATGAACTCTAACACAACCGCAATGGTGGTTCTGTTTGGGCCAGTGCACATTTCAGAACTCTGTGAAGACAGTAAGTCAAGTCATGGTTTCATGATTAGAACACTATTTGAATTGAATGTTGTTGTAGATATTTATAGATATTTATACATAGATATGATACTGTTATAGATATGTATATAATTTTGGGGACCCTAAACTATACATATCTGATGTTTGTCAATATGTCCAAAAAAACATAGCATCTTGGAGCACGGTGATTGTGGGTTTTGCCCATATTGGATGTATGAATGAGGTACTGAAACTCTTTCACGAAATGTGAATAGATGACAGAAGACTAGATTCTGTCACTTTCCATGTGCCATTTTAGGAGCTCTGCAACAAGGTAACTGAATCCACAAGTGTAAAATTAAAAGTGGATTAAAAGCAGATATCTTTGCGTGGAATCACTCATCGAAAGATTTGCTAAATGTGTTAGTATAGGGATTGAATACTAATTATTTGAGAAAATGCCTACAATAGAGTTATGGAATTTAATGATGCTGGATATGCTGAGAATGGACATGCCAATGATGCATTGGCATTTTACTATCAGATGCAACTTTAATGCATAACAACTGGTTCTTTCACCATGTCAAGTTTTATTTCAATTTTTGCCGATATAAGAGCTCTGCGACACTAAAAATATATTCATAATTGTATAATTAAAAGTGGATCTAAGTTTTGGTTGGAGGTGTCTTGATCGACATGTGAAATGTGGGAAGGTGACTTACCTTTGCTAGAAGGGCACAGATAAACCTGAGCATAGTGAAGGTAAGAAAGGTTTCTTGAGGATACCTGTCAAGTGTTTTGTGATGTATGTGCCCAGAATGGTCATGCCAATGAGTTGTTAAATAAATTTCACTGCAATTGGCAGGATAAACACCCAATCTTATCACCATGGTGAGCATATTCCCAGCATGTGCTTAGTTAAGATTTCTACAGCAACGTGAGTGTATTCATGATGACATTGTTAAAATTGAATGGCCTGCAAAGCACATGATATTCTCAAGTATGATGTTCGGATGTTAATTTTGTTTATTTTAAAGCCTATTAGGGAAAGCTCTTTGTGATTTGATGGTGATGCAATTCATGGACTATTTTATTAATTTTCTGGTTTATGTCATAACTAAAATTGTGTGCCCAGAGTTTTGAAAGCAGTTAAATGTGGAAAATATGACTGTGCAGAAACAAACGCTTCCTCATGGGGTTCACCAAGATGCAGCAGTAGCACAGATACACACATTCAGGAAACTGAGGTAATGATTTGGTTGGTGAATAAGATTTCAACCTTACCTAATATTTGACAGGCTTTTAACATAAGGCCCTTTTTAATTTTTGTTTACAAGAAGTCATTATATCATTCTGTATTATGATTCTTATTTGAGAATATTTTCAATATGGAGCCATGATTTTAGCATTTGGAATTGTGTGTTTTGGCTAGGCTCCATGTGGCACTTCAGATGCTACAAAAGAAATAGAGTCTCCCCGTTGAAGTCTGGCCAATGCACATTGATCATTGGAAAAAACCACCCTTTTCCAATGTTTTGGCATGGTGAATTAAGAAGACAGGAAACAAAGCCACAAACATAAATATGGTCCTTTTTGTTAGTGATAATTCTCAAGATTCCTTGGCAGAGATTGTTGACATTTATTAAGGCACATACTGCAAATCATGTCTTTCCAACATAGGCAACAAGGTACACATCCTTTTCTCAAGTGTAAATCATGTTCACAGCTCAAAAAATCTTCTGAACTGATTTAGCTCGTCTAGGAAGGGGAAAATTTTGGAGAATAGTCTGAGAACATTCTATTCTATGTTTTATGTTAAAAAGGAGGAAGCAAGTGGTTTATAGTGCTTTTCTTAATGAATTGGTGTACTTTATGAATGCGACTTTTGAGAGTTTTCTAGTGGTCAAATTGTGAAGAGTCCATATTACTATTTCTAGCTTCCTTTCCAGAAGCTTTAAAATATATAACTATTAAAGCAATACACCCAGGAACATTGGGAATAGAGAATAATTTTCGCTTATTGCAAATAATATTTCCAGATAAATCTGCATCTATGGTCAAAACGTTGCCCCAATACGAGCAATTGGTTGTATGTAGCATCATGTAAAAAAAGGATACCCCCAAGGAGCAGTTATAAGTTTGATGAAACAGTTGTGGGCCCTTAACTAGGATTGATTTTGTTATGCTTTGCCCAGAAACATAAATAAATAGTCTTACCTGGTGGTCTCATTGCAATTGATAGCTGTCATTATGGAACTTAGATGTTCATGCACATGGTCTGTAGTTTTTTGTTGCTAATGATTTGAGCACAAATATCCTTCCTATAAGGTCATCATCCATCATATGTCCTAGCATACCATGCCTTGAGAGTTGCGGTGCTCGATGATAGTTTTATTAGCATGGGACAAAATGAACTTAACTAGGTTTTGTGTGGAGAACACCTTAAGCATTTACAACCTTTTTCTGAGAATTCCCATATCGTCAATCTCCAAGGCAAAATGGTAAAGGATCGTAGGTGACTGGACTTATTTTCCATCATTTATTTCTTCTTGAATTTGTACACTTGTCACTAAAGCTGCTCGGCTTCAGTCCTTTGCCATCTTACAAAGGGGAAGCAGTGTGAACTTGTGAGGCGTGGGTGTGTTGTCTATACACAGCTTGAACATTTTAAGAGGCCATTTCTGGAATCCTGTAGAGTAAGTTCAACTATCATGGAAAGTTTATGCTAAATTCTCTGATCTTATATAAAATTATAATCCTATCTGACCAATCATAGCAGGGGTACTACTTGACATGTTGCTGCTACTTTGTCTTAAATTAAAGTAGCAATGATGGTACTATGAAAGACTCTGCACATGTCTTGTTATAGACATGAACAGGTAGTGTGGGGAAATCTAAAAGATGCATGGGATGTGCTTGAGGTTAATGTGATGAGTCTTGATGGTGGATGCATGGAGTATATCCTTCGTTTGGTGGCCATGTGGAATTTGTATTTTTTTTTTAAACAGTTATAGCCGTTGCTTAAGCGATGGCCTGCAGGTAATTTAAAAAAAAAAAATTCAATGTCGTCGCTTAATCGACGGTTTTCTTTGGCGAACCATCGCTTAATCGACGTTTCAGTTTTTGTAATTCGTCAGTTAATAGATGGGTTTCTTTGGTGAACCATCGCTTGATTTCCGCTTAACCGACGCTTTACCGACACTTACGTTTAAAGTTTAATATGAATTAGATGTCGGATAACCAACGATTTACATTTAACTGATGGTAAACTGAGCCGTCGCTTAATTGACGGATTGGAAAGATGTCGAATAACCGACGATAATTCATCGACGCTTAAAAAAGATCATAGTGTCATACATGCGATAGGGAAGTGTCAAAAATCCGACAATACGGCTGTCGGATTTTTGGTCGAGATTTCCCAGCACCATCTAGGGCCATCACCTAGCCACCTTTCCAGATTTTAATTTTGTTTTTTTCCATGCCTTCAAAACTGCATTTCATTTCCTGGAGAAAGAGGATATCCGGGGTTTCCTGCTTTATTTTCCTATTGAGAGTCCTCCACTTCCTGGGGTTGCCACAACCCCTTATAGTCCAGGAGATTAACTTGATTGGGAAGATTTGGAAACTTCAGAAAAGGCCGCCCTAATTGTAGGGTATTGGCCTGATTCTATGAGTTTGACACCTATTTCTACAATGCGTTGCTTGTTTGATTTCCTTTCTTTGCGCTCCTCCTCCTCTGGAGGTTTCTGTTTATGGCTTGTTTGGGGATCTGGGTCAATCTCCAGGTTCGGATGATCCCCAGCCTTAATTATTTCCTCTTGGAGGAGCTCTATTTGTCTTCTGGGCACATAAGATTTCCCCTTTTTTCCACATTCTACTTCTATCGCATCCAGATCTAATTCACCTAGTTCCATTTCTTCGTCCTCGGCTTCCTCCACTATTTCCATATGTTGGGTTTCCATCCCGTCAGGGACATTAGTGTCCTTGGTGGGCTGGGAAACATCCTCTTTTTCCTTAGGCATGCCATCCTCTTCCAAGTCCCCAAGGACCTCGAAAGCATTCTTGGATCGAGTCTCCCACATCTCCATGTCTTTTTTGGCTTTTGATGACCTACTGACCCTACTTCTTTTGCGGTTCTTGACCTGGGTGAAGCCATCAGGGGGAGTCCCATTTCTCTCCAGGTGAGGGTCTGCTGTGATGGGATTTGCAGCCAATCGGGGACAGTTCTATCCCAAATGACTGTACTCATGACATTGTCTGCATCTGAAGGGGATCTGCTCATAGTCAATGGGTTGGATCCATTCTTCATCTTCCTAGCTTAGGTTTATAGCTTCTGGCAGCTCCTTGGAGAGATCCAGGTAAACGCAAATCCTTGCAAAGGAGGTATACCTCTAGGCCTTCATTTTCTTAGCCACCTTAATAAACTCTCCTATGGTATTTCCAATGTCCTGCAGGGTTTCCAAATCCCAATATTCCCCTGGGAGGGAGAAGAGGTGGATCTAGAATAAGGCCACAGGCAGGTCCTCTGTTTCAGGGTTGAATCTTTCCTTCCATGGACGGAGGTACAGACCAATGGAAAAAAATAAATAAGGGCCTCCCTCCAAGATATGGTAATGATCCTCTTGGTTGAAGAAAATAATCGTGAAGAAACCCTTAGAGTCAAGCTGCAGGTTATAGTGACATTTAGGGTTCCAAACGTTGCTGATCCATTTAACTAGATCCTTTTCCTTAGGCCATATATCCACGAACTTTCCAATCAAAGCCTTTTCCTTCTAGAGCTTGATCGTTCCCCTCACCTTCTTTGATCGAACATGAGATGTTGGAATGGTGGGGGCTTTCGGCAGATAAATCCCCACTCTAGGCTTTTGGCAGGTGGAAAAACTCTCCAGTTTGTCCTTGGCTACTGGGCCTATCCCATTGAGACCACCAGGCCTCAAAGAGCCCGACTCCATCGGGGGTGCACCTGGGGAGGCCAAACTGCGCGATGAACCTGCCAGCTTCTGCAAACAGATGGCCCCAGTGTCCAGGCAGTGTCGGTCAGAAACTTAGTGAAAAATCCCTGCAAAAGCTCACTTGAAATGTTATTATTTAAAAAAATTACTATTAATTAAAATAAAAACCAAAATATCTCAATGAGAAACAGGATGACTTTACGACTTTCTATTTCTGATTCGGATTGCATAAGTTGGCTCCTCCACTTACGAAACAAGGTTCCCACACTTTCACGCTTTTCTGGTTTTCGATTTCCGATTCAAGATGCAGAAGTCGGCTTCCAGACTTTTGAAACTTGCAATTCTTCACTTTCCCAAGTTCCTCACTCCACTCTTAATTTACACGCTTTACATTGATATTATATTAATATCATTTTACTCATCTAAATAATATTGGTTTGTATTTTAATATTAATTAAGAGTCATCCAAATAATATTACCAATACCAACATACAATTAGAATCACATACTTGTATTTTAAAATAGTGGTTATGATTAGAATCACATATCATTTTGAAGATTATGTTTTCAAACTCCAATTCAGAGAAGAAGTGGTTAATATAAACAGTTAACTTTTAAATTTTTTTTAAATAATCATAAATGTTTAAAAGTGTTAATTTTTATTTATTTTTATATAAATTTAAATTATTTCTAATTTCATTAACTCTCAACTCCAATTTAAGAGGTTTCCGAGTCATTGTCGATATAATTATAATAAAAATGGATTAAATTTATAACTATGATAAAAATGGATTGAATTTTGAAAATTATGGATTCAAGCTATTTGATTCATCTGTACATATTTAGAGCTTCAGAGATTGAGCTTTTAAATTTAATTTAACTTATTTTCACTTGAAATTTTATTATTAAAAATAAATACTATTAATTAAAATAATAATCAATATATTTCAGTGAGAAACATTTCTCATTCCCAATTTTTGATTTCTGGTTCGGATTGTAGAAGTCGGCTTCTGCACTTATGAAATAGGGTTCTTGCACTTCCACACTTTTCTGGTTTCTGATTTTCGCTTTACGTTGCGAAAGTCTGCTTCTGGACTTTTGAAACTTGCAATTCTTCACTTTTCTAGGTTCCGCACTCCGCTCTTAATTTACACACTCTGTATTGATACTATATCAATATTTGTTTATTCATCTAAATAAGATTGGTTTATATTTTAATATTAATTAAGACTCATGTAAATAATATTATTAATACAAACATATGATTAAAATCACATATTTGTATTGTAAAATAATGGTTATGATTAGAATCACATATGATTTTGAAGATTATATTTTTATGATTCTATTTTAAAAGAGAAGTGAGTGGTTTAAATAAGCAGTTAACTTTTATTTTTTTTTAAATAATCGTAAAGTGCACAAGTGTTAATTTTTAATATTTTATAAATAAAGAATATTAATATTGTAAAAAAAAAAGAATATTTCTTTTGAAATTTATTATCGATATAATTATAATAAGAATGGATTAAATTAATGATTATAATAAAAATAGATTGAATATTTGAAGATTATGGATTCAAGCCATTTGATTCATCTGTACATATTTAGAGCTTTAAAGATTCAGCTTTTAAATTTAATTTAACATATATTCATTTGAAATTAAATTAAAAAATACTATTGATTAAAATAAAAATAGATATATCTCAATGAGAAACACGTCTCCTTCTCGATTTATGATTTCGGGTTCGGATTGCAGAAGTCGTCTCTTCCAGTTATGAAATAGAGTTCTCGTACTTTCAAGCTTGATTTCCAGTTTGGGATGCAGAAGTCCACTTCCGGAATTTTCAAACTTGTAATTCTTCACTTTCACGGGCTCCACACATCGCTCTTAATTTACACACTATACATTGATATTATTTTAGTCATCTAAATAATATTGGTTTCTATTATAATATTAACCAATGTAGATCCAAATCCTAGGCTCTATCAAGCGCCGAGATGGATCAAATCTCTCAAGGTGCAAACCTCTTCTTAGGTATCCATTGATTTGATTCAAGCCAAAAGACACATCTTTTTATTTAAGGTCCGTCCACATATAATTTTTTTATTATTAGTATTTAATATTGTTTATGGTGGACATATAATATTTTTTATTATTTTTTTATTTTGTTAGGAATGAACATTGCATAATTTCCCACACATGGTTTTAAAACCATATGCAAGGCCCTCCTACAATCATGGGTTGTTTAGGAAGCATTGCACATGGTCTTAAAAACATTTGCAAGGCTCTCCTAAACCATGTACAATAAAACCATGGGTTGTTTAGGAGGCCTTACACATGGTTTAAAAACCATGTGCAAAGAATCCTAAACCATGTACAATAAAATCACGGGTTGTTTAGAATGCCTTGCACATGGTTTTAAAACCATGTGCAAGGACAACATTTTTTTGCGAATAATTCAATTTTGTGTTTTTTTATTGACCCACATTTTTTTCATGGATAATTAAATTTTTACTGTTTTATTGTTTTGTTAGGTAAGAAGATTACAGCATCTCCCCCATATTAGGTTGTTTTTGTGGCTAATGTTTATTTCGGCCTATTAGAAAATTTATTTTTTATTAATAAAAATAACTTTACGAAAGTGATATATTTTTTTATTTTGTGTCACAAAATCTCTCCCATAATATTCAGTATCACTATTATTTATTTTCGACATGTTACAAATGTTACATCACTTTACAAAATCTCTCTAATAATATTCACTATCACTATTACTTTTTGCCGACATGTTACAAACGTTACAAACGTTACATCACGTTACAAGATCTCCCCCATACTGGGTTGTAGAGCGTCTCTCGGCGCAATTAAGAGTCATGTAAATAATATTATTAATAGAAACATACAATTAGAATCACATATTTGTATTTTAAAATAGTGGTTATGATTAGAATCACATATTTGTATTTTAAAATAGTGGCTATGATTAGAATCACATATGATTTTGAAGATTATACTTTTATGACTTGATTTCAGACGAGAAGTGAGTGGTTAATATAAGTAGTTAACTTTTAAATATTTTTTAAATAATCATAAATGGTTAAACTATTCATTTTTTACTTTTTTTATATAAATTTAAATTATTTATAATTTCATTAACTCTGAACTCTAATTTAAGAGGTTTCGAAGTCAATGATCCTAAATATTAATATTGTAAAACAAATAAAGAATATGTCTTTTGAAATTTTTTTATCGATATAATTATAACAAAAATTGATTAAATTTATAATATAATAAAAATGGATTGATGTTTTTGAATATTATGGATTCAAGCCATTTGATTGAGCTTTTAAATTTAATTTAACTTATTTTCACTTGAAATGTTATTATTAAAAAATACTATTAATTAAAATAAAATTCAATATATCTCAATGAGAAATAGGTCTCATTCTCGATCCTCCACTTAGGAAACAGGGTTCCCATACTTTCACACTATTTCAGTTTCCGATTTTCGGTTTGGGATGTGGAAGTCGGCTTCTAGACTTTTGAAACTTTCAATTCTTCATTTTCTTGTGTTCCACACTTCGTTCTCAATTTTCACACTCTAAATTGATATTATATTAATTTTATTTTAGTCATCTAAATAATATTTGTTTGTATTTTAATATTAATTAAAATTCATGTAAATAATATTATTAATACAAACATATGATTAGAATCACATATTTGTATTTTAAAATAGTGGTTATGATTAGAATTACATATGATTTTGAATATTATATTTTCATGACTCCATTTGAGAGGAGAAGTGAGTGGTGAATATAAGCAGTTAAGTTTTTAATAATTTTTAAATAATCATAAATGGTTAAACTGTTAATTTTTAATTCTTTTATATAAATTTAAATTATTTATAATTTCATTAACTCTCAACTCCAATTTAAGAGGTTTCCAAGTCATTGTCCCTAAATATTAATATTGCAAAACAAATAAAGAATATGTCTTTCCAAATTTATTATCGATATAATTGTAATAAAAATGGATTAAATTTATAAGTATAATAAAAATAGATTGAATTTTGAAAATTATGGATTCAATCCGTTTGATTCATATGTACATATTCAGAGCTTTAGAGATTGAGCGTTTAAATTTAATTTAACTTATTTTCACTTGAAATTTTATTATTAAAAATAAGTATTATTAATTAAAATAATAATCAATATATGTCAATGAGAAACATGTCTCCTTCATGATTTTTGATGTCTGGTTTGGATTGTGGAAGTTGGCTCCTCCACTTACAAAATAGGGTTCCCACACTCTCACGCTTTTCTGGTTTCCGATTTCAGCTTTAGGATGTGAAATTCTACTTCTGGACTTTTAAAACTTGCAATTCTTCACTTTTTCGGGTTCCGCACTCCGCTCTTAATCTACACACTTTGTATTGATACTATATCAATATTTTTTTAGTCATCTAAATAATATTGGTTTGTATTTTAATATTAATTAAGAGTCATGTAAATAATATTATTAATACAAACATATGATTAGAATCACATATTTGTATTGTAAAATAGTGATGATGATTAGAATCACATATGATTTTGAAGATTATATTTTCATGACTCCATTTTAGAGGAGAAGTGAGTGGTTAATATAAGCAGTTAACTTTTCATTTTTTTAAATAATCATAAGGTACGGAAGTGTTAATTTTTAAATTTTTTTATATAAAGAATATTAATATTGTAAAACAAATAAAGAATATGTCTTTTGAAATTTATTATCGATATAATTATAATAAGAATCAATTAAATTAATGATTATAATAAAAATGGATTGAATGTTTGAATATTATGGATTCAAGTCATTTGATTCATCTGTACATATTCAGATCTTTAAAGATTGAGCTTTTAAATTTAATTTAACTTCTTTTCACTTGAAATGTTATTATTAAAAAAAATACTATTAATTAAAATAAAATTGAATATATATCAATGATAAACATGTCTCCTTCCTGATTTCTGATTTCGGATTCGGATTGCAAAAGTCGTCTCTTCCAGTTACGAAACAGAGTTCCTGGACTTTTGAAACTTGTAATTCTTCACTTTCCCGGGCTCTGCACTTCGCTCTTAATTTACATACTATGCATTGATAGTTTTTTAGTCATCTAAATAAAATTGGTTTGTATTTTAATATTAATTGAGAGTCATGTAAATAATATTATTAATACAAACATAGAATTAGAATCACATATTTGTATTTTAAAATAGTGGTTATGATTAGAATCATATATGATTTTGAAGATTATATTTTTATGACTCCATTTCAGAGGAGAAGTGAGTGGTTAATATAAGCAATTAACTTTTAAATATTTTTTAAATAGTCATAAATAGTTAACTATTAATTTGTAACTTTTTATATAAATTTAAATTATTTATAATTTTATTAACTCTGAACTCCAATTTAAGAGGTTTCGAAGACAATGTTCCTAAATATTAATATTGCGAAACAAATTAAGAATATGACTTTTGAAATTTATTTCGATATAATTATAATAAAAATGGATTAAATTTATAATATAATAAAAATAGATTGATTTTTTTGAATATTATGGATTCAAGCCATTTGATTGAGCTTTTAAATTTAATTTAACTTATTTTCACTTGAAATGTTATTATTAAAAAAATACTATTAATTAAAATAAAAAACAATATATCTCAATGAGAGACAGGTCTCATTCCCTATCCTCTACTTAGGAAACAGGGTTCCCACACTTTTACACTTTTCCAGTTTTCGGTTTCCGGTTCGGGATGTGGAAGTCGGCTTCCAGACTTTTGAAACTTGCAGTTCTTCACTTTCTCGGGTTCCACACTCCGCTCTTAATTTTCATACTCTGCATTGATATTATATTAATTTTATTTTAGTCATCTAAATAATATTGGTTTGTATTTTAATATTAATTAAGAGTCATGTAAATAATATTATTAATACAAACATACGATTAGAATCACATATTTGTATTTTAAAATAGTGGTTATGATTAGAGTCACATATGATTTTGAAGATTATATTTTCATGACTCCATTTGAGAGGAGAAGTGAGTGGTGAATATAAGCAATTAACTTTTAAATAATCATAAATGGTGAAACTGTTAATTTTTAATTTTTTTATATAAATTTAAATTATTTATAATTTCATTAACTCTCAACTCCAATTTAAGAGGCTTCCAAGTCATGTTCATCTACATTTTGCTTCTCTGAGGTCGAGAGTGTGAGCCTATCTCACCCCAATTTTTCATCAACATTTTCTTCTGAGGATGTCGTTTTTCATTTTTTTTTAACTCTTTTATCAAATTTTATAAACAATTTTGTTTGTGTGCACTTTAGAAAAATCATTAAATAAATAAATTATTGCAGATGATTATTAATAATATGTGTTTTCTATTTAAAGTTTAAGTTCATAGAGTTGTGACATTTATATTTTCATATATATTAATGGAGTCAAATTGTTGTGGGGTTCAAGTAGTCTTAGGCTTAATTGTGATATTAAAAATAAACTATGATTATACTTTATTCAAGAATTCACATCTATCAATGAAATTTAGTTTCTTCTTAGAGCACATGCATTTTAATATCATTCTCTGCTTGACTCTCTCTCGTCTATATTTTTAGGAAATTAAATACACATCATTATATGTTCAAATAGGTCATATGCATGATTAGGGTAAGACTTAAGCAAAATATTTATTAAAAACAGTTGATTTCACACCTTTATTAAAATTAGTTTATTTCTATAACTAAATATGACAACAGGCATCACGAACTTATGATATTTTGTACAATTATGAGGTCATTTATAGAGTTTGGAAAATATCAAAACCATAAAATTATTATGAAATCTTTTATTTTTACACTAAACGACTACTGAAAACCAAATTATGCTCATCACTTGTCAGTGTTTGAGAAAAGGGTTCAAATCATAAAATCATTATGACAATACCCATATGAATACCTGCTTTCTTGATAAGGTAAAATAATTGTAATAGTGAACAAGAAGTTGGAGGCTTAAATTTGGCAATAAATTCAAAGATTGAGTAATAAATTATGAACAAGAATTTTTTTAGGTAAATTGCATAGGTACATGAAGGAAGTTTGTAAACTGCAGATTAAGTGTCATTGGTGGAAATGGTTTTGCAATAATGGTTTCCAGAAACTAACCCTTTATGTTATCTACTGTAGAAATTTCCACATTCTCCAATCATGAAGTCTCTTTAATTGTAGAAAAACAAAAAATTGGAAATTCGCAGCTTGAATCTTTACTATATCCAACTTTTTAATGTTGAAGAGATTATGAACAGAATTTAAAATTACATAGAAACTAAGCATTAATTTTTATTTGGAAACACTTCAACAGAATAAATGATGTACAATTTGAAAATCTTGAAGTTAAAGTTGATGTGCAAATAAAGGAACTAAAAATTACGTTGAGTTGACTAAAAATATTTGTGATGTTTGTGATTTTGGCACAAACTTGTTACCTCATGGTAATAGTAGATTTATTTGTTGTTGTGTTTAATGAGTTTACCGTAGTTAAACTCAATTGGCTATGGTTTTATGCCCAAAATTTCACTGCTTGTATGCTGTTTTGAATCCTCATAATAGCATTTTTTGTGTTTTCATTGTTTCCGTTATTTTTCGTTTCCATTGTTTCTAATATGATTTATGATTTGTTTGAAGTTTTCCCAGCTTGAATCTATGTCATTAAATTTCAATGATTAATATTTACTAATGAATATATTTTTTTTCCTCAACCTTAACAAGATTTGAAGTGGCTATTTTTTTTCCATAGACTTTTGTGGGTTGCTTCTATGATCAAGCCACTGCTTAAAATCTACAAATAAATGGCAATTCAATAGAATGAATTGGCATTCGAAAGCATTCTCTTCCACTCCTCCACAACAATCATTTGAAATAAAGAACAACCAAGGCAATATATGGAAAAAAACTAAAACTATTTTTTCCCTAGAATTTTGTAAAAACACTTGCTGAAAATGTAATTATTACAATTTTTAAACAAGATTTTAATAAAAAATACGAAAAATATGGAATAAAAAATATGTTTAAATATTAAATAATATAATTAAAAATTAATTTATAAACTGTGTAATATAATGAATAAGAACTAAATGATTACAATTAAGAATGAAAAAATAATTGCAAACAAAGTTATGAATTAAACATACTTATTCATGATTCTTGACTTCCACTTTTTGTAGTGCAAAACACGAAAATTGGAAGTTACAAGTTCGTAATAAATTTTTTTGTATTTCCTACTTCCTTCATTTAACTTGGAAGCTTTTCTCAAATCTGGAATACAAAATATGTTTAAATATGAAATGATATGTTTAAAATTTAATCTATAAACTGTTTAATATAATGAAGAAGAAAAAATCATTACAATTAAGAATGAAAAAAGATTGCAAACAAATTTACGAATTAAACATACTTATTCATGATTCCGGCTTCCACTTTCTGCAGTGCAGAACATGGAAATTGAAAGTTACAATTTTGTAATAAAACTTTCTATATTTCTGACTTCTGCTTTCCATAGTGTGGAATATAGAAATCGGGAAAGTCTTTGTCTCATATGTTTTTATCTTATTTCCCAATTTCCACTTTCCGCATTGCAGAATGCAGAAAGCGGAAGTCAAGAATCATGAATAAGTATGTTTAATTTGTAACTTTATTTGCAATAATTTTTCATTCTTAATTGTAATCATTTTTCCTTCTTATTCATGCATTTATTTCTAATTTTAAATATATTCCTATATAGTTGTTATTAAATACTATTACCTATTGACTTTATCATACACCATAACTATCCATTATCCCTTATTTGAGAAAAGGAAAAAGAAAAAATAACAATAATAAAATAAATAAAACATTTCCTTACATCTATGGCTTAGGGATGAAAGCACAAACAAAAAAGTATAAACATTTTTCTCATTGAAGCCCTATTTTCCATGATTCAGACTTTAGACTTATCATCCTCACATTTTTACAAGTTTACCTTTGTAAGCTTTATTATTAGTCAAATAGAAGTTCAATTATTCTCCTTCAAAAGTATAAGCCCTACTATTCATGCCGCATGAAGTTGAGCACTACCAAATCAACTATTTCTAAAACATTTAACATTCTAAATATGAAAAGAGAAAACTAAAATTAGTAGTTCCGAAAAACTAAGTCGAGGAGATGAACCAAAAACATATCAAAGTTCTGCATCCCACTTTATGCATTGCGGAATACAAAAAGTGGACAAAAACAAAAATTGCGAAAAGAAAAATTAAGGTTCTGATTTCCGCATTCCACAATGTAGAAAGTGGAAATTGGGAAATAATATAAAAAATTAGGAGACAAATACTTCTCTGCTTTCCACATTCTGCACTGCGGAAAGCAGAAGATGGAAATACAGAAATTTTTCTTACAAACTTGCAACTTTTGATTTATGTGTTCCACACTGTGGAAAGCAGAAGTCGGGAATGGATTTCCCCGATGACTTGAAAAAAATGGATCCCCTCTTTCCCCATTGCGGAAAGCATATTTTATTAAGTGAAATGATCATGCTTTTGCAGATGCTTTATTCAGTTGTGGAAAGAATCAATATTTTTACCCTCTCGGCGTTCCTTTGCACCTCTCGGTGCAAATTCTAGTGTAAATTATTTATAATTGGTTGTTAAAATATATGGTTTATAATTCTATGGACATTCAAGTTTTTTATAATATTAAAAAATGTATTATTTCTGCTGTAGATTGAAAGATACACGGTTGTAAGGAATATATATATATATACTTTACATACCTAAAGGAATTCTATCAAAAATAAGAAAACTGTGTTTCTACTTCCTTTTGACAACCAGTAAGCAAACTAAGGGAATTGCCTTGGTAAAATGGAGGACCCTAGCTAAGCCAAAAAACCTAGGTGGGTGGGGCATAAAAAACATAGAATTGTTCACAAAAGCCTTAGTTGCAAAAACCTTATGGAGACTACTACAAAACCTTGAAAAACTTTGGAGTAAGGTCATTGTGGCTAAATACTGTCCTGATAACAACATCTTGGAATGGATAAGAACCCCAAATAAAACCTTTAAGAATGGTTCCATAGGGTGGAAGGCAATGGTAATGGCTTTCCACCTAATCGGGAAATGGATAGGGTGGAAGATTGGAGATGGAACGAAGGTCAGAATTGGAGAAGATCCTTAGGTGGGGGTAGGGGAAAATTATAAATCATCAACACACTTAATCCAACTTCTAAAAGCATCCAGAATATTCACCATAGCTGATTCCTATAAATACCCACTTATGAGAGGCTGAAGCCAGTGGAAAAATGGTCAAGAAATGGGACTGATGGGATAACATGCCACAGAATGGAACATATTCATTAATATGCTAGTATCAAACCATATTCATCCAGGAAGCGAATAGGATAAGCTGGTGTGGACAAAAAATCCTAACATTGGTCAATACACAACAAAGTTAGGATATTAGTCGGACTCTGAAGAATAAGCAGCAGTAGGAGAGAAACAGTGGTGGTGGAAAAAGCTGTGGAAGATCCAATGCCCTTTAAAAACATCAAATATGAAGTGGCTAGCTCTTTCTAATAAAATTTTAACATGGGAGATGCTACAAAAATGGGGCTTTGAAGGACTAGGAATTTGTCCTTTGTCCAGATCTAGTGATGAAACGAGCTCTCATTTATTCGCTTCCTGTTCTTATCCAGGCAGCGTTTGGAATGGGATGATAGCCAAATTAGAAGTAGATAAAGCACATGATGAATCTATAGCCCTAGAAGAAAAAACCAAAGCTTGGTGGAATGATGAAAGGGTAGGCCCTTTAGAAGCTTTTCCAATCCTGTTTGTCTACAGTATATGGGAAGCCACGAATAAAGCCATATTCAACAATACTTGGATTCCTCCTGACATTTTCATCCCATTGTTAATGAGAAAATTACAAGAACACAAGAGGAACACATCCAAGACCAAAATAATAATAATCAACATGCCAGAAATAAACAAAGAGCTGCCATGGGCATTCTTCGACGGAGCTAGTCAAGGGGAGCCTCCATTAGGAGGAGTTGGAGCAGTAATTTTCTTTCCACTAAATAGAAAGAAGAAGATAAAATATGCAATAGGACAAACCTCAAACAAAAAAGCTGAGTTATCAGCTTTATGGGCTACTTTAAATGTGGCCAAAAGCTCTCAAATACAGGAAATATATATCTATGGAGATTCTAAAGTAGTGGTGGACTGGGAAAATGAAAAGAACACCATAAGAGCACCACACTTACAACACCTTCTAGTAGCAATGAAAACACTAAAAACTAGCTTTAGAAGGATCTCCTTTGGTCATATCTATCGATAATTGAATATGGAAGAAGACGTTCTTTCAAAATAGGCATTAGCCTATCATCCTGGCCTAATGGAGACAAAAGAAGTGATAGAAGGCATTTCAGCATTCCACTATGAAACAATATAAAATGCAGATGGTTTTTGCAGTTTTGAGCGGGATCCTAGTAATTGGAAAATAGAAAAGTTGATGATGGTTATTGTAACAAACAATCCTATTGAAGTAAGGATTGTGATTTTGATACAGCACGAACTCAATGTTCGATATGATGTAAGATTGCAAAAGTAGTTCAGGTTTTATTCAATGAATAAAATGGTTTTTTTCTCGGGTAATATATATATATATTAAATGCACCATCTCAAATACATTAATATTTTGCAAGCCGTATCTAGGGACTGAGTCATAAAGAGCTGCCATGAGCAAGATTAGATATATATGTCGTCTTTTCCATCGAGGAGGGGAGTGAAGAAGGCATGAAGTATCTGACATCCATCTTCATGTGATTTGTTTCTAACAAACTCATAGCAATGGCATCAGAGGTGCTTATGGTGATCATATTTATTTTCAATCTTATTGATTTTGGCGATCATAAAATGTAGGAAGGAGGAGCATTGTAAGTAAGTGATTTTAGCAATATTTACATTAATAGGTGTTTATATCCTAGAATTTGGGCTAGATTAAAATTCATATTTTTTTTTAAATTGCAAAAACATGAGACAAGTGTATTGTCAAAATTGATTTTATGGCATACGTTCCAAATTCAAAATAAACAATAAAAAATAAAAAAGATAGTTGGTGCATGGATAACGTCTAGTAGATGGATGGATAACTCTTAGTTGATGCATGGATAATGGGAATTTTATAGAAAACAACCATTTAACTAGAACAAGTAATAAAAAACTTATTTGTGACACTTAACTTGTAGCCTATTGATGTTCATCGGCAACTAGTTAAGTGGTTGTACTAGTAAAGTAGACAGAATTATCCATCATAGGTCTAAACACAATCACAATTTTTTTTTAAATTCAATATCACATCCATGGTTGGAATTTGGGCATATGCCCTTCATGAGGCATTTTTTTCATCAAATACTCTAAAAAAATTATCAAATCACCTTAAAGAATGGGAAAACAATTGAAACGTATTTTTGATGGTCACTTATTTTCTCAGACCATCATTAATTTTTATTAATAGTCTTGTTAATATATGTGTATGCTTAGATAAGTCGTCTCTGGTAAGTGATAGTTATTATATATGTAATTAAAGGGATTTCTCTTCCACTTGATTGAAACTTTCCCACTTGATTGAAGCTTTCTCATTTGATTAAAGATTAGGTGTGTGAGGTTTCCCTCAATTGGGGTGGCTTTGTTTTCAATCTATCTCTTCTTTATTTCTTATATTGGCCTAGTTCCATATCAATATGGGACCTTTCCCTTCCTTCTAGTCCCTTTCCTTTCCCTTTACGCCCTTCCTTCAGAGGATAAGTCAATTTTCAAGTCCAAAAATGCAACTCCAAGAGAGAGGTGGATACCATTTTAGAGAAGAAGTTGGTTTTAAACTCCATTAAACTCTTGTAGAATATCAAACATGCTTTCTTTCTTTTTATTTGTGAAGCACCTACTCGAAAGATCAACACCCATTTCTCTAGATAGTTCAAAGTTCTCTCCTCTTGATGCCACTACAAATTATGGTAAGATGTTATTTTTAATTTTGTATAAATTTGATAATAATCTAAAAATAAATTTTAATCAAACTATTCTATGTTATTTCTTAAACATGAAATAGTTTTTGTTATTTGGATGTTAGGTACTTGTGTAATGGACAAAGACATGAAAATAGGGTTTTACACCATGGTTATTAATTTGAATGAGAAAACTTTATCACATGGATGGATCTATATTTACGACCAAAGTATCAAATGTAATAAGCACATGCTCATTATGAAGATATCATGTGTAATAAGCACATGCCCATTATGATGATGGAGTAAAACTTATGCCCAAAAAATAGCTTTTACTAGAGGAATATATATATATATATATACACTATGTCAAAATATATAAGTTTGTAGTATTCTATTTTTATGAAATTAAAATAAATCTTTAGAAAACTAAATGCTTTCATTTATGAATGAAGAGAAAAACAAGAAATTTATGTTATCAAATTCTCATTAGAGCGCATCCTGGATAATACATAGTCAACTCTGCCTCCCTGTAAGATTTGTTGCAGCTTAGGGTTTCCATATGTGCAAATAATCGCCTCTACAAAGGGCACATTATATTTATATGGCCTTTCAACTCTTTCAACTCAATTCATATGGCTAAAGTATTTCTTTAGGAAGAAACATGTTAACTTTTCAAAATTTGGTATGTTGCATTACATGTCCGTAAGTTTGTTTTTTAAGTTTATGACATGATATACTGTAGATGTATAATGTTGTCATATGTTAATTTTTACTTTTTTGTGTTATTGTGTGTAGGTTTTTTTGTTCCACCTTATATATAGTGACGTCGATTTTCAAAGTATACAATCAAACAAAACCAACATGGGAAAACCAATCTTTTGTTATATTTTAATTAAAAATACAACTCCTTAATACAACATATTTTTTAATTCAAAATTAAATTATTTAATAAAAACTTTATAATTGAAAATTATTTTTTTAATAAAAAAATTTTGTTGAAAGTTGTTTTTCAGGGAAACCTAAAATGCAAAATAAAAGTTCAAAACACATAAAAAAAAATTAAAAATTAAAAGCAAAGATGAAACGAAATTCTAACACTAGTCACATCATACCATTTCTTTCATTTTTTTATCCATTCTCACATGAATAACATCGAAAATTATTATTTCAATATCACATCACATCTTTAGCCAAATATTCCTTTAGAGCCACTTCTGCTTGAACTCCGCTCCCTAAAATGATAAGTCGTATACCTCAAAAGGCCCAGCTACATGTTAAGAATCCATAATACTCATGTTTAATGAATCTGTGTAGAGGTCGGGAAGAGGAGCTTCACCTTCTAGTATTTGGAAAACATGTTGCATGAACATCCTGTACTCCGAATATAAATGAGAGAACAACAACCCCTGTAGTAGGGATTTCACCCTAGCTATAGAGCAGGAATGACTCCCTTCCGTCCTATAGGGTTCCTATGAGGTATGGAAGAAAAATAAATAGAAAACGAAAATAAAAACGAAACCATTGCACACAAGGTTAGGACTAAGCTCCAAAACCCTGCATCAAACTTGTTAGAAAATAAAGAGCTACCTGCAAGCAATCAATGGATACCTACAACTTAATGTTAAACCACAAACCTGCAAACAAATAATGTTAGAAAACAAAGCAAAAACATAAAATAGACAATTATACCTTCTCTGGTTGGAATGGGCCACCATGCCCTAACTTGGAGAAGCACCTCTCAATGGATGGGGAGCGTTTGCTCAATGGAGAAATGGAGTAGAGGGAGGGTGAATGACTTGAGAGGAAAATGGTCTCAAGGAACTCACATGGGTAGCATAACAATAGGGAGAGAAGGAGTGAGTTGAGAATGACCCCCACCCCTGTATTTATACCTTTTCTTAAGATTTTTAGGGTTTTAAGCCCTTGGTTGGGGCTTTAGCCCCTTTTTTGGGATTTTATCCCCTTTCACTCACTATTTAGCTCTTTTGGGGGTTTTAAGCTCCTTATAGGGGTTTTAGCCCCTTTTTTGGAGGCTTTAGCCCCTATGAGAGCTATTTTGGCTCTTTTTAGGTTTTTTTAAGCCCTTTTTCATATTTTAAAGCCTTCTTAAGGGTGTGGGGGTCAAATGGGGTCAAATGAGGGTCATTCGTAGATGTCTTTAGGTGGTGTAGGTCATGTAGAGCTCATTGTGGGATTTTTTGGGTTAACAGATTACCCCCTGATGTGTGAGGGCATGAGCTCATCATATGGCCGACAGTCATCATAGGATTTTCTGGGGAGAGGTGGTGCTTCCCGGGCTGGGGCATGGTGGATTTTGGTTTTTGTATTAATGTGGTTCCCATCAATGGGTGAGATACAAATAATGTGCGATATGTATATGGAAAATTCAGGCATCCCCATGCTCGTAACAATGTAAAAAAGAATCATGCGATCAAAGCTCTAGAATACAAGAGCCAATCATATACAACTGGTGCTACATAATGGTTTCCTTGATTAGAGGATGAGTACAATAATGATTTGAAGAACTGATACATTGGATCCATGGAGTTCTCATGTAATGCTATATTTTCATAACTGATGACCTGCTGAATTTGGGACGGTGCATAACTGCAGGGACTTACTGACAGAGAGTCAAAGTCTCTGTGGTACACTATGCTGCATCAATCATGAATCTATATAGAAGCACCACTGGGGATTCTAAACACTATCTCCAACGTAACCCAAAAATCACAAGGGACATGAACTTGTCTGGGTCCCATAATTGACTCACCAAAGTGCTAGAGTATGGTGATGTTACCACCTAAGTTGTACTTAGTGATTTTTATCAAGTGAGCCCGGTGAATTGGACAGGGCTAACTTGTTCGGACTTCAAAAAGACCTTTGGAAGTACTTTTGGGAAGTGCTTGTTGTACTATATCACATGTTCATACCCCATGAGGGAATTGTAATAAATGTTCTAGCATGATAGTGTCTGTAAAATACTTGGTCTATTAGACTTTATTTGTCAATCCGATCAGCCCAGGGTGTTTTTTCCCTTGGTTATTATTGGTTGTTGAACAAACGGCTGATAATTTTTGAGTTTTTCACTCCATACCTCCAAAGTTGGGGTGGTCGGCTTGGCATTTAGTCCTATTGAGGTTATTAGAGTCTATGTGTCAATGTATAAACATGCTAGACATCATTTTTGAGTCATATGAACATGTCTAAGTCCCCCTAGGTGTTTTTCAATTTTTCAATTTTTTAGTTTTTTTAGTGTTTTTTATTAAAATTTAATTTTTCCAAAACTTAGGCTATTTTTTAATAGTTTAATTGGAAAAATTGATTTTGTAATAAAAGTGGGCCAAATAATCAATTTCAGTCATGTAGGTTCTCATTTTCAAGCTAAGAGCACCATGTAAACCCATGGACCCACTGTTTCCTAGTTTTGAGTGATTTTCCATCACTCAGGTCAGAAAGCCCCAAAAATCAATTATTGATTATTTTAATTAATAAATTGATGAATAATGGAGCAAATCCAAAATCATAAATCAATGGATTCTCAGCCGATTTGATTGAAATCGGTCAGATCTGAAGCAGATTGACTGGATCTGGCAAATCCTTGACTAAAGGAGGTGATCAAATCAGATCCAGAGTTGATCTTGAGCATCCTTTATGAGGAATTTTGCCCTCTCTCTCTCCTCAACACGTTTTTGGCTCAACTGGATGATTTTTGGTGGATTCTTCAGTCAACAGGTTGAGGTGTCAGTCAGATCATCCCCCCGATTGACAGTTGCACTCAGTGAGACTCAGATCTGGCTCAGCTAGACACAGATCAGGCATTGATGGACTCTCCATTAGTTGATTTCACTTGATTCCATGAGTAATTTTGCCCCCCTAGGATGGATATCCTGCAAATTGTATATATCCAGGCACAGCCTCCTCTTCCAAGCTAGTTAGAACTGGGATTGAGGTGTTGTTGCTCTTGTACTGTATTGTTTTTTCATTCTGGAATAAAGAAGCTTTGGAGGCAAGATCTATGGTGTAATTCTCTTCATGTGTGGATGTTGATTGTCAAATGCTTATGAGGTATAATCTGCTTTTGTTTATCATTGCTTTGCTGGTTAATTGTTGGCCTTGAAGGAGAGAGCTCCCTCCTGTTAGGGTAAGAGTTTATTCTAGTTTGATTTATGCTCTTACTGCTGCTTGTTCCAGATCTATTGGATTTGTATGTATTTTAAGTTTAATTGCATGCTTTCCAATCATCTCTTTCGGCAGCACCTATGTTTTAACCATCTGTTTGTGCAAGGATTTTTAAGTTGCAGGTGATCTCGCTGGTAGAAGAGGTTGAGCTGGTTTGAATCTTTCTCATATTTAGTATCTTATGACTGACATAGTCCCTCGGTGTTCCACCAAAGAAGAATCCAAAGCCCAACATTCCCAGGCTTCAAACACTCTTTCTCTCTCTTCCTCCTTTAAAAACTATAAAACTTTCCTCAAACTGGTTACTTTAAAGTCTTCTTATTAATCTGATCTATCTCATCAGGAAAAACACACATAGATCTGATTAGTAATATCCCTCCTTTATTCTAGATCTTAGTTCTGTTTTTCTCATAAAGTTCAAATTCAAGAGATCTAGCTAAAAGTACCTTAGTTTCGGAAGTAATTTAGTGAAAATTCATAGCTTGCTGTTAAGGTAGTTTCTTTTGCTGTTAGATAATTTCAATATTCTGCAATATCAGTGCTTTTAATTGGATTCACAAACAGCAATCCAAGATCCCAAGGAAAGCTTGGTTCCTTTTTCGTCGGTTTAGCTAGTTTAATTTCATTATTTTTTTGAGATAAAGTTGGCTGACCCAAAGGTAATATTAAAGTGCTTTGGGGCATTTGTTATTCTAATTCAATCACTATCATTTAGCAGGTATGATAGATAAGAAAGGAATCTTCTGTCCAAAGTGGCTTTTGGAGCGCTCAAATCCCCCCAGGGGTCTCTCTTTTGTCACATAATTTGTAATTTTTTTGTGTAAACTGTAATATCTTGGTTTCAGCCTGTATAAGGAACAAGAAATATTTGTTTTATCAGTGCTTTGATATTGTAACCTCTTTAATAAAATCATCCTTTGAATAGGCTCTTTCGAGCCCATTCCCCATCCCCCCTGGGGGGATTCGCGTCGGTGCCATTTTCGCCGTTCTCTGCTTATTTCGTTTTACTAGTATTGATCTGATTTGTAGGGTAGTATATTTGATCTTGTTGTTAATTCCATATTCCATATCTTACTTTCAAAAGTAATCATAATACTTACCCCACGATTTCCCGAGTGACCCGAAAGGGGAAAGAGATTCGTGGTAGGATTAATCAGAAAACCAGATTTGTATAGTTGTTTTATTTTTTCTATCATTTTTTTATCAGAAGCTTTAAAATTAACCCCTCCTCGATTCCCCGATTGACATCCACTTGGATCGAAAGAGGTTCTTGGAGGCTTTTCTTTTAAACAAGAACACATCTCTTAAAAACTTATTAAAATTTACAAGACTCCAGTCTGTATGCTATGCACTTGGCTGCGGTTCATCCGATCAGTCAAACTGTATCAAAAGCACTTGGGTGACTATCATAATTAGGACTCACCCTCCCCAATTAACAAACCATCAGGTGAAAATCCAACACCTCGATCAAACCTTTACGGTGGCAAAATACCCAAAGGAAGTGGGAACCTACTGAAAAGTGACCTCGGGGCGCCGATCTCTGTCACACCCTAACGGGTGTGTTACGAACATAGCCCCAGAGACTCCATTTCAGCCCACATATTCCTTGCGGGTAGCAGTATAGGTTTTGTTTTGGACATACTCCAAGTACTCTCGGGTATATCTAGAGTCCCCCTTTTAGCCTAATTTAATCAATCCATACTTCAATTTTAACTTAAAACATACCAAGATGCAATCGCAAAACATTCACTCCAAGCACATGCAAGCACATTGATCTCTTTGATTTGACTCCATTATTAGGGCACTGGTCATTTTTGCTTCATATATATATTGTTTATCAGCTTTGTGCTTTCGTGTGTTATTTTCGTATCTTGTCATCTTCAATTGTTTATAGTTAAAATATTCGAACTCCTAAGTAATTGATTCAGTTTAACATCACCACACTAAGAAATCATCCTTAGTAACTTAATAGGGTATACCCCCCTTGGCTCCGTTAGGAGTTGAGCCTAAATGGAGGAGTCAAGAACAAGGTGACAGCCTTGACTCGAGACTTGCCCCCAAGGACACACCGAGTGGCTTGAAGATTTCTGCCATGTGATCCAAGTGTGTGAAGAGGCGGCAACAGGTGACGACCAGGGTCTTCGACCAAATACTGCATGGACCAATACCTTGTACGAATCTCAATAGTGCAATGATGTAGTTGAAGTCGAGGACGCGAGACACAACCAGCCCGAGAGGCACTAAGGACTCCTCTCAATTGGTCCAAGGAACTCATTAATGAGGTTAATGAAACCAGGATACAGGGACCTCTGGGTCTATTACCTGGAATAGATGTGTTGTCGTTGACAGAGGGAGACCTGCAACTGGCCAAGGAAATGGTGTTTCCTTGACCAGAAGCGCGAGGGAGATAACCGAAAGATGTGAGACAATATGAGGACTGACCCACTAAATGGGGGGGGGGGAGTTGAACAGGGGCAGGGAATCATGGTGAACTCAAACTTCCTTTGCTCAAAGTATGACGGCAGGGCGGACCAGGTAGCAAATGAAACTAACTCAAGGGAAAGGGATCATAGCTGTAATACCGGGAATGTAACTGTAGATGGGAAATACTTGGGGGAGGTAGACACTTTTGATATTGATGGGAATCCAAGGAAGACACATCACAGAGTACTCTAAACAAAGGTGACCCAAAGTAGGAATGTTGCCAGACTGTTTTATGTGGGATGGTGTCTAAAGACACTTTTGTGGTACGATCTCGTGGATTTTTAGCAAGCCCAAGAAAGTAAATGCTAGATGGTTTTAGGATTATTAATCCTCCCTTGTCCAATTTGGTCATATGTCTAAATCGGGAGTCCATCCATTTTATTTATAGTCATTAACACCATTGGGTCCACTTGGCCTACTTGGGGCACATGTTTTGGTTACTAAAGTGCAGGGAACACTAATTGAAGCTCACTGCCACTGATTGCACTTGATTGCTTCAGTTTAGGATCCTCCTAGACCAATCCTTACAATTTAGGAGCCACTGGGAGTGTCGAAACCGACCAAGGTCAGTTCAGTTCAGTTGATAATTGGTTAAGTTGAGTTAGGAGTTAGTTACATTTAGTTAGCGCTAGGTTTTCATGACTGCACTAAGGAGGGGCACATTTCTCACCTACCACAGTTAGTTAGCCTCAGTTAACACTGAATGTAACACTTGAGTTGTGTTTTAGAACTCCGATGAACTCTGGTTATGGTTTAGGCAAGGTCAGTTAACTATTGAGTCCTCCGACAGTGATTTAGACAAGGTCTTAGTTACCTACAATCAAGTAGAGTCTAATCAATTCGAATTTCCTCATGTGGATTTGAATTGCATGTGGCTATTTAAGCCATTGTACTTCATTGTAATTATTATCTAATTACTATTTGATTAATGAAAAGCATTCACAGCTGCAAGCCATTTTTTCAATGTTTCATTCTTTAATAACTGAGTAAATTGTGTGATCTATCATGTGAGTTGTGTGTTTGTCCACAAATCTATGTGCTCAATTTAACATGGTATCAAAACCATGGTGGAAAAGGCACTTCTCCTCCTTAGATCTCCTACTGGATCATTTTTTGAGCAAAATTACTCCTTCCAGCATTGCACCAGAAGTGGAGAATTTACCATTTAATACCCCAAGCAAAGGAATTGTTGATCAAGATTTCTTGATTAACTAAGCTGGGTGTGAATAAAATTCCAAAAGTACAGGCTGTCAAACCTTACGGTGCCCTTTTCTTTGTTTTTGCAGGTACACCTTCAAAATGAATTCATTAGTTCCTCTTCTGACCCGATCCTCAGACTATTATGAATGGAAGGTGAAGATGATTATATTCCTGAAAAGACAATATCTCCTTTGGGTGTCTAATGGACTCGTAGAAAGTATTTTGAGAGTGAAAATGACTAGCTAAATGAAAAGGATGCAGCTTTTGAAATAATGAAACTGTCTCTTTCTCCTAGCTTGCGCTACCTCGGTAGATCTATTAAAGATCCATAGGAACTCTGGACAAGATTGGACAGAACCTTTGGAATGATTGATGAGGATCATAATAGAACTTTGGAGAGCACATACAGCACCATAAGAATCCTTGATCCAAAAATATCGGTGTCCACTCTCTCTGATGAGGTTGTTCAAGATGAAGAAGAAGCAGAAGCTTCTACACAGTCAATTCGAATTGAAGACAGTCTCCATGCAGTGAATCCTTCTCGTGATGCTCCGGAAGATCATGAGATATATTATATCTCATATTCTCATATTGTTGAAATAGAAGAATAAATTTGAATCTTTGATATTGAATAAAAATTCTACTGCACTTCTGTGCAAACATTCACTAGTGATTTTCTTTTGAATTCTGTGCAAAATTTACCAGTAATTGCTTCCAAAAGTGAAGAGAAATTTGTTTTTTCTCCCTCTAATGTTGCTTTCAATGTGAAAATATGTGATACCTTGGATATTTTGGAAGAAATATCATATTAATAGAGTGATCCATTCACTCCCCATGATCTAGTTTTTCCAGGAAATTCCTGCAGGATTGCATGCACCAAAATTCAGAATTTTGAAGAAGAAGAAAGTTGTGCATCCACTGTCTTAGTTAACCATTTATTTGAATCTGATATTAACCTTATTGGATCTGATATGATCTTATTTATATATAATATGATATTGCTATTAATTCTTGCACATGATCTAGGAAGTAAGATTCAATCTCATCAAAGAATTATTAACAATTACTCATGAATTGGAAATTTTCAGGAACTAATAAGTTTCCTCTCTGTATATTATATAAACAATAAAGGATTACAATTCCCATGCATGAGCCATAGCTTAACTCAATGAAGAATTCGAATAACTAAGGGACAATTCGAATTCCCATGCATGAGTCTAGCTTAACTGACTCTTTGCCATGCAATACCACTCAATTAACCACTTGACAAAAAACCTTAATTGACTCACCAATCCTAACTGAAGTTGGAGTGCAATAAATGACTTAATCTCAACTGAAGGAGATCAAACACATGTCATAGCAACCAACCATCAAGTGCTAGTACTGCATGACTCCAATAAACCTTGATGAGGTTAACTGAAGCTGAACTGACCATCAGAAGTTGGTGAAAGCGCCTAGTTCACTCTAGTTCATTAAATAATGATAAAATAATCAATAAATAATGATTAAATAATATATTTAATGCATGGAGGCGCCTTAACTGACTGTAACTGATTGGTTGAACTGAAAGTAACCCCCAGTCAGCAATTAGGTGCATGAATGTCAACCAGATCACCCCTGGAGTGCTCCAGTTAGCCTCCTTGACTGTAGGAAAGGCTAAGTTATCCTCCTTGACTGTAGGTAGGCATGGGAGTGACTGGGATGATGGTAATTAATGCTCCTTGATGTCAATTAAACTTAGGATAGTGGTTTAACTAGGCCAATTTGACTGAAGAGTGTGTATGATGGTAAATGTCTCCAACCATTGCTTGGTTTAATATATCAAATTCATAATCTTTCAGCACTGCTTGTAGCTGTTCTCATCAACGGTGTGAAGAAACAAATACCGCAAGTCTCCTACAAAACTATTGCTGGGGATTTGATACCATTTCATAGTTTTGGATCTGTTTTGAACCTGTTTAGATATTATTTACTTTCTGATCTGATATTATTTGTTTCATATTTTAAAATTCAAAAGCTTTCAGTCATGCTTGTAGCTGCTCTCACTAATTCTGGTGTGAAAAATCAAGTATCGCACTTTTTCTTCAAAACTGTTGATGGGGATTTGGTGTTAGTTTCCTCATATGAGGTTGCTGATATTTTTTTATTTCATTCATTAACCAGTTTAGAAGCTATATAAGAATATGGAGCTCAAGCATTCTCTCTCAATAGTCCTAGTGCTTCTCTACCATTGCTCACATGCTCATCTCCTCACATAACTAGTAAAGAAGAAGATTTTCTGCATCAGCCTGGACACTTGCTCCTAACACTTGGGGCTGTTCTTACCACTCATGGTTTGCTGTTCATGGCTGCAACATATCATTTTCTTGAGTGTTCCTCACATGTTTTTAATCCTCAAGAAACTTTTCTCACTTATTATTTGACTTCAATTGCTCTACATGGGTCCAATATTCATCCGGTAGCTGTCTATATTTCTGATTTAGTTGAGCATATCATTCTTATTCCAAAGAGGAAGATTCCTCTAGAAATAATGATGGAGAGGTTCACATGCTAGGCCCCAGGATACCTGTGCAAAGAAGAACCAGATTGATCCTGATTCTACCTACTTAATTAGAAGGGGTGGGGGGGGGGGGTTTCCCATAGGGTTTTTCCCCAGCACCTTGTTTTTGAGTAGTTAATTTACTTTACTTGATGTAATGGGTGACCTATGGTCTTATTTATCAGGGCCCATAGATTGTCCAAGTTAGAATTCAGGGGGGGTGTTAGGAATATTAATCCTCCCTTGTCCAATTCGGTCATATGTCTAAATCGGGAGTCCATCCAGTCTATTTATAGTCATTAACACCATTGGGTCCACTTGGCCTAATTGGGGCACATGTTTCAGTTACTAAAGTGTGGGGAACACTAATTGAGGCTCATTGCCACTGATTTCACTTGATTACATCAATTTACGAGTCTCCTAGACCAATCCATACAATTTAGGAGCCACTGGGAGTGTCGAAAACCAACCAAGGTCAGCTCAGTTCAATTGATGATTGGTTAAGCTGACTTAGGAGTCAGTTACATTCAGTTGTAGTCCTCTACATTTAGTTACCGCTAGGTTTGCATGGTTGTACTAAGGAGGGGTGCATTTCTCACCTACCATAGTCAGTTAGCCTCAGTCAACACTGAATGTAACACTTGAGTTGTGTTTTAGAACTCTGATGAACTCTGGTTATGGTTTAGACAAGGTCAGTGAACTATTGAGTCCTCTGACAGTGATTTAGACAAGGTCTTAGTTACCTACAGTCAAGTAGAGTCTAATCAATTTGATTTTCCTCATGTGGATTCGAATTGCATGTGGCTATTTAAGCCATTGTACTTCATTGTAATTATTATCTAATTACTCTTTGATTAATGAAAAGCATTCATAGCTACAAGCCATTTTTGCACTGTTTCATTCTTCAATAACTGAGTAAATTGTGTGATCTATCCTGTGAGTTATGTGTTTGTCCACAGATCTATGTGCTCAATTTAATAGATAGTGGTTTCAATTTTAGAGATTCTGAAAGCATGAAGAAGACTCTAGTGGGGTCTCTTTTTCATTAATAGTCTCTTGTGCCTAAAAAATATTAAACGTATACATAGGAGAGCTCGCCCATCCTTTGAGGGACGGGGGACTTCTTTACCATTGGCAGTCCAATCTAGCTAGAAAAGGTTAAACCTATACTGACTAGGTGGTCATTCAGATACTTTTATGAGTATGAATGAAACCAAGTTTGCTCAGTGATACTTTCTTGATGAGAATTCTGGAAAAGAGCTTAAAGACAACCCATGGTGAGCTTTTTTGTAAAGTTCGTCCCCTCTGCCCGAGAAAGCATAAAAGGATGCAGAGGGGAACGGTCTTGGCTTGAATGTTCCAAGGTGATCCTATTCATTTGATGGCCTACATGGTCCATAAAAGGAGATAAACAAGATGATGTAGACTCCCTTTCCTTTACTTTAACGACCAGGAAAGGAATCAGCTACGCTCGACAATCTTTTCATTCTTTTAGGAGACAGAAAAGACCTTAAAAGAAAATCCATTATGGTCAACCGATCGAGGGGGCACTAATGGTTCCCCCATGTCGGGACAATGGACAGTGGTCCAAAGTTCATCCATGTAGTATGGATGGAGTAGGTGGCTCTTAGACATACACAAGATAGATCGCGACAGAGGCACATGAATCGGTGCGGCAGTGGCACGCAAACCGATGTGGTTCTCAGACAGAGGTCAAGAGAGTTGTGTGTGTGAGTTGTGGTGGATGGAATTGACTACATGTGATGTGAGTGCAAGTCCAGTGGCATTTATATGCCAAATGCATGCAAAGGAAATGATCTGTTCTCTGGACGATGGTCTAGGGACCCACATAAGGTGCGGTGGATGGATTAGACAGCTATATGCTAAAATAAAATGACGTGCCTTCCGGGTGGTGGCTCGGGAACCTGCATGATTGTTGGTAGGCAAGTGTAATGCAAGTATAGGTCCAGAGACACTTACATCACAATGATGTGGCTCATAAATCGAGGTAAATTCTAGGAAGTGGTCCCAAAAATTACTTGTTAAACATGAGATGATGGTCTCATTAGAATATAGAGGACGAAAATTTGAGCCCGAAGGTGTGAGAGGTGTATCAAACAGGCTCCAGGTGACTTTGAATTGGTAGCTAATGGTGTTTCCCTTGACTGGGGGTAAAGAAAGTTGTAAAACGAAAAGGGAAAACTATGCTATAAGGGACTCATAGTGATGGTATCAAGCATATACTCTCTTGAGGTAGAGCCCATTACATGGCTTCTTCAAGAGGTGACCATCTGAGTCAGCGAAGAGGTATGCCCCCTTGCTGAGACAAAGGTAATTGCTAAGGCAGGATGGCGAAATCTAGTCTTTTATGGGAAGAACCGATTCCACACTATGGTTTAAAGGGAATGGGGTAAAATCGAAAGCAGTATTACATATCTCTCTGTCATCACGTAAGTGGTGCCAGGATAGATCAGGTGGATCTTCCACAGCCAACGAGACAAAAGGGAAACTAGTGCTAGAGATAATGTAAATGGTATTGGTTGTGGTTTTGGTGGCCTTGCCCCCAGTCTATATTGGAGGAAAGGGGGAAGGCCTAGAGATGGGAGGAGTTTGTGGAACTGGACATCATGTAAATGGACATGGTGTCTGAAGAAGGAGGTGGGGTATGGACTTCTTTTATGAGAGTGATCTCAGATTCTAGGGCATGTTGTTGAAGGTTAGCTAGAGACATTCAAAACTCAGACAAGTCTTGGCAGTGGTGAGAATAGTGTCCATAAAATTCACAAAGGGCGCAAGCATGGTTCATTCTCAATCACTTGTTTCTCACTATTGGCCCACTTGGGAGCTCAACCATGGGGAGGTTTTCCATTGTATCCATGGCATCCAAATGCATGCAGATTATGGGAATCTCAGGGCAGTTCTGAGTTGGATGGCCCTATTCTTCACAGATGGTGCAAGGTTGGATCTGTCAAGGTTCAACGGTAGCTTTTGCATTTTTTCCCTTGGACCTTTTTGGGTGCAGAGGTGCAGGTGTGGGTGCGGTGGTTGGTTTTTGCGAGCCAGGTGGAGGATGAGATTTGAATGCAAAGGGCTGTATGGGGGTTAAGACTACCTGGGGCATTGGTGGTTGGACTAGTGGATCAAGGTACCACACAGGAATTCCCAAAGTGGAATTAGGTAAGCTTAAGGTAGCCATTACTGGCTTACTCATGACACCGGGTGGGGGAAAGAGGAAGGTAATTGTGTGGACTGAGGAGGAGCCTAGATAACTCCCTGATGGTTGTATGTGGGGATGAGGTTGTGGGTACAGCTGTGCATAATGATATGGCTATGGATGATGTTGCAGCTGTTGTTGATGTTGCGGCTGTGGACGGTGCTGTGGTTGCAGTTGGGGCTGCGGCTGTAGTTGTTGTTTGGGTGGAGTGGTGCTGGATGAGAGCATGCACAAATATGCAGTCTCACTTGGTGTCGCTGGTGGTGACACTAAGGGAAAAGAAGCCATCATGGTGGTATCGGAAAACAACCCAGGTCCCACATTCAATAATGGGGAGGCTGATATATTGTGAACCATGGTGTTGACCACAGGGATAACATTGGCGGGTGTGGTTAGCCATTGTGGATCAATGGTGTTGATTGTAGGGATAACGTTGGAAGGTGCTGTCATGATAAGTTAGTTGGTCAACCGCCACAATTTTCCCTTCATGGGGGAACATCATGAGACAAAAAACAGTTGATGCTACGACTCTCATGGTGTACATATAACTTCTTTCGAGGAGAAGATTATAGTCCAATTGAGCATTGACAACCTCTATGTCAATCAATACTGTTTTCCCGGCTAATGTGATGGTGATATGAGAAAGGATTCCTTGGGATTTAGTGGGATGTCCATCATAAGCCCGCAGAGTAGTAGATGATGGTTGCAAAGTTGGGGATCCAAGATTCTTCCAGACTAGGGTAAACATAACACATGTGGATGCCCTCTCATCCACTATACATCGGTGTACGACCAAATTCCAGATAGACACCAGGATTTGGAAGGAAATGGTTGATGGGATCCGCGGTTCTCCATTCTCCATGTTGAATGTGATCAACTTGGAGTCAGAGGGGTACATAGCACCAAGGGCAGCTAGTAAGGCTTTTCACTATGTTGGGAAATTTTTGAGTACCTCAAGAGTGGACATGGCGGTAGGTGTTTGGGCCAAATCATACATGATGCTGTAGCTGACGGTAACTCTAGCCATAATGTTGTTGGCAACCTGGTGAATGGAGGGGCGTGGGGAAGGGGGTAACTGAAGAGGTGCATTGGTTATTTTTGACGTAGATGTCACTGATGTGTCAGCGAGTTCGATGTTGGATTTGTAATGATTTCTTCTGGTCTGTAAATTGACCTCTTTAGTTGTCATAGCTAGCAGCTGGTGAACACTTGTTTCTGTCGTCGACGGTGCCCCCGATTCGTTGGGATTGGGTTGGGGAGGGGGTGTAGTTGCTACCAGTCATTGGACTGGTAATGGGTTTTGGAGCACCATAGGAGGAGGTCCTAGTGGTGTTGGGTTGGGTTGAGCTTGGGCTGTTGTATTAGTGGCATGTTGAACCTCGTTGTGAATGGCTTGCTTGGTGTGACCCATGAAGGGGCATTCATGTGTGGAGTGCCCATAGAACTCACACAACTTGCATGGCTATTTTGTGTGCAACAGAGCATTGCATATAGGTGCGTTTAGTTGCTGAGGATTTTGTGTTGGTCGATTTGACCCGGCATTATTGGGAGGGTTTGGTTGTTGACCGCCTCCTTACGGTTGATTGTTTCCTTGGTTCCGGGCTTGGTTATTTCTAGCTTGCCCTTGTTGGTTATTGGGGGCTGGATGGTTAGGATGGTTTTTCTATGTGAACACATGCCCTAAAGGTGATGGCGGAGTAGGGGCAGGGGGTTGACCAACTTGCACCAGTGGTGCATAGTAGACTTGGGTGGGTGCAGCTGCCACAAATGTGGGCATTTGTCCTGCATATCACTGTGCCATCCAAGCTAATGCCCGGGCCTACTGTGGTGGTGCAGGTTGTGCATAAGAAGTTGTGGCTTCAAACTGGGACATCATTCTTGCATAGTCCAGAGTTTGGTTTTGGTAGGCAACACTAGGGGTGTTGCTTGGTTGTGGTGGTATTGCAGGTGGTGTCAGACGATGCTGTGGTTGGTGGAAGATAGAACCTATGATGCCATCTATGGCATGGGATTCCCTCGGTGCATCCTAGTAGGAGGTTCCTGCACGAGGGGCATCTGTAATGACAGTGTAAAGGTATCCAGACCGTGCATGATCAGATCAAACTACTGGGCTTTCAAGATGGCCTCCTCTCCAGATTGGGGACATTCGGATGCGACGTCCTTTGCTATAGGTGGTAGTAGAGTTTTTAAGAACTAATCCAGGTAGATCCTGTCATTAAGTTGAATATTGCACAAAATACGACATTGCTGACACTCCTGGATGTTGTTGGTTATGTAGGTTAATGTATTCTGGAGGAAAGATAGAAATATCTCCACCCCTTCGTCGTATCTAATGGGGAGTTGGAAATACTGCAAGAACATGAAAGACAAGGAATTAAAATCCGGGTATTTGGCTTGTGGTAGCTCAATGTACCACTTTTCTGCAGCACCTATGAGGGTGCGTTGGAATAGTCCGAGCTTGATCAAATCATCTATAATGCTATTTGATAAGCACCATAGGTGAAATGTCATGATGTGGTTTTGGGGGCACTCCCCTGCCTTCCCTTCAAACTTGGGAATGTCTGAGGGAAGTTTGGTTGGCATGGGAGGCCAAAATGTTTGATGGCAGATAGGGTCATTTATTAATCGAACCAAGTCAGGCACGTTGAGGCATGCCATGAAAGGAAGGTTTGACCCAAGGTTTATATGAGATGGGGCAACAATGGTGGTGGGGTTTGCAGGGACATGATGTGCCTACATAACTTGGGGTACCTGTGGCACCGTTATGGATGGGCCACTGCCCCCAAGTATGGTGAGTGGCATAGCGAGAGTGGAAGGGCCATTTTCCCCATGTGTGACAAGAGGGACAGTGTAGGTGGAAGGGCCACTGCCTGTATGCATGCCAAATGGGATAGTGTGGGTGGAAGGGATACTGCCCCCATGTATGATGGGAGGGATGGTAGAAGTAGATGGGATACTGCCCCCATTTGTGATAGGTAAAACATATTGACTGGTCAATATGGGTGGTGGTAGCTGGCTTATGATGGTTTGCATGACTGTGCTAGGGCTGCCAACAGGGGTATTGGTGGTGGTGTGTGGTGTGGACATGGGTCCACTGCCAATCACTAGTCTAGAAAATGGTTTTGTATTTGCACTAGCCATGGGGCTTGATGGTATAGTGTGCAGATCTGGCTCGGATTGATATGAATTTGAGTCTGAATCAGAAGTTGTGTGGCCTTTTGATGGTGTAGTAGGTTGTTGAGAATGGTCTCTACGATGTTAGTTTAGGGACCCAAACTGTGGTGGATCACCTCTCAGGCCTGAGGAAGAACGTGGGGGATCAATTGTGTTTGATTTGTATGTCAAGTGGTGAAATATGGTAATGAATTTTTGACCCCAGTTTCAATGGCTTCCTAATGGATTTTAGGTGGTCACTCGGCCACCAAGACTTCCAGGAGACAATGCTTGTATTTTTCCTCACATGAGTGCTAGTCAATCGGTGGGTGTCGTTGCCTGTTTCACTTGGCAATTCCTCTCAGCGGCTAGCTACTTTGGAGTTCCCGTGGTACTCATCACAATGATTTTCTGGGATGAGCCCAAGTACTTCCCACAGTTGAGGCAGTCCGGGACTTATGCCCTCAAGGACTGCTAGTGTTTGACTTAGTGTAAATTATAAATTTTAATTCCTAGCTCAACGTCATAAACTGAGTTGGTTGTTTTATGTGGTACATTTTGTGTGCATGGTTTTTGTATTTCTGTTAGCTTTGGTGGCTACTTACATGGTTTATGAATACTTCACAAAGAATGTTTGTTTTATTGTAGAGTTCATAACTTGGGTAAATTATTGATGAAAGCATTACATTGTAAATAGAAAACTAAACACATGCCATACCTGAATCTGAACTGTGGTAGCCTGACTAGGTGACTGCCTTATACCTGTATTTCTCTTCAACCAAGAAAGGGTGCTGGGTTCTCAACACAATGTAACTAAGCCCATCCGTAGATCCTCAGGACACCCTCTGAGTGCAAGGTCGATCAACAGGGAGGACGTGAATTCCATGAAACCCCCATCGGTCTCCACCATCTCTACCTTCCAGTTCACCCATTTTTAGTGGTTTAAAAAAATTATAGGTGAAGTGCCTATTACTATATGAGCTTTGCCCTTCATCTTATCCCAAAATACCCAGAAGGGTGTATTAATCTTGTATATTGATCTAGGAACAAAGCATCAATCTCATCAAAGAGTAATCAACAAATAACTCATGAAATGGTGTAATCGATTTGTAGGAATAATAGCCACTCTGTATTCACATAAAGAATGAATGATTACCATTACAATGTCATGCTACAAGCATGAATGACGAGAAAATTCAAATTCCTTAGGAGGTCATTCGAATTGAATGAGTGAGTCTAGCTTAACTGATTGTAAGCCATGGTCCACACTCAGTTACCCACTGATCAAAACCCTAATTGACTCAACTAACCCTAACTAAATTCAAAGTGCAATAAATGACTGAGTCTCAACTGAAAGAGATCAGACACATGTCACAACTCACCAACCATCAAGAGGTAGCGCTACACTGACTCCAATGAACCCCGATGAGGTTAACTGAAGTTGAACTGCACATCAGAACTTGGTGGAGGCACCTCTGTTGACTCCAGTTCATTAAATAATCATTAAATAATATGTTTAATGAGAGAAGGTTCCTTAACTGACTTGTTTAACTGATTGTAACCACCAGTTAGCAATTAGGTGCATTAATATCACTCAGATCACCCCTGGAGTGCTCTAGTTAGCCTCCCTGAATGTAGGAGAAGGATAAGTTATCCTCCTTGACTAAAGGTAGGTGTGGGTGTGACTGGATGATGTCAATTAATGCTCCACTAATGTCAATTAATGTCAATTATACTTAGGATAGTGGTTTAACTAGGAAAATTTGACCAAAAAGAGTGTGTATGGTGGTAAATGTCTCCAACACCCCCCCTTAATCTATACTCAGGAGGAGTTAGAAAACATAAATGCATAAAAATGCTAGGACCCTGGTAACTAAGGCCATAGGTCACCCTGTACAATGCTGAAACTGAAACAATGCTCAAAACAAACTAAGTGAGGAAAAGAGGGAAAAACCGGTATGAAACCCCCCCCCCCTCAAGCTGAACACTAAAAGTAGTCTAAATCACCCTAATGAACTCACTCCCAATAGTGAACAAAGGTAAGTGGACTTATTTTCTAAAAATCTCTTGGTGAAGATGTCTGCAATATGCTCATCAGTTGGGCAGTATTGCAGAATGATGGCCCTGTCATGCACTAGCTCCCTAATGTAGTGAATGTGGATCTCTACATGCTTGGTCCTCTACCTGGTAACTGGATTTGTGGATATCTTAATAGCACTTTTATTGTCACAAAAGAGGACAATGGACAAAGTACTACAGAGATCAAAATCTGAAATAATTCCTTGCAACCAAACTACTTGGATGCAAGCATTCACCACTCCTCGATACTCGGCCTCTGCTGAAGATAGTGCTATGGAAACTTGCTTTTTACTTGACCAGAAAATGGGGCCACCACCAAACATAAATACATATTTGGAAGTAGACTTTCTATCAATAGAATCACCTGCCCAATCGGAATCTGTGTATCCGACCAGCTCTAGCTCGGAGTCTGCAACATAGTGAATGTCGTAGGTCTTGGTTCCCTGAATATACTGGAGGATCCTCTTGGATGCCTTCCAATGAAGATCATGAGGCTGCTGAATTTTTTTTGATACAACATTCACGGCATAAAAAATATAAGGCCGAGAATGTGTCAAGTACAACAAGCTACCAATCAGCTGTCGATAGATAGTGCAGTCCATGGGAGGTGCGATTTTTCCTTCTTCAAGGTTGATCCCTGAAAGGAAATGGAATTGTGCAGTCCTACAATCATCCATGTTAAACTTGACTAATAGGTATGAAATTTATTTTGACTGAGTGACCATAATCCCATCAGAATTTTGCTCAATTTTGAGCCCCAAAAATTGTTTTAGAAGCCCCAAATCACTCATTTCAAAGGCATTGTGGAGAGCAGTTTTGATGGCTAAAATGGAGGCAACTGTGCTGCCTATGATCAGTAAGTCATCAGCATATAAAACAATGATAATTATATGACCATGATACTTATGTAAATATACATTTGGATCTAATATACATCTCTGAATTTTTTGCGAGAGAAGGAAGGCATCCATCTTGGAATACCACTCTCTTGGGGCCTGTTTTAACCCGTATAGTGACTTCTTTAGCTTGCAAACCAAAGATGGATCAGTGATGTAGCCCTCAGGCTGCTTCATGTATATCTCCTCATGAATATCTCCATGTATAAATTCTCACTTAACATCCATGTGATGCACTTCCCAGTGCTTGGATGCTGAAATTGCCAAAACAAGGCAGATGGAGTCCATTTTTTCAACCAGTGCAAAGGTCTCATGGTAGTCCACTCCTTGGACCTGAGAGAAACATTTTACTACCAGCCTTGCCTTATATTTGTAGGTGCTTCCATAATTATCAACCTTGGTCCAAAACACCTACTTGCATTGAACCAATTTCCTTCCCATAGGAAGAGAAACTAGTTCCCAGGTAGTGTTTTTCTAAAGAGAATTCATCTCTTCATCCATGGAAACTTTCCATCTCGGATCCTTCCGAGCATGATAGTAAGATTTTGGATCTGAAATAATCATCAAATAGCAATTTTTGGACAGAAAATTATTAGGACAAGAGAGCGCAATACTTGTTCTTTGGAAACTAGACCAGGTTCTCCTTGGATCATCCAGTTTTCCAATGTTTTCTCCTATGGAGGAGAGTGTCTGTCAAGCCCGTGTAGGAAGATTGATTGTTGCACACTGATATTAGGTTCTGATTCAGCATCTGATGATTACACTTCAGGTTCTGATTCAGCATCTGATGATTGCTTCACACTGATATCATAAATCAAAGGATCCAAATCAAGGTCATCACCCCCAATTTCATCATCCAAATATTCAGTAGAATAGGAAGGAAATTCAACAATTTTCTCCTTCACTAGTTCCACCTCCTGAAGAGGCTCATCGAAATTGACACTTCTCTCAATGATGATCTATTTGGTCTTGATATCTAGCAGCTTGAACCCTTTAGATTCATCAGGATACCCAATAAACAGAAATTCTATGCTTTGTGGTTGCAAAGCCCTTCGTTTATCAAGCAGAATCCAGGCCCATGCAATGGACCCAAACACTCGTAGGCCTCGACATATCTGGCTTGTGTCTGAAGTATGATTCGAAAGGGGTCTTCCCTTTCATGGATGAGTGTGGAACCCTATTCTGAATGTATGTTGCATCACGCATGGCCTTAGCTCACAAATTTGAAGCAAGCTTCTTGGATTCCAACATATAGGTGGTCATCTCCTTGAGCGACCTATTCTTCCTTTCCGCTACTCCGTTCTGTTGTGGAGTGTAGGGAATTGAATGTTGGACCTGAATACCACTTTGGGAACATATGTATAGAAACTCATTACTGACATAATTCCCTCCATTATTAGATCTCAAGATCTTGATCTTAATCCCAAAGGCATTTTCGATCAAGGCCTTCAATTCAAAAAAAAATTCACATACTTCTAATTTCTTTTTGAGAAAGAAAACCCATGTATACCTTGAAAAATCATCAATAAAAGTAAGGATATACCTTGATACATTCATGGATGTGATAGGCATCAGAACATTGATATCAGAATGTATCAACCCCAATATGCATGTAGCTCGGTTTTCCTTCCCCCAATCGAACTTGTGCTCAAGGTGTTTTCCAATCACATAGCCTTTGCAAATTCCCGTGGTTTCCTTGATGATCAAGAGGCCTTCAACCATGGTGTTTTTCTATAATTGCTACAAATATTTGAAATTAATATGGCCAAACCTCTCATGCCATAGCCTACTAACCTCATTTCCATGAGTTAGCAGAGCGGTGAGCTTTGCATCCGCAACAAAGTGAGAGAACTCATAGGATTTTGCATGATGGTTTGCAAGGCCTTTAGCAATTAGTTTCTCGGATGCAATTTCTATTATATCAACATCATTTGGGCTGAAAGAGACTCTCTTAGGCACTCCTGTATGTGTCATCTGATAGACACTAAGAATATTTGATGCCAGAGATGGTACATATAAAACATTAGAGAAAAAACCATTTTCAAGATCTACGGTACCTTGTCCTTCTGAAATGATGGTGGAGTCATCTCCCATGTGGATGGGGATGGAATTTCTGGTCTCCAAGGATGAGAAGTATTATTTTTCAGCCATCATGTGGTTCAAAGCTCCAGATTCAATCAACAGTGCTTTGGACTTTGAAGTGCTTGCCATGAGGGCATGACCTTTTTCATGCTATGGTTCCAGATCTTGCTGATCTCTCCTCTGAAAGATTTCCGAAATATTGAAGTGATTTATCTCAAGGAGAGAGGTAGCTTCATCAAGATTCTTCTTCATGCCGGCATGTTTAGGGTGGAATCCCTTCCTTAAATAAGAACACTTGACTTTTTCCTTGCCATGATGCCCTTTTCCTTTGTTCTTCCTTGAGCCGGAAGACTCATCATGCTGCTGATTTTCAACTCTAGGTTTAGGAGCATCAAATTTAATTTTTTTATTCTTTTGATGCTTTAATTTACCCTTCAGATATTTGGGCCCCGAGACATGAAGGGATTGATTATGGGAAGATCTGATGATCCCCATCCAGACAAGCTTATCATGTTCACATGTTAGGGACTCAATGAAGGCACTGAGTGTAGGCATCTTCCATCCAGGGTTTGTGAGCTTCCCCACATGGAATGTAGAAACAAAAACTAAATAATCAGCCCAAGTTTGGAGAGTATGGCGACGATGAGCTGATCATCCTCCTTCTCCACTTTGCATTGCTTCAAGAGTAAACAGTATGCTTGAACTTTGTGAAGAAATCATTCAGAGTCTCGAAGTTGGAGGGTTGGAGAGACATGAGTTCATTTTCAAGATGGTAAACCCTTAAGTCATCATGATTTCCATATAGAGTCTCTAATTTGTCCCATATTTATTTCGGAGTCTTCAATCCTGTAAGATGGAAGAGAAGGTCTCAGGAAATAGAGAGGCACAAGAAACCAAAGGCTTCATCCTTCTTGTTCAAGAATCTTGATTTTTCTATGACAGATCCAGGCTCAAGTTCAGTGTCCATGGTGACTCTAAAAAGTCCTCTGGAGCACACCTAAATCTCCATATCATCTTTCCATGAGTGGAGATTGTATGGAGTCAAGAGATCTACTGAGGAGGCCATCTGGATGTGCTGGAGCGAATGCTTCACCTGTAAAAACCTGAAAATCAAAATAGAAAGGGCAATGTAAGGTGGACAGCCTGCACATTTTAGGCTTTCATCAAACCCAGCATAGTAAATCAAGAAATCTTGATCAACAAGTTCTTTACTTGGGGTATTAAGTGGTAAGCCTTGGCTTCTGGTGCAGTGCTGGATTTTTGAGCTATTACTCAAATTTCATGCAGAAATATGTCAAAAAGCTTGTTTTTGACAGATAGAGCTTCATCCCATTCTAAGCTCTGATAACATATTAATCTTGTATATTGATCTAGGAACAAAGCATCAATCTCATCAAAGATTAATCAACAAATAACTCATGAAATGGTGTAATCAGTCTACAGGAATAGTAGCCGCTCTGTATTCACATAAAGAATGAATGATTACCATTACAATGTCATGCTACAAACATGAATGAAGAGACAATTCGAATACCTTAGGAGGTCATTCGAATTGAATGAGTGAGTCTAGCTTAACTAACTGTAAGCCATGGCCCAGACTCAATTAACCACTGATCAGAACCCTAATTGACTCAACTAACCCTAACTAAAGTCGGAGTGCAATAAATGACTGAGTCTCAACTGAAAGAGATCAGACACATGTCACAACTCACCAACCATCAAGAGGTAGCACTACACTAACTCCATTGAACCCCGATGAGGTTAACTGAAGTTGAACTGCACATCAGAAGTTGGTGGAGGCGCCCTTGTTGACTCCAGTTCATTAAATAATCATTAAATAATATATTTAATAAGAGGAGGAACTTAACTGACTTGTTTAACTGATTGTAACCACCAATTAGCAATTAGGTGCATTAATATCACTCATATCACCCCTGGAGTGCTCCAGTTAGCCTCCCTGAATGTAGGAGAATCCTGAGTTAGCCTCCTTGACTGAAGGTAAGCGTGCGTGTGACTGGATGATGTCAATTAATGCTCAGCTGATGTCAATTAATGTCAATTATACTTAGGATAGTGGTTTAACTAGGACAATTTGACCAAAAAGAGTGTGTATGGTGGTAAATGTCTCCACCTGGGTGATGTCTGGGTAGAGGAGGAAGGGCTAGGCAAGATGTTAATTTCAATTTAAGGATTGAAACTTAAAGTAACTCTATCTAAGCTTTAATTAGATTTGTTAACCGATTAAACATTTGATTTAAGAGTGATTTATGTCACGTCCCCGTCCCTCAACTAGTGAAGAGGACGCGACGAGCACATTGAATACAACCGGGAAACAGCCCCATGAACATAAACAGAAAATCAAATGCTGGAATTAAGCTTACTCAGATGCATTTATCTTCAATCAGACAGCTGAAGCACACATACTCATAACCAGCATTCAACAAGATCATTATAATTCATTTAACATCAATATAAAATTTGCAGAGATGGAATAACCAGTAGTACTTATCTTTAGATGAAGAATTCACCCGCAACTAGCTACGTCGCTGCAACGTTCCACCCAACCATAGGCTAGCTTGCTCATCTATCTCTCAGCAACACTGCCACCCCCGAGCTGGGCATGATTCCTCCGGAATAAGGGTCAATTGCAGGCTTACACATAGCCAAGGGGACATAAGCAATGAACTAACACTGCTGGGTTTCACAGGCTTTCAACAGACAAGCCAAGCCAGCTCAGTCCATGGTTCAACCACTGCATGCCAGCAGCCAAACAATCCCTTCACAGCTCTGTGAAGAAGGCAAAACAACCCGGGACAGCCCCAAACAATGGATGACCACGGCTTAAACAGGGAAAATCAATTCCTGAGTCATTATTGGCCCTATCGTGGCAAAAATGACTCTCACTCGAATTTACAATGGCCCCAAACGTAACAGTAAATACATTCCCAACATGGGGAAGACTACAGCCCCGAAATCTACCAGTGAGCATAACCTACAGTAGGGAAAACGACCCAATTAATCTATGAGACAGCCAAAAACGCAAATGGCCCTTCACAGTCAGTCGTGGATGCAAGAGCACGGCTCTCAGCTCACTATGTGCGCCCCAAACAGAAGAATACCAGGGCGTGGGTAACCAATCTGACCCAGCAAAGAAAGGAACAGACAATGGAGGCCCTGCGTGAGGAAAAGCAGCTCCGTTTTTGCCCGTGGATGCACCACTAACAGGAAGGACGCGAATTTGCAGGTCGTGGGTGCTCAGCAATTCGTGGGGAGAGGAAGAAAACCTGCGTGAGACCCAAAAACGCCCCAAAAACCCCTGCGTGAGAGCCAATAGACCAAAAATCGTGATGAGAGTGAGAACTGACCAGGGATGAGTGCGTGAGGGAGAAGAATGGGCAGACATGGGTGGATTGGGAAAATGGGTAAGGCTGACAGCCTGCCATAACCACCACCACTTCAGCAATAACTCCCCCAACCACCAGCTGAAGCATTAAAGAGGTTGACAAACAACAAAGGTGGCAAAACAACAAGGCAATAAAACATGGGTTTTTTTCCCATAACCAAGGTTTGACATTCCCCCCCTTATCCTTTGGAATCATGCCCTTTTCATTCAACGTTGCACTGCCGTAGCTGGTTGTGGTTTATTTTTAATTGATGTGCGTGTTTACATGATGCCAAATTAAAATGTGCCGGATAGCACGACATACCATCGGCAATTATCCCCATTGCCGAAACATACACAACAAAATCGATGGTGGGGGTTTTTCCTTGAGCTCCTCACCATGATTAATTACAATATATACATCATGCAAACGGGGTCAAAACCGGGGACGTGACATTCCCCTCCCCCTTGGAATAACACCGTCCTCGGTGTTCCATTACATATATACAATACATATACAATTGCACATCAAAAGTTCCAAAATTGCAGATCTGTCCCACGTTCAATCATTTACTTTGAACGTTCAACACCAAGCCTCTCGGCTTCCATGGACCCTTCCTGCTGGTTCTCAGCTTCCAGCTGATCCCGAAGTCTAGGAACTTTGCGGCTATTGCCCTCATCATGTTCCCTCATCAGACAGTCCCGGCGTAAATGATGTCCTCCGCATCTCCAGCATCTCACTGGCTGCTTCATCATTACCTGCTCAATTTCCTTTGAGTCTTCATGCTTGGACCATTTCTTATCGGGTCGCTTGGACGAATGTCCCATCGCTGATCTACCTTCCTTTCCTTTGCTGATTGCTCCCAGAAGGCTCTTCACCTCCCTTTGCAAACCGATAGAGTCTTGCAAAATCTGGTGGTTCATTTCACTCTGCCTTTTCTGTATCTTGAGCATCTCCCCAAGATTCTCTTGGGTCTTGGAAATCACTTGAAGGAGACTTCCAGCCAAGTCCAACAACTTTTGATCTACTGCCATGATCAACGTGCACCACCTGGTTTCACTTTTCTCACCTGTGGAATGCACCATTGAAAGTCTATCAGACCAAGCATAATATAGATATTAAAATCAGTTAGTTAATTTCCCAATTGGCATGACAATCCAAGTTCCATTAAGGAAACTTTCATATTTTTCATGCCTTCCCCAATAGGCACATGAGCTCCTTCATGTCCATTCCTGGGCAGGGAATTAACTATTCCAGCATTCACAAATTTACTTTAAGCAAATACACACATTGCGTTTCAATCATACATGCATTAAACAATCCTTTGTTTTCACAATGCATAAACATATATAATCAAAAGGCAAGAGAGAGAAGTAAGAGATTTTCCCCTCTTTGTTTTGTTCCATCCTGGAACCCTCGCCATCGCAGTGGCTTTTCATGCTCTCAGCCTCTTTCACTTTACCGTGAATGCTGGACCAATCTTTCTTGGTCATGACACTTAGTGTCTTTGGTCTATTCTAGACCTCTAAACCATGGAGTCTCTCCACATGGTTTGTCTCGGCTGCTAGGACTCCCTCGTCTTACTAGCACCTTTTTCATTACTGCTCAACCCGAGCTTTCTAGGACAATCACATGTCCACATGCACCTCTAGGATGCTCTCGTAGTTCTCGCTTCCAGCGATACCTATATTCAAACATTGAATAGATTCACATGTTTAGTTTATTCTCATCAGTTTTATCTCTAAAGAAAGAGTTTAAAACATCATAACCGAATCATATACACATGTATATTCATAAGCAAAATAATCCAATACTTATCTGTATTGTACGTTTCCTCGTTCGTCCACAGGATCCTGCTTCGCTTTGCAAGCCTTGGGATCGCCTATGGACTCAGATGTTAGGTCAGCACGCAGGCTTCTCCTCAACATCGAATAATTAATGTCCAGCCAGTACATAACCATGTCAACTGGGCTTGGAACTTTATCATGACCATTTCCAGGTCTAGGATCTACTATGGATCCTTAGGCATATCACATCCCATCATACACTTATGTCAACAATGACACATACACTTATATCTCCATGCACTTATATCAACATGCACTTATACCAACACACACTTATATCAACAATACACTTATATCAACCATTTACCTTTACCTTTAGCCTGTCAACACAAGCAACACAAGCAATACAAGCAAGCTCATCAGCATCATTGCTCTAAAACTGTAATCACGTTTCATATCATTCATTATCAAATATTGAGACACCAGGAGTGCGTCCACTCCCCAAAGTGTAATCAATATTGAAAACCCTTTCATGACTCGACATCGGAAAAGTGTGCACTCTCTTCCAGTGTGTGCCATGTAGGCCCTATGCATACTCAAGCAATCATTCATCATGGAAATAAATCAAAACATGTTCTGCATATACAATTTAATAATTAAACATGCATATTCATAGCAAAGGGTCACAGAACACTTATCCATTTGCCGTCGCAGTATGCCTTTGTATCTGTTCGGCACTGTCAAGGAGTTGGGAAAAACTGAATGCTAAGTTGGTGAGCTCGCTGCAGAGCTAGGAACACCTACACCAGAACTAGCCTGACTTCTATAACATCCACACACACACCCAGCACAAGGAATCAGTCCCTTCTTTGCTACACAGTCCCTTAGGCCCTGCATTCCCTTCTAGTGCTATCCCGGGGTTGTGGAGAAGAAATCCAGCCCTCTAGCTCTGTCTGTGTGGTTTCCAATCACCAGGTTTAAGCAAACCAAGGCCCCATCCTTGTTTCCTGTTTACATTTCATATTCACACCTGTCTCACTGACATAATCCAAACCATCTCACTCATGTTATCACCAAACATGCAGTGCAGATGAGACATTTTAAAAATGTCTAATGGAGTTTCACCCGAACCCCATTTCCAAGATAAAGGAACACCTTCCCATGATGTTTGGCTTCTGCAGGCCATCGCACATGATCTTCCTGCAGTGTGTACCCCTGACACATTCATCAAATAGCCAAACAATTAATCGTCACCTGATACCACAATCCAATTGATTGTTTCATAACCAAGCAATGACATCAGCAATCGAATTCAATAAGAATTTGCGATTCTATCCACTACATAAATTGACTTGCTCATTTGTGGGTCTCTTGTAAGCAGCATTACTATGCCCATTATAATTTTATGCTTACTATCATAACATGAATACCCACTTACACAATCTCACACAAGCCAACAATGATTAGTAGTCGTTAGTACCTCTTAAATCCGAAATCCACAGTTCAAATTTAACAACCCATACCAACTAATTTTCACAACCATGAGACTTCTTCTCATAAATGGTAGATTATGGCAGTGGTCAGGGACTTACCTCTCACTGTCATGTTTGAAATGATCTACCTGAAACATGAATTTCAACCAACCAAACACAATCTTGTGCAAGCCAATGGTGACTATAAGTGGTCAGCATTTTCTTAAATTTGAAATTCATAACGTAAATCTAACAAGCTCTTTCACACGGTAGATTCCAGCATTGGTCAGGATCTTACCTGTCAATGCCGTTCTCGGAATAATCTACCTGAAATATAAGCTTCAAACAACCAAACACAAGCTTATGCAAGCCAATAGTGACTAGTAGTTGTCAGCAATATTTGAAACTCACAATTCAAATCTAACAAGCTCCTTTACATGGTAGATTCAGGCATTGGTCAGGGTATTACCTCTCAATGCCATGTTCATAATAATCTACCTGAAACATGAGCTTCCATCAACCAAACATTTGGTAAGTACAGATGCATATACTATCTCATTGCTACAACCATCACTGAAGCATTTCCAGAATTTATAAAATTCAAATACTTCAAAGGTTAGTCACATCAGTGTTCTCAAAGGTCATTTACTTCATGTAATCATTATCATGCTAACATTGCAAGGTATAATCACATCATTCATGTAATTAAATGAAGGTTTAGATACCCTTACTTCACAAGCGCATCATTCATACCACCTTGCTCTTCAATAGAGCATTTCTGGCAGCCCATTGATCATGACTATCCTGCAATCATGACAGCCTTCGGAACAATTCCAGAATTATCATTAATTCATCATTTCAGCGGTTAGTCATTCATGATATCACATGCATTCATCTCAATGCATTCATGCCATACATCACAACATTGCACCTACACTTATGCAATCCGTCATTCACACCCTTCATAGGCATACATCCAATGCATAACAACAAGATTCATAAAATATTCTAATGCATATCCATTCATGCTATCTTGCATTCATTATACCGTGGCCTAACCATGACTACCTCATATAGGATGCATTACTATAATCAATATCATTAACATGTACAGGCATGACACCTTTCTACATTCCAATATTCACATGGTGTGAGGTCTCTTACCTGGACCAATCCATGGAATTTGTCATAAGCAACTCTTACCTGCATGGGTCGTACTTACACCCTTGACATGACCAATTTGGTTGGTCCTTTGCAGGAGATTGCAGAATTTGCTCACCAACTTTTGTCATGGACTTGTTGCCTTATCCCTTCCCCATAGGGTTGCTGGTCTCATCTTTCAGCATCCGCAACATATTCATCCGGGTCCATGTCATCATTGGTGTTTCCACTAATGTTAACATCAAAGCAATGATTATCATCAGTGGTACATTATACATATATATAATTTCCAATATTCTTACCAATCATGCAATATCCTATTCATGCAATTCATATCCTCATGCAATTAAAGCATAAACTTAGGGAATGTAGTTATAATCAGCAAGATAGGGTCTAATGAAAACTTCCCTTTCAAACCCCTCATCTTCTCATGGAATTCCTTTTCCACACAGCAGCTGGTTGACTTCCTAGTCCTTGCTTCCCCTGGGCATGCAACTGTCCAGATTTGTCCACTTGATAACAGCGGCCATCATTAGCACTTTGCTACTTCATTCTCATATTCTGGTCCCTTATCCTCGTTCCCCACTGGATAAGCTTTCCAACGCCTATTCATATGTGTCATTCCGACCTCGGATGTGAAAACCACACCACTTCCAAGAATGAAGATCTTCACCAAATCTTGGCATTTTACACACAGCTGCATTTTGGCCGAGAATGTTAACTTCAGCCACCGCACTTCCATTGCATCATTCATCTTTTATGAATTCTAGCTTTGACTAAATTGCCCCAAAACATAGAGTCTTCTTCCCTCAAGAGCGACTGTCTTAGGGGGACGATGGGGGTCAAGGGGGCTTGCTCCCTTGTGGCTTCCCTGCGCCACTGCAGGGCGGGTCGAGGGCAGCGCCCTCGTTTTTTTTTTTTGTAAAAACTTTGTTTTCGCGCAATCTAGCGCATTAGATCGCTGCCTCATTTCTCATTTTCAGCCCCTGAAAATTCCCTGTAAAACAGCCCAAAATTTCACTGAGGAACAGTTGAAATCGGCTCCCACTTCGATCTCCCAGCCGCAACGTCGGCTCCCACTTCGATCTCCCAGCCGCAACGTCGACTCCTTTCCAATTCCTCCCTCCTCCGAACCGACTCTCTGACCTTTCTGTCTTCTGCCGAATCGGATCCTCACTTCATCTATCCACCCGACGTATCGGCTCCCGGAACCATCCTCTCGGCCGCTGAATCGGCTCTCGGAAGGCTTATCCCGTCCGTAACGGCGGCTTCCCGGAAGCTCCCACCCTTCCGACATCCGCTCTTCCTTGGACGAACTTTCCACATCGAGCGTCGGCTGAATCTTGGATCGGGAGTCGGAAGACTTTCCAATCGGAAGCCTGATCGCTCCTTCACCCGCAACGGCGGACGCTTACTTCACAAACTCTTCCGACCGCCCCAACACTTAAATGATTTTCAATCCTTTCGGCGGCATCGGTGATCGGACGACTTCTGAATCGGATGCAAGATCACTCCGCCGTCCACAACGGCGGCACTTCCGTTATTCTCCCACTTTGAAAACTCTTCCGCAACGGCAGACAGAAACTTCACGAATCCTTCCGCAACTGCGGCTCCCGGGAAGCTTCTTCCTTCCGTAACGGCGGCCGTCGGCAGCCTTTCTAATCGAAAGCCCAAGTGATTTGCCACCCGCAACGGCGGGCGGGAGACTTCGCCAATCCGTCCGCAACGACGAACTCCCACTTCGCCAAGTCTTCCGATCGGCGCTTACAACAACTTGAATGTCGAGCGTCGGACCAATCTCATAACGTCGGACGTCGGCGGAATCTCGGATCGGACACGAGATTACTTAGCCATCCGCAACGGCGGACGTTTTACTTCTCCAAGTCTTCCGCAACGGCGGAAGTCAACTTCCTTCAACGGCCCGACCGTTCCATACTTAGCCAAAATTTCAAGCTTTCCACGGCAGCGGCTGTCGGGTGGATCTCGAATCGGATGAGGGATCGTTCCGCCATCCGCAACGGTCGGAGGGGAAGATCGTTGCTCCACCCGCAACGACGGGGGTTAACTCCATGAACTCGTCCGCAATGGTCGGACGGGAAACTTCAGCCACTCGTCTGCAACGTCGGACGTAGATCACTTCGCCGCCCGCAACGGTCGGACGGTAGACTTCTCCAGCTCATCCGCAACAATGGAATTCCACTTCCTCCTGTGGTCCGACTGCTCACACTTAGGCGATTTTTCTGAATTTTCTGCTCACTACTGAACAGAGAAGGTAATACCACTCTGTCACTGCACCTTCTTGGCCCATAGAGGCCCATTGTTGCAACCATGGCGCTCTGATACCATACTGTCACGTCCCCGTCCCTCAACCGGTGAAGAGGATGCGACGAGCACATTGAATACAACCGGGCAACAGCCCCATGAACATAAACAGAAAATCAAATGCTGGAATTAAGCTTACTCAGATGCATTTATCTTCAATCAGACAGCGGAAGCACACATACTCATAACCATCATTCAACAAGATCATTATAATTCATTTAACATCAATATAAAATTTGCAGAGATGGAATAACCAGCAGTACTTATCTTTAGATGAAGAATTCACCCGCAACCAGCTACGTCGCTGCAACGTTCCACCCAACCATAGGCTAGCTTGCTCATCTATCTCTCAGCAACACTGCCACCCCCGAGATGGGCATGATTCCTCCGGAATAAGGGTCAATTGCAGGCTTACACATAGCCAAGGGGACATAAGCAATGAACTAACACTGCTGGGTTTCACAGGCTTTCAACAGACAAGCCAAGCCAGCTCAGTCCATGGTTCAACCACTGCATGCCAGCAGCCAAACAATCCCTTCACAGCTCTGTGAAGAAGGCAAAACAACCCGGGACAGCCCCAAACAATGGATGACCACAGCTTAAACAGGGAAAACGAATTCCTGAGTCATTCTTGGCCCTATCGTGGCCAAAATGACTCTCACTCGAATTTACAATGGCCCCAAACGTAACAGTAAATACATTCCCAACATGGGGAAGACTACAGCCCCGAAATCTACCAGTGAGCATAACCTACAGCAGGGAAAACGACCCAATTAATCTATGAGACAGCCAAAAACGTGAATGGCCCTTCACAGTCAGTCGTGGATGCAAGAGCACGGCTCTCAGCTCACTATGTGCGCCCCAAACAGAAGAATACCAGGGCGTGGGTAACCAATCCGACCCAGCAAAGAAAGGAACAGACAATGGAGGCCCTGCGTGAGGAAAAGCAGCTCCGTTTTTTCCCGTGGATGCACCACTAACAGGAAGGACGCGAATTTGCAGGTCGTGGGTGCTCAGCAATTCCTGGAGAGAGGAAGAAAACCTGCATGAGACCCAAAAACGCCCCAAAAACCCCTGCGTGAGAGCCAACAGACCAAAAATCGTGATGAGAGTGAGAACTGACCAGGGATGAGTGCGTGAGGGAGAAGAATGGGCAGACATGGGTGGAGTGGGCAAATGGGTAAGGCTGACAGCCTGCCATAACCACCACCACTTCAGCAATAACTCCCCCAACCACCAGCTGAAGCATTAAAGAGGTTGACAAACAACAAAGGTGGCAAAACAACAAGGCAATAAAACATGGGTTTTTTTCCCATAACCAAGGTTTGACATTCCCCCCCTTATCCTTTGGAATCATGCCCTTTTCATTCAACGTTGCACTGCCGTAGCTGGTTGTGGTTTATTTTTAATTGATGTGCGTGTTTACATGATGCCAAATTAAAATGTGCCGGATAGCACGACATACCATCGGCAATTATCCCCATTGCCGAAACATACACAACAAAATCGATGGTGGGGGTTTTGCCTTGAGCTCCTCACCATGATTAATTACAATATATACATCATGCAAACGGGGTCAAAACCGGGGACGTGACAATTTACATAGGATGCAATGAAATAAATAGAGACTGAAATGAAATAAACACAGATTGATGGACATAGGCGGCTGAGATGCACTGACAGTACCAATAGAAGTAAACAGTCAAGCCCAAAAATGGGTCACGCACCTATAGAGGACCTGTTTTTGCAAAGTGGATTATGATAAAATCGTGACGAATTACCTTAAACAGTTGAAAATCCACTTCAGAAATAGGCCCTTTTACCCCTAATCCCAGGTAGATTTGCAAATGGATCAAATGTTTGAGTAGAAAACAAGCCCGAACACAGGTGAATTTTCAGAAATTTGGTTCGGGCATTTTTTGCACAGTTGGGCGATTTGCAAATCAAAGAAAGACCAACAGTAATTGGTACCATGGCCAAAACAATGACATAAATGAAATAAACATATCTATCAACCTAAATAAGAAAAGATATAAGAAAAATATAAAAAAAATCCCAGGGATCTAGTGGGATCGACCCGGTATGGTCGCCAAATATGTAGTAGGGCTTTCACCCTAGCTACAGAGCAAGAATGGCTCCCTTCCATGTATAGGACAGAAGGGTGGGGTTCATGTGAGGTATGCAAGAAAAATAAATAGAAAACAAAAATAAAAACAAAACCCCTACACACAATGTTAGGGCTAAGCTCCACAACCCTTCATCGGACTTGTTAGAAAACAAAGAGCTACCTGCAAGTAATCAATGGATACCTGCAACTTAATGTTAAAACACAAATATGCAAACAAATAATGTTAGAAAACAAAGCAAAAATAGAAAATAGACAAGTATACCTTCTTTGGTTGGAATGGGCCACCATGCCCTAGCTTGGAGAAGCACCTCTCAATGGATGGGGAGATTTGGTTCACTGGAGAAATGGAGGAGAGGGAGGGTGAATGGCTTGAGTGGAAAATGGTCTAAAGGCACTCACATAGGTAGCATAAAAATAGGGAGAGAAGGAGTGAGTTGAGAGTGACCCCCACCCCTCTATTTATACTTTTTTCTTAATATTTTTAGGGTTTCAAGCCCCTGGTTGGGGCTTTAGCTTCTTTTTTGGGCTTTTAGCCCCTTTCGCTCAATCTTTAGCTCTTTTGGGGGTTTTAAGCTCCTTTGAGGGGTTTTATCCCCCCTTTGGAGGATTTATCCCCTATGAGAGCTATTTTGGCTCTTTTCAGGGGTTTTGAATCCCTTTTTCATATTTTTAAGCCTTCTTGAGGGTGTGGGGGTCAAATGGGGTCAAATCAAGGTCGTATGTGGATGTATTTAGGTCGTGTAGGTCATGTAGAGCTCATTGTAGGATTTTTTGGGTTAACAACCCTAATTTTAGCACCTTCTCCATCTTTCCCACATCATATCCATCCTTCCTGAGGTTCGTATCAAAATCCTCCAACAACCTCTCCTAGTTGTACAACTCCCATGCCCACTCCACCAAAATATAGTTTATTAAGAGCAATCTTTTCCTTATCTGTATCAAGAGTATTCTTGTATCCATTTTTTCCATGACATTTTAATACCTATTTTTATTTTTACTCGTAGTATTATGATGTAACATTACTCTTATAGCCCCTAGAAAACTTGCAATGTGAAATATGGAATCTTAGTGAAACCATACGTATCAAGATGGGGTAAAACACCTTGAACACATGTCAACTTCATACATATTCATTCTAATTGACTTCAACACATTCACTCACATATAATACCTATTTAAACACCACTTTAACTCTAAAAACAATCAGATTTTAACACCATACACATATCATACTTATTCAAACATTAATATTAGTTCACACAAAATTGGATTCACACCAACTTCAAAAGTAGAGTACCTAGAACCTTTGTTACCAGAAATTCTCAATCAACGTGGATAAAGATTGTTTCCCTCATCTACATGGGGCAGTTCTAGAACAAAAATCCACAAAAATGCATCCTCTTCCTAGATTATTAAAATACTTGAATGCCAAGCTTTCTTACCTCAGCAATGAAGGTGATCCTTGCCTTGTATCTCTCATGTGCTTAGTTGTACTTGCAAAAGAATGTAAGGAACAAGATACAATAGTGAAAGAAACAAGATAATTCAATGATCTATACTAATGATCAAGGAGAAAAGTAATGAACAATTGATATTAGCACAAATAATTCATGGGAAAGGGGAACATGTTTGTATTAACAATATAAGAGACAAAAAATACAACCATACTTCATGTTGAATATTTTCTCTCACAATTTATTTGAATCACTTTCTCACACAAACTACACACCCTACAAATCTCACTCACAACCACACTCTTTTCCTCCTATACCAGCAATGATTTAAGCAACATAACAATGCTCTCTTGGTTCTCCTACCTCCCCTCTCCATGAAGGGAAGCTTGTATATATATTCCAAAGAGGGCCCAACTGGGTTGAGATATTTTGGAAGGAAAGTGAGGGATGATCCCTATATTCTAGGGGTACAAATTCCACCTATTCCAAGTAGTTTGGATAAACCTCCACGAGGACTTTCATCTTGAAGGTTCTCAAAGTATTCTCTTTCTTCCTTTTTGATAGTGTTGACACTCCTTGTACATGAGTAGGCCGCGCTGACGCTCTTTGTCTTCAAGAAACATGTGTCACTGAAACACCTTGTCAGTAGGAAATAGGTGTCAGGATAGTATGATTTCCTATGTTAGGAAGCATGGTGCATCAAACCTCCTAGAGTTGAGAAAAAAAGACTCCTTAAAACATGGCTTGGAAAAATCACTTCAGGGGATTGAGCTTAGAGACAAATTTTGGGTGTAACCCCCCAAATTATGAAGCTAGAAGGATATGATAGGTGAAATACTTTTCTAGATATGATATCAAGTTAATGGAAAAAAAGTGGCGAGTGAATACTTAACATAAGACTAGTTACAAATGATCTAACTCATATCATGGCTTCAGTACAATACATTGCAGATCCATTTATAATGACCAAGATAGATACCAACAATAGATTATATATTCATGATAAACAATACTCAAATCGAGACATAGCTACGAAATATACACTATAGATCCATGTAATCCTAACTCAAACCTGACCACAGCCACCGGACATACAATGTGGATCCATGTAATGACTCAAGAAATACTCCATTGCAGCCTGAAGATAAACACATTTTCAAATGAATACCTAATCATTCAGGGTCTTCATTCCAATTCCAAATTGTATGATTATATCCATGTGAATAGATGTACTGATGTCGAACATGGTAGAAACCACTTGATTGTCGGTTATTGATGTATACAGTTAACAAGTGTGAGGGAATTCACCACTAATGTCAATGATTCCCAAGTTAGCTTAGTACATTCTTCTAAATGTGAATAGATCAGCTGAAGTAGAACAATCGATGGAATCTTCCAATCAGAGGCTAGTGATGAAAGCCTACTATCGAAAGTGAAGAAACATGTCATTGAGGAATGCAGGCTTCAAGGTACTTGACTAGTTTATAAGACTAATTCAACGATGTCGATGTCCTCCCTTGTCCATACTTGTACATTAGATTATATTTTCTTAACTTAGGAGTCATTAATTAATATTGGGTCCACTAGCACCATTGAGTCCACTTGGGATATTGATTCCACTTCTAGTTAGCCATGCAGTCAGATTGAGTTGGTGGATTTGAATCATACCCACATGATTTGAATTCTCCTTTATGTAACATTAATGTATGTTGCTATAATTAATGAAGTTTATATTGTAATTATACTGAGCAATTATTATCTATTTTCTATGATATTTGTCTTGTTCAGTGTGTATTTTTCATTCCATTACAATGCATAATTCAATTGCACTTAGTGGCATGAAGATCAATGGAATAATTTAACATGGTATCAGAGCCTACTCAAGCATATAGCAAGTCTATCCAATCTCCATTGTCCTCCAAAAGTAGTTGGGTTTCCACATAAGTCACACAATGTGTGCATTGCTAACTCTGGATTCGTTCAGAGAAGTCTCCGCGGGTGTGATAGACCCTGAGAAAGTGTACATGTCGATATGGAAACCTTGATTATGACATGATTGTGAAATTTTTTTTTATTTTTCAATGTTTCTTACAGGTACTGCGTATCTTGATTGAATAATTGACTCTTCAGAAGGAAAATTGATGGATTCTCCAGATTTCTTACCCCTAATACTTACACCCTTCAACTATGTTGATTGGAGTGAAGATATGCAGGTCTCCTTGCGCAAGCTTGTCCTCTGTAGGATGACTATGGGAAGAGAGACATAACCTCATCATCCTACTAAGAAAAATAAGTTCTTGAACCGGTTGGATGAAGCATTTGGATTCCTTTGCACTCACCTCTCTAGGGATCTCCTCTTTCATCTTGAGGGATTGAAGAGTCCTAAAGAAGCTTAGGATAAGCTCAAATTTCATTTTGGAAAACAATATAAGATTTGGGGGAACATCTTGGAGAATGAGCTAATAGCATTGCAACCCAGCAGTTTCGAAACTATTAAGTAGTTTTTCACAAAATTCAAGTCTCTAGCACTACAATGTAAGCAATGAGGAATAGAGAGGAAGCATGAGCATATTGTGCTCTCTATGCTCAGAAAACGTGGTTCTGAGTAATTTGTATTCATCTCTACCTTCCATTCTAGAAGAGATTCCATCTACAATTGGAAGATTCCTTTACTAGATGGCTTTACCGAGTCTTTAATACATGAGCACGATAAGTTGGTCCAAATGGGAGTCCTCCAAACTTCTAAGAACCAATATCTTCTGATGTCAGACTCAACTAATGCGCAAGCTAAAGGGAATCACAAGGGTTAAGATCCTAAAGCCTTTGATTCAAAGCCAAGGGAGAATCATAAATATTTCCTTTGGAGACTTGGGTTCCAGAAAAGAAAAGTGTAGATCTTCATACCGTATGAGAGGCTTTCATCCAGAAAGCCAGTGCATGAAGAAGACCCTTGACCAGTTTGAAGCATTCCTTGAACATAACAATATTTCCCTTCCACAAGGTGTAAAGATGTATGATGGTGGTGAACAGAGTGAAGAATTTGATAGGTTCCATTCCTTGAAGGCAGGACTCACTCCGTCGAAGGATTACTTGATATATTCTAGAGCATCCTACCACATGGTTTCCTCCATGGAATCCTTCACCACTCTCACTCTATCAGGAGGATCTAGCACTGATATGGGATGTGACTTCCAAATCCCAACTGTTGGAAGAGTTTCTATTAAAATACAACATGATGAGTTCAAGAGTGTACTCAATGTGCCCTCTTCTGCAGCAAAGCAAGTTGTTCAGGATGAAGAAGAAGCATAATCTTCCATACAGTCAATTCGAATTGAAGAAAATCTCCTTGGATTGACCCCTTCTCCTGCTGCTCTAGTATTTTATGAGATACTAGACATATCATCTTCTCATATGTCTGATCCAAAAGAAGACATTCGAGTCCATATTATTGAAGAAAAATTCTCCTTCCATTCTATGAAAAAATTCTCCAGTGATTCTTCTATTTTAAATTATGTGCATAATTTACCGATGATTGTTTCATAAAATGAAGAGGAATTTGATTTCTCTATATCTAATGATGTTTTTAGTTGTAATATAAGTAATACTTTGGATTTTTTGGAAGAAATATCATATTTTAGGAGTGATTTATTCACTCTCATTGATCTTGATCTTCGAGGAAATTCCTACATGGTTAAATGCACCAATACTAAGAGTTTTGAACATAGAGAAAATTGTGAATTTACCATCTCCGTGGAGCACACTCTTGGATATGATATGAACTTATTTGGATCTAATATGATCTCATTTGGATCTTATATGATCTTATTTTGTTCTAGTTTTAAGTTTCAAGAGCTTCCAGTCATGCTTGTAGTTGTTCTCATCAATTTTGGTATGAAAAATTCAGCACCAGAAGTCTCTTTCAAAATTGTTGCTAGGGATTTGTTGTCATTTTTCTCTCATGAGTTTGCTGATGTTATATTTTTTGGATCATTAGTTATTTTTGAATCTATATCAGATTATCAGATTATGGAGCATTCACTCTCCACAGTCCTAGGGCTTCTCTACCTCTCTATTTGATCACATGATCATATCCTCATAGAACTAGTAAATATGGAGACATTTTTGTGGAAATTGAACCCAATATATAGATCAATTACACTCACAAAATTGCTAATCAAACATGCAAAATTCACACAAAAAGAGACTGAAATTGGAGCATAAATTAATACTGTATTGAATAAGTGTACATTAGCCAACCATATGAAGTAATAGGCTGCTCAAATATATAATTACATGACATATTCGAAAGCACTAGGTTGATATTCAAATTTGTCAAAAAGCAGGATTACTAAAACAAGTCAAATCCCCCATAGGTGCAAAAATGACTTTCCAAATCCATGAAGATCCTCACGAATTAGATAAAGCAAGTGGGAAAGCTAATGTGTGGTGGAAATAAAACTCATTCATGATTTTGTATGGAGAAAAGGAAGGAGGATGATATGGTAAAAAAACAAGGCAAGTTCCCCTATACTAACTTTTCCTTTATGCCTTAAAACAACTGTAAAGCAAGGTAGCTTTCATAAAAAACAGATATGCATTTTAAGGAACCAGGAATAAAGAAGAAATGCTAAATATGTTTCCAAGATCATTCTAAAGCACTCCATGACCCATTTTAGAAAGTATTGACTTTTAGGAACATGTAGAAGTCAACTAGCATAGAGAGGGAATCTAGGATTCTAGGAATACGACAAAAATGATTTAATTAATGTCAAATATGGGTAACTATGGGTTGATTATTCTAACACCCCCCTTAATCCTGAGTTTATGAGTAAATATCAGAAAATTACAGGTCCTAGAAACAAGGATTAGTCACCCTTTTACATACTGCATGTCCATACAACCAAGGAAAGAGGCAAAAATCCAGTGGGAAAATCCTCCCTTAAACATAGACAGGAAAACAAAATTTTGGAAATATTTTCATCAATCATTCTTCACCACATGATCAGAAATCCCCAACAATGATTTGAGATTAATGAAGGTCTTCTCACATAATACTTTGGTGAAGATGTCTGCTACTTGTTCTGAAGATGCGTAGTAGAGTAGAGCAATGGTACCATCATGCACAAGCTCCCTCATAAAGTGCATATGGATGTCAATATGCTTGGTTCTATGTCTTTGAACTAGATCAATGGAGATTCGAATGGTGCTTTGATTTTCACAATAGATGACTGTTGAAAATTTTTATTTGAAACCAAATTCTCCAAGTATCACTTGCAACCATAAACATTTAGTAGCTGCATTTACAACTCCTCTATACTCTGCCTCTATAGATGAGAGTGTTATGGCAATCTGCTTCTTACTTGACCAACTGATTGGACCTTTTGCAAGAATGAACACATATCTTGAGGTACAATTTCAATCTGTGTTGTCACTTTCCCAATCACTGTTAGTAAATCCAACTAGCTCTAAGTCGTATTTTGCTTTATAGAAAATCCCATGAGTCCTTTTTCCCTAAACAAAGTTTAGGATCCTCTTGGTTGCTCTCCAATGGATCTCATGAGGCTGATCCATGTATCTTGAAGCCACACTAACTGCATAATATCAATCATTTTGAGTATGTGTAAGATAAATAAAACACCCAATCAACTGCCTATACAGTGTATTATTTACCATAGGAGAAGAACTTGCTTCTTCAAGCTTAACTCCTGAAAGGAATGGAGTCTTGCTTGGCTTGCAATCTTTCATGCTAAAATTGGTGAGAAAATATTAAGCATACTTTTACTAATGAGCCTTGATTCCATGTTGGGATTGAGAAATTTCGAGACCCAAGAATTGGCTCAACAATCCAAAATCTATCATAGAAAAGGCATGGTTCATTCCATCCTTCAAGGAGGCAATCTCGTTCTTTGAACTTCCTGTAATAAGTAGGTCATACACATAGAGAAAAATAAGCATTAAAGAACCATGAATCAGCTTCAAATATACATTAGGATTAGACTTGCATCGAACAAAACTTAGTGACAACAGAAAGCCATCAATCTTGGCATACCAATCCCCGGGGGCTTGCTTGATCCCATACAATGATTTCTTCAACCTACACACTAAAGATGGATTAGGTACAAAAAATTCTGGTTGCTACATATAAATATATTCATTCAGATATCCATTTAGAAATGCACTCTTTACATCCATGTGATGTACTTCCCACTGCTTCGAAGCTGGAATGGCTAGGAAAAGCCTTATGGAGTCCATATTTTCCACTGGTACAAAGGTCTCATTGTAGTCAATACCATGTACCTGAGAGTATCCCTAGGCTACCAATATTTTGTTATATTTCAAAGGTGAGCCATCATCAGCAAACTTAGTTTTAAAGACCCACTTACACTTCACTAGCTTCCTCCCTGGAGGGATATCAACCAGTTCCCATGTGTTGTTCTTCTGGAGCGAGATGAATTCTTATTTCATGGATCTTTTCCATCTTGGATCATGTGATGCATCTTCATATGTTTGTGGATCAGAATCTATCATCAAATAAAACTTCTTAGAAAAGAGAGGATCTTTCACACAAAGGGCACTCTCAAATTGAGATCTAGTCCTCCTAATGTTATTAGGATTTCTAGCTAGTTCCCTGACTGCATGAATGGTCCTTGCTACCCACTTTGGTATTCTAGGGATGTTAGGATTTGCAATTAATTCATCATTATCATACATATTATAATCAACAAACTCATTGGTATCTTCACTTACAACCAATGGTTGTGGTGGTGAAGACGACTCTCCAACTTCAACTGCTGCTAAAGGCTCTTCTTCGAACTGAACACTTCTTTCAATGACAGATTTGTTAGTGCTCAAGTTGATTAGATTGTAACCTTTTGAATCTTTAGAATACCTAACAAATAGGTGCTCTTGTCTTTGGGGTTGCAAATCCTTCCTCTTTTCAGTTGGAATTCTAGCCCAAGCCTTTGAGCCAAAAATCCTGATATGGGTCACATTTGGCTTGTGCCCACTCCAAGATTTGAAAGGATTCATACCATAAAGATTATTATGTGGCACCCTATTATGGATATAGGATGCACATTTTATAGCTTTGGACCAAAATTTTGGTGGAAAAGTTTTAGCCTCTATCATACAAGTTTCCATCTCCTTTAGTGATCTATTCTTTCTCTCAACAACACCATTTTGTTGTGGTGTGTTAGGAATAGAATGTTGCATTTGGATACCTGCATATTTGCAATACTAGATGAAATTAGACTTGATATACTCGCCACCATTGTCAGATTTTAGGATCTTGAGTTTCCTCCCATACTGGTTTTCAACCAAGGCTCTAAAGACTTTAAAGAGGTAAAAAACTTCATACTTATGCTTTAGGAAGTGAACCCTACAATACTTGAAAACAACATATATGAAGGTAAGTGCATATTTTCCCTGAATCATTGAAATATGAGGGAATGGACCAGCAATGTCACCGTGGATCGACTCAAGAGGTGCATAGGTTCTCTCATGACTAGCTCTCTCATACTTGTTCTCTGCGTGTTTTCCTAGGATACAACCTTGATAGACTCCCTTAGAAAACTTGATCTTTGGTAACCCTATGACCATGTCTTTGTCACTCAAATCAGAATTATACTTGTAGTTAATATGGCCAAATATTTCATGCCAAATATTGCTTGCTTCATTAGCATGAGTTAGAAGAGCAGAGGGGTTTGAGTAGGGTAGAAAATGGGAAAACTTGTATACCTTCGAAGTGTGATCAACAACACCTTTTGCTGTGACTTTACCATTCGAAATCTTAGTGATTTCAAATTCATTGGGGGAGAATATGACTTTATTTGGAGACCCAGTGTGAGTCATCTGATACACTAACAAGAGATTAGAGGCAAGACCTGGAACATACAACACATTATTGAAATACCATGGTCAATATCAATCCTACCCTTTCCCATACTGTCAGTCAGAGAGTTATCTCCCAAAACTATTGGTGGACCTTTCGACATGTCAAGAGAAGAGAAGATCTCTTTTGTCAAAACCATATGTCTATAATCTCTAGAATCAATGATGAAACTAGGTGAGCTTGAGGTGCCAGCAACCAAGGCATGTACTCTCTCCTTCTCTTCTGAATTTGATCCTCCTTCCCTCTTCTTTGAGAAATCAGGAAGGGATATGTTATTCTTCTCCAAGAGTTGGGTCAACATGTCTATGAGTTTTTTCATTCAAGAGCTCTCGGGATGATATCCCTTACTACAGTATGCACACTTTCTCATTCCACCTTTGTTCTTCTTCTTCTGGGGGTTCTTCTTGGAGCTTGAGGACTCCTCTTGAGACTTTTCCTTGTCTTGCTTTTGCTCAGCTGGATTTTTATATTTTTCCTTGATTTTTGAATCCACCTTCAAATCTTTAGCAACCAAAGCTTGGTCTTTGGAAGGTTTGATGGTGCCCATCATCACCAATTTACCTTGCTCCTGAGTGAGGGATTCCATGAACTCAACAAGCTTAGGCATATTCCAGGTTTGAGTTGTCAATTTAGTGGCATAGAAGGGTGAAACAAACACTAAATAGTTAGAACCAAGATTTGAGAGAATGGTAAGAACTAGGTGCTCCTCCTTCTTTTCAATCCCACATTGTTTTAACTGCAAAACAAGGGCCTTAAACCTGGTAAAATATAGTTGCAAAGACTCAAATCTACTGGGATTCAAGGAGATCAATTCATTCTCTATTTGATGTAATATCATATCATATCTCTTTCCAAAAATCTATTCAAGATTCTCCCACACCTCATTAGGAGATGTCAATGAATTAAGATGAAAGAGGGGGTCTCTTGAAATACTCAGACACAAAAGACCATAGGCCTCATCCCTCTTGTTGTGTCATTTGATTTTCTCTGCAGCTGCATTGGGGTCTACCTTAGTAGCCATGGTAACCCTATAGATACCTTTTTCTCTCAACAATATCTCTATCTCAGCTTTCCATTCGAATAAATTGAATGGAGTCAAGGTGATCCTTTGAGATTGGTCCATATCTCAGCTCCTGTGCCCTTCAGTCAGCAGAATGTGATCCCAGTCAGTGATGTTGAACCTGAAATAACAATTTGTAAGGAGAGAAATCAATATACAAAGGCTTTGATACAATGTGGAAATTGAACCCAAGAGATAGATCAATTAAACTCACAAAATTGCTAATCAAACATGCCAAATTCACACAAAAGGAGATTGAAATTGGAGCATAACTTAATCCTGTATTGAATAAGTGTACATTATCCAACCATATGAAGTAATAGGCTTCTCAAATATATTATTATATGAGATATTTGAAAGCACTAGGTTTCTATTCAAATTGGTCAAAAAGAAGGCTTACTAAACCAAGTCAAATCCCCCATAGGTGCAAAAAGGACTTTCCAAATCCATGAAGATCCTCACGAATTAGATAAAGCAAGTGGGGAAGATAATATGTGGTGGAAAGAAAAATAATTCATGATTTTTTATGGTGAAAAGGAACAACGATGATGTGGTGAAAAAACAAGGCAAGTTCCCCTAGACTAGCTTTTCCTTTATGCCTTAAAACAGTTGTAAAGCAAGACGGCTTTGATCCAGGAATAAAGCAGACATGCTAAATATGTTTCCAGGATGATTCCAAAGTGCTCGATGACCCATTTTAGCAAGTATTGACTTCTAGGAACATGTATAAGTCAACTAGCATAGAGAGGGAATCTAGGATTCCAGGAACAAAACAAAAAAGATTTAATTATTGTCAAATATGGGTAACTATGGGTTGATTATTCTAACAATTTTGTATTCTCCTGGACACTTGATCCTAGCACTTGGAGCTGATTTTACCTCAATGGTTTGATGTTCAATGCTACAATATATGATTTGGTTTGGTTTTCCTCACATGGTTAGAATTCTAAAGCACTTTTTCTCTCTCATCGGTTGATCTCAGTTGCTCTACATGGGTCCAGTTTTCATCTTGCAGCTGTCTATGTTCTTGATTAAGTTGAGCATTTTATTTTTCTTCCAAAGAGGAAAATTCCTCCAGACATAGTCATTAGTTTGGAGAGGTTCACATGCATAGCTTCAAGATGTTGTTGCAAACTGCTGCAAATTGCAGCAGAGTTTTTGCAAGTTATTTCCCAAAGACGAATATTTTTCTCCTAAAAATAGCTTGTATTTTCCTGTTCCTACTTATCTTGAGGGGGGGTTTCCCGTGATGTTTTCCCCTATTTCCTCCATTTATTAAGCAACATTTTTTAATTCTTTTAGATTGTAAGGGTGACTTTTGGTCTTGTTTTCAAGGACCACACTTGTCCAAGTTAGGATTAAGGGGGGGTGTTAAGATTTATAATCCTCCCTTGTCTGTACTTGTCTATTAGATTATATTTTCTTAACTTATGAGTTATTAATTAATATTGGGTACACTAGCACCATTGGGTCCACGTGGGTTATTGATGCCACTAGTACCAGTCATTAGAGTGTGGGGAACACATATAGAGGATAACTGCAACTAAATGCATGTTCATGTTGTTGGAATATATTATATTCCTTGGAAGGTAATAATGTCTTTGTATTATGTCGAAAGTTGTCTGCAATCTTATGTAGAAGAGTAATACATTTGACCCATAGTTATATGGTGGTGTATTTACTTGTGTAGAGTATTTTTCTATGGTATTGTATTAAGAGATGTTATTTTGGAGAATTTTACTATCCCACATGCAATATGTAAGAGTAATTCCTCATCTCTTAGTATATAATAGGGTCAAGTGAGTCTCTACATATCATGTATTCTTGATGTCGTAGTGGTACTATGGTGACACTGTTGTACATCATCTATATTCTTTGGGTATTTGTGATTTTCTTTCTTGTAAGATTGGAGAAGAAATTTAAGAGATAATAGAAGACTACCTTTTCGTGGATGTAACCCATTAGGGTAAACCATGTATATCGGTGTTCTCTTGTCCTTTTATTTTCCCGTTCTTATCTTTTATGATACGTCGTTGGTTTCTTAGATAGGTTAACTAGTTTAGCTTGACTCTACTATTCTAACATGGTATCAGAGTGGGTTGCTATGATCTAGTACCTTCTATAGATTTCAATAAATAACGATTATCATTTGAGAATTGTCATTTTGTTATAGATTTGTTTTCTATCTGTTAAGTCAGTAAATTTTCTCTTCAGTTTTGGTTTGACTTCTCCAATTTTGGTTTGTTTTTCATTTTATTTGAAGTAAGTTTTGTTTTAAGTCTCAGTTTTATTTTTTTCCTCTAGGAACATTTTGGTTGATTGGATAGTTTTTTAAGCTTGCATTTTATAAGTTTGTTTTGATTTTTGGTCCTTTGTGTGTTAAAGGGGTTAAAGAAAAGGTCATTATATTAAATATTTGATTCATAAATGTTTACTTGGAGAAGACCTTGATTGATTTTCACCTTAGTAGCTGTTTAAACCTCCAACAAATTAGCAAAAAGCTGAAAAATGGTGAAAAATTAGCATTGGAAATATTCTTGTAGCGCTGGGCTGAAATTTTACAAAGGGCGCGCTACAAGAATATCGCGGCCCTCTTATTTTCTGATTTTCAAGCAAAATTTTGGCACGTCCTAGAATGATGAATGACTAGTTACGTGATTTTAGAATTTTATTATGTGTCATGTTAGTTTCCATCATGTGAACAGGTGAATTGGACCACGTTTGTGTACATCCTAAATATCCAAGGAAAATTTAAAGCTTGCGGTTATTTCCAAAATCAAAAAAACAGAGGAGGAGTTGCAGCCAATAGGAGATTGTCAAGCTGTGTTATCAAGGTGTGGAAAGGCCATTGAAATGTCAAGGGATCACAGGCCTGGTTGTACCAAGAAAAGAATACGCATTGAAGCTTCTGGGGGTTTTATTGATGATGGGTATTTAAATGGCGCAGCTTATGTCAAAATGGACCAGATTTTTAACGCGCAAGGATTTCAGACATGCTTTACTCTTTCAGGATGACGGTGGTGGTATGGATATTCAGTTTGAAGTCTCCATACAATGACTATGAGCCTGCCAATGAAGCATGTATTTCTACCTGTTCTTGAATTTTCTGCATCAAATTTTCAAAATGCAGATCCAAAATACCGTGAAGCTTCTGTCATGTCCTTAGGAGTCATATCAGAGGGATGCTTTGAGGTAATGAAGAATAAGTTGGAAAGTATCTTAACTATTGTCTTGCAATCCCTAAGGATCCGGAACAGATCGTACGTGGAGCAGCATCGTTCACATTGGGACAGTTTGCAGAGCATTTACGGCCTGAAATTGTGGCACGTTATGAGATTGTTCTTCCTTGTATTCTAGATGCTCTTGGGGATGTGTCAACCGAAGTGCAAGAAAAAAACATACTATGCCTTGGCGGCATTTTGTGAGCATATGGGGGCAGAGATCCTTCCTTATCTCGATCCTCTCATGGGAAATTTGCTTGAAGGATTGCATAGCAATCTTCGTGAATTACAAGAGACATGCATGTTTGAAATTGGGTCTGCTGCTGGCGCTGCAGCATTAGCTTTCATTCCATATGCTGAGGGCGTTCTAGAATTGATGGATATTTTTATGGTATTATGTGTCAGTATTGAAATTAGTGGCTGTATATGCTGATGGCCATGTAAAGATCTATGAATCGCTTGATACATTGGAGTTAAAGTGATGACAGCTTCAGGCTGAATTTCAAAATGTAGGTAATGCTGTTGAGAGATTTGGAAAATGTTCATGTTTGACATCGCCCATTGCTTGGAAACCTCATGCCAGTGGTATTCAACAGCCCACATTTATTTTGGGCTTCAACTCCAATATACCACACTGGGCAGGACGACACCATTGTTCCAATGGTTGATTATGAGCTTCCATCAGATCATGGATCACCAAGAATGTTAGTTCGCAGCATTGAAGAACTTGGACAGCCAGAAGACACCACAAAACTATGGTTTGAGTAATAAAGAAACCTGCAGTATACAAACACCACTTGAAGAAAACAACAGACAGAAAAATAGTAGATATCCAAACACTACTCATCTTCCTTATGTTCATGAAGGGAACGAAGGGCACATAGAAGTTTCCCATCCATCTATCGTTGTTAGTTCGACTCAATTTAGTAATACTGGGGATGACTATGCTACCCCAAGATTTGCTCGTGATCATCTACATAATGGACAAGTGGAGGTGACCTCTAGAAATCAGACTATGCATCAGTACCTTGCTCATGCTAAGCCACAGAGGTTGGGACAGTTTCATCCTGGAGAGACCTATCAATTTGGTTCAACCATCAGAAGGCCAACACTTGACTACTGTAGAAACCCATCTTCAGTTTGGATGCCATTGAATCCAGTTACAAATAACCGTTTCCTATCACCAATGCATGAAAATTATAGAACAGAGTCAGGACTAATGAATATGCTGCGAATTGTAAAGAAGGATTTGAAACCACCTCGACATAAATCTGCAGTTGTCGAGGATAGTGATGAGGAAGACCCTATAGACATTGAAGAGTCTGAAAGTGATGTTGAAGTAGAGGAATTTGAGAATGATGAAAATTCAGATGATAATCTAGAACAGGAGAGCAAGGTTAAGACTAATCCAGATGTTGAAAAGAAGACTGGGAAGGAGCCTGGAGATTCTGGGGGCTCTGAAAATTCAGATAGTAATTTTGATGATGATGCTATGTTCAGAATGGATGCACATTTGGTGCAGATGTTAAAGGAGAAAAAGAGTGCAGGTGGCATTGTACTACCCAAACACAGCTGAAGCACTTTAAACTAAGAGTCCTCTCCCTTGTGGAGTACTTTTTGCAAAGAAATTCAAGCAAACCACTTGTTTTGACTGTATATTCATATTTGTTTCAAGCTTTTGTTAATTCATACAGCGAAAAATTTGCAAGGAAAAAGAGTATCCAAAAGGTCCAGAAGTGGATTTGTCACTTCTGCAGGGTCTTTTGGAGAAAGTTCAAAAGTTGGATTCTCGGTCTAAAGCAAAAAAGGTCCAATCTTTGGCTCAGATTTGTGCTTTCTGGCTTTCGAAGGTTATACATTGTAAAGATAAAAGCTTGGGTAGAGCAGTTGATTGCAAACTTACAGGTTTCCACAATTTTAAGTGCTGAACTATGCAATGGAGGAACTCAGATATTTCATGAACAGAAGCTGCAGGAATAGAGGTCAGTCATTTAACTCAGACAAAGAAGAGAAACAGAATTCTGCTCTATTTTTCCTGTTTTGAGTGATTGAAGTCAAACGCATACCACAAGCTAATGGAGAGTAATTTGTGAAAACCAAAGGAGGTTCTTGTTCCTAAGATATCCATATAAAAAAACCTCTCTCATTTTTGCAACATCTGTCAATATTTGAAAGATTCAATTAAATCTTTGCATCCTATTTTTCAGGGAGTTTAAATATTCAATATTTTCATGTTTTAGTGTTCATTTTGCGGGGCAGATTATGATCGATGGGAGATGCATTTTTACAAACCAAGAGAGGTTTTTTTCCATCACGGACACATTTACAAAAACCTCTCTCATTTTTTACACAGGTGTCGCCAATTAATAGATATGGAAGCTTCTTTGACACCTATTTTCCAGAAATTCGCCATATTTGCGAGGAATCCGATTTGCTATTTTTAGTAAATTAGTTGAGTTAGTTAATTAATGTAACTGCTGGGTAGTTTCAATTTTGACCTAATGAAGGGGAGATGGAACTCCTTCTTTGTAACTATTTAGGGAGGTGAGCAAGACATTGTTATGGTTCTGGATTTTTTGGGAGCATCAGGAGGTCTGCTAGCTGATTATACTTTCAGGCTTATTCAGTGATAGGTACTGTACTCTTATGTACATTTACTGATGAAACTATGGATATATGACTCTTTCCCATTCATTTGGTCTGTGTTGGCTTTATTGTAAGCTTGTTTAGCTTCTTAATTGACAAATTCAGTACTGGTTAATGTGTATTTTCTGGTGTTGCTTGTCCATTATGTGTGAACTTCAATACAAGCTGTTTGTTGGATTTTTGTGATATACATGCATCTTTATCAGTTATATGTGTTTGATTTAGTTGTTTCTTATTTACTCAATGTATTCCCTGCATGATCTTGAAACTTACAACCAAAAACACATAAAAAAAACCCTAAACCCTAGTTTGAATTGAGTTTTTCTCTTGAGATTGTGTTGGCTTGTTCCCCTAGCCTTAGGAACAATTTATGGCACAAACACTATCTAGTAGCAACTAGGCTTCTCTTTAGATCTGGGCATATTTCTACGTTTTTTTTACCCTAACCCTAACTTGTTGTGTAAGATTTTTGCAGAATTTTTTCCAAGGTTTCTTGATTTTTTTTCTATGGATCTACATGATTTTGGGGCTCTCCTCAATGAGATCTTTCTTTCGATTATAAAAATGGGAGTTATAAAAAAGGGGCCTTAATTTGGTCATTTTTTACTATGATTGTTATTATAAAATGTTTTTGGAATTGGAAACATCATTCTGGATGTATCCACGTGGCCAAAACAGAAAACAGGGTATCTTTGGCCTTCCTTTCGGTAATAAAAATGATAGTTATACAAAAAGGTCGTAACTTGGTCATTTTTTACCCTTTTTTTATTATAACCTATTGTTTGGAATTAGAAATGCTATTCTGGATCCACCCGCACGACCAAAACATAAAACTGGGTATTTATGGGCTTCCTTTTGGTAATAAAAATGACAATTATACAAAAGTGTTGTAACTTAGTAACAACCATTTTTGATCCAACCACGTGACCAGAACAAAAAATTGGGAATTTATGAGCTTCCTTTCGGTAATAAATACGACAATTATAAAAAATGGTCGTAACTTCATCATTTCTTACTGGATTTTTTATTATAACATGTTTTTGGAATTGGAATAGCCATTTTGGATCCACCTTCATGCTTAGAACAGAAGACTAGGCTTTTCTGTGCACATTTTTTCAAAGGGTTGTAAGTAAAAGTTTCACTTTCCTTTGCTGCTTTTCTAATTGTCTTTTTTGCAGATTCAGATTAGTACGGTAAAGTATTTAAGTTTTTTGTTACATTTTTTGCATTTAGGTTTTGATTCTAATCATGTTTCTTAAGATATTATTTCTTGTTCTTACTATATATTGTCTCACATTTCTATATGAAAATATTATCATTTTTTAAGGACATGGATCTCTAGTATTTTGTCATGATGATAGCTATACACCATCTTATGCTTAATATTTTTTAAATATACTTAATAATTAAGTTGTTCTTTTCTTTGTTTTGTTTATAAAAACAAATTTATAAGAACAATCTCATATGTGTTATCTAGTGATCATTATTTACTTTATTTATATGTTATTGCTGAGCTTTGTGTAAAAGCAATTTCATTCTTTTATAAGTAATATCTTTATGATTATTATATGCTCTTGCTAATTAAATTCTTAAGTAAAATCATTTTTTTTAATCTATGTGATATCATATTTTTTGGCTTGTCATAAGTTATTTAATTGGGATATAGTTTCTTTTTCATGTATTGTAGAGATTGTAAGGCTAGTTCCTGTGCTATTTATCTCTAACATTCTAATATGGAAGCATTGCCATTTCAAGGCATTTCGTCTTTTGCATATTTACATATAGTGTTAACAATAAATGAACCCATGATTAAGACCATTAATGAATTGTCATTTCATAATTTTTTATAAGTGATATCATGAGTTGATCATAATTTGCTATATGTTGATCATATTAAACATTTTGATTTATCTATAGCTCATGCCATGTTTATTTTGATCATCTTTTACTCAATATTTATATGGCTTTGAGCAATATTTAAATTTTGAACTATTTAATATGAGCACCTTGTTCTTATTGCAATGAGATTTTTATTCTTATGATTTCATAGGTTATCTTGTTCATATATGTCTCTGACGTTCCTATATGGAAGCACTGACATTTTCAGGGCATTCATCTCTTGCATATTAACCTCATACTAATAAGAAATGCACCTATGCTTCATATTAGTTTCTTGATGACTAAATTTTCATATATTTAATTTAAATCTTTAGCTCACTATTTATATATTGTGGCTGACACTGAATGCGTAAAATTAACTTCATTTTCCTTAATGAGCAAGTTAATCTTTTATTTGATCATATTATGTTGCCATTCATTTATATGATGTTTGCTAACCTTTGGTATATAAGCATTTTCATTTTTGTATGAGCAATTTTTTTCTATGATCTTTATATGCTTTAATCTTGAAAGTTATTGTGCAAATAAGTTCTCTGTTTATGCTTTCACCTTATTCCAGAAGTAATGAATCATCATCTTCTACTGATAAAGTCATGATGTGCATCTATATGATATCATTTTCGATGTATAGACCATTGTGGCCTTGTTTCTTCGATGTTTGAGGTCTTCTAAAAATATTTATATTGCACCTTGATTGGAAGAATGTCTGTTATCTGCATGTGTATTGGCCATCTAGGTTTTTGTGTACATTGTTGTGGTGTTCTTAGCCACATGTTCTGTTGTATCAACCGTCAGAAGGTATCTGTACACTGGTGTGGATGTTATATCAAAGTTCTTTAGTTATCATGTATGGTTGTGATGATTCTTCTGGTGATATAGGCATCTTGTGATTGTATTACATCACATGTTCTCGACATTTTATTGTTGGTTCTTGCATCGTAAAACCTAGTTCGTGTGCACTTTCATGATTCGGTGAGAAGTTGTTATTCATCGTCAAATTCCATCTGTTGAAGTGTTCTTCTTTTTCAGCTTTGGTTCTTCTGGAAGTTGTCATCAAGGGGGAGCAGTAATGATTCCTTCATTCCTTAGTGTTAGTGTGGGCCCTTTTCCCAACCATTATTAAGGGGGAGTGTTGGAATAGATTATATTACTTGGAAGGTAATAATGTCTTTGTATTATGTCGGAAGTTGTCTACAATCTTATGTAAAAGAGTAATACATTTAACCCATAGTTATATGGTGGTGTATTTACTTGTGTAGAGTATTTTTCCATGGTATTGTATTAAGATATGTTATTTTGGAAAATTATATTATCCCACATACAATATGTGAGAGTAATTTCTCCTCATCTCTTAGTATATAATATGGTCAAGTGAGTCTCTACATATCATGTATTCATGATGTAGTAGTGGTACTATTGTGACACTGTTGTACATCATCTATATTCTTTGGGGTATTTGTGCTTTGCTCTCTTGTAAGATTGGAGAAGACATTATGGAGATAATAGAACACTACCTTCCTATGGATGTAACCCATTAGGGTGAACCATGTATATCAGTGTTCTCTTGTCCTTTTCTTTTCCTATTCTTATATTTTATGATATGTTGTTGGTTGCTTAGATAGGTTAACTAGTTTATCTTGAATCCTTCCTTCCTTAGTGTTAGTGTGGTTTTATAGCTGATTTTACCACTACAAGTGAATCAAACTTTGTATGGCCTTCCCCTGTCCCTCTGCAGACTCCTTAGACCCCGTGGACCATTTTTTGTCCTTTGATGTTTCCTTGACCATTCCTAAAAAAATGTGAAAAATGATACACGTGACTTTTAAACCCTTAATCCTGTATATACACGGGTTTGACCCCTAAAACCGCGTACATTGGGATATGTAAAAAATCCAAATATTTTTGGAGTTTTCCTTGACATGGATCTGAATCACTTAACTCCTGGCCTTCCCTATGCCTTGAGATCGCTCAGATTCGACCTTTCATTCCCCCTTTGAAAAGATATATAAGGAACTCAATGGTACATTGAAGGAATATGAGAGAATTGAGAGCAAAGAAAATATAGTCCATTGTTGCCGAAATGTATGCTTGAGTCTGCATCCTTTTGTCCCTTGGAGCACTTTTGTGTTCTTCCCAAGCTTGCCTTTTGCTTGTGAGCTTGCTATCGAGAGATCGCATCCCTTTATCCCTTGGAGCACTTTTGTGTTCTTCCCAAGCTTTCCTTTTGCTTGTGAGCTTGCTATCGAGAGATGGAGGATTGAGGTGGTGGAGGCCCAAGTGAGGGATTCAGTTTCTTCGATTCGCAGATGTGCCGGTAGATGTTGTATCTATTGTAATCTCTGATTTATATTAATAGAAATATCTTTTCCTGTCCAATAATGTGTGTTTGAATGAATATTTTATCCATGGGATGATTTCAAATGCTTATACATTGTTGATTATATATGCTAGAATAGATCTAACACCATGATATATAGTATGCTTGTATTGTTTATTTGTTGTTGAGGAAGTAATTTATCAATTCGAGTTGAAGTTGGAAAGCTCAATGTGGATCTAATTCAACCGTCCGGAATGAGGACGAGGTCTGATCCTTTAGTGTTAGACATTTACTTTCTATTGCATATTGGAAAGGATTGATTTCTAGAGTCAAGCTATCTATTTTGGTACCCCAAGCCATAGGAATTTCTCTCTGTAATAGAATTGGTGACTCTGCTGGGGAGTTCCTAGTAGTTGTCCTTTAGGGGTTTTTCTATCAGCATTCAATGACTATGAATTGCTCTTTCTCTCTTGTTTCTATGTCGGGTATGGGGGCATGTTTTCCTGGTAGTGTCTGATTGGTGTGAAGTTTGTCTCAACTTGTCTGTTTGCCTTGATTTTTATGCACCTTTCTTCCTGTATGTGAGTTTTTAACTCACAGTCGCGTATACACACGGGTTTCTCTGCGATTTCTGCATATACACATGGGTTTACTGTGAACAATCGTGTATGCCATTAGTTTTTCCTTTTAGTGGAAGTTAAATGGTTGCTGGGTGAATTTTTATGATTGCTGAGTGTCCTTTGACACTGCCTGAATCTGTTTATACCTTTGTTTCTGACCAGAGACGTTTTTTTTAGGGTAAATTTTTATTTTTAATAAGGTTCTTGTCATGGCATTTTCGATTTTTTTTTTGGTATTAGTGCATTAGATTTCTTTTACCTTAGTGCTTTGCTGGAGTGCTGTTTGAGTGTGCTTGCAAAGTCTAGGGGTTGTAGAATCATTCTTTTGCTATTTGTATCTCATTGTATTTCAAAAAATACAAAATTATTTGTTGATCATCATGCATTTCATTTTTCATTTTGCATAGTACTTGCACCATATTTGCTTTGGAGTATTAATCAGGATTTCATATAGGAAAGCTTGCATTCATCATTTGAAGAAAAATTGTGCATTTCACATAGTAGCATACCCTGTTTTCATGGACACAATGCATTTGCATTGATTTTTTGGTGTGCATTTTAGTTCATGTTGTGTCATAACACCATCAATTGCATAGCCATATCCCTCTTTTGAGTAATAAAGCTAATTAAAATCAACGCTTAATTAAAATGAACTACACTCTTTTCGTTTATAGGGTGCACCAACAAGATTAGGTTTTAGGGTCTTGGAATAGTTCATTGTGAGTAAATTCTCCAAAATCACTAAAAAATAACATGTATGTGTCTGTCCAGGTGAGTGTATGAAATCCTTGGTATAACTAGTGTTTCTCGAGATCCTCCTCTCAAAAGGGAGTTAAGCACGAGGCAGTGTGGGAGGTTATTGATTGGGATGACCCCTAGTCATAACTGAGTAGGACCAGAGATATTTCCAAGATTGTATTCATATCTGGGGGCTCTTTTGAGAGTTTTGGGCTTTTCTACCCTTCCCATATGGTCAATCCCTCCTGCTACTGTCCGCTTGAGCACTAATTATATTGAGGTGACCTTAGTGGCCTTACCTAGGATATCGAGGGGGTACTTTGCAGTGGTTATTCTGCGGGTGTCCCGACCAGGTTGGGGTCAGACAGCACAGTCTCTTTACGCATTGAAGCCAAGGACCACAATAATTGGTTATGTACCTCCACTTGTTGTGTATGGGAGTCTCAAGCCTCTCCTAGGCAAGACATACTTGCTTCATTCGGGAGCTCACTTATCCTACCCTTGATTTCTTGCACTTGGCTTTAGATTTTATTGGTGATTGCTCTGTGCACGATATCTTGCCTAGGGTTTGCGTAAATAGAGAGTCTTTTCTATTTTTTTTGAGTCATTGTGGATTCGGGTGCGTCTCCTCGCCGTTCTCGTCGTTTAGCAGGACTTCCACCTTCTACATCTCCTAATACTTTGGGAGAGAGACATAGACAGTCCAGGTGGACTACTTCACACATTGATTCACACACCATGAGAGACCATATAGAAGGTATTCCTGAACCACCTTCTCCCATTCAAGTGGAATATGGGGAGTTTACTCCTACCTACGATCCTTCACCCGACTTGGTTGAGTTCGGGCCTGTGATTTCTGAGATAAGAACCTTTCATGATAGACCTACTCACTCTAGGGTTGATTCCCCATTGACGCATTACCGGTATGGAATGACGGAGGATGCTGAGACTCATTTTGAACTCACGAGCACTAGTTATGGTATTTATGGTATGTCTGGTTTTCCCACACATGATTTGGCATTTCATGTTAAATCTGAGTTTGAGCCTAACAATATGCCTGGGGGCACTCTCATTCCTTACCATGCGGAGAGGTTTGGGAGCATTAGTCACATTGCACCTTCCATCCTGGTGGTGGAAGTTACATCACATATTCCTCCTAGGTCTAGGGTTAGTGATCTTATTAGGATACCGGATCCGAGATGAGTGACTATAGGGGATAATATGTACATAATTACACAGATATCTCCATCATTTGTCCCTAGTTCTTCAAATGTTCACCCTCCACCTCATTCACATGGTCCTTCGGGCTGAAACATTGGTACGAGTTATGTCCATACTGCGGTTACTAGAACGGTTGTGTCTCAGCTTCATGTACCTCCCGTTGTTTTGGGAGGTCATGCGCATACTTCTAGAGGTCATTTTACTACTTCCAAAGCATATGTTCCTACTTACGGAGTGTCGCATGCGACATCTCATGTGATGACTTTCGGACCATGTTATGGGATGCAGTATGAACAAGGTTCTTCACCTTATGGGGTCGAGTGTCAAAAACCTGCTTACTCTCCAAATTACAGCTTTGTAGCTCCTAATAGTCAAGGTCCACCACACTATGGTGCTTCCATGCCACCCTATATGGGTCAAAGGGGAGGAGGGCACTATCGCTAAGGCCATGGTGGTAATCATACCTATGTGAATCAGAACTATCAGGGAGCGGTCCATTGACCTCATCATCCTAGGCTCCCTTTCGTTGCGACGCTGAATCTTCTTGACTTGTCGATATTGACGAACGATCCTGTAGCTCATGACCCGACTTGGTCGGATGTCCCTACTAAGCTTCCCTCAGGCATACCTAAGTTCGAGGGTAAACTAGGAGAGGATCCAAGCGAACATGTTACTACCTTTCACCTATGGTGCTCTTCGAATTCCTTACACCAGGACTCCATCCATTTAAGGCTATTTCAACACACCCTTACAGGGCCTACTATGAAATGGTATATAGAGCTACCTAGGGGGGCATTCTCTTTGTTTGATGACCTAGCAATGACTTTTCTTAACCATTTCCAGCTACCAGTGCGTTATGACTTTTGTACGGAACTCTTGTCGACATTTTGGTAGGATAAAGCCACACATATCTTGGATCATATCCAAGAGTGGCATAGACAAAAGAGGTTAATTAAAGCCTTTATACCACGGGAGTTCCTCCTCGAATGGTTCCTTAAGTCGATATTGCCATATATAGTGAAGGATGTTTCTACATCCGGAGTGACGAATGAGGAACAAGCGATTTTTAGGGCATAGTAATTGGACTTGATTTATGCTCAGTCCGGTTTGTTATATGAGATTATTCCTAATGCTCCGTGTTCTAGTTTCAACCCCAAAGTCAAACTTGGACCACATGCCAATGGCATTGTTGGTTGTGCAAGTGCGAAACCTACGGATTCGGTTGCAAAACAAGTTAGTCAATTGTCAATCAACCAATCTACTTCGGGACAAGCTATGGCTTCATATCAACCGGCCCAAACGACGAGTGTATTTTCAGTGCAATCGTCAGACCAGAAGGGTAACCAGTATCCCAGATAGAATAGAAAAAAGGGTAAGAATAATCGTAATGGTGGGAATAAGAATGAGAATGCTAATAGTAATGACAAGAACAACCGTAATGTTGGGGGGGACAAGAAATATAAACATAAGGTTAAGTTCCCTTGCAATTTATGTAAGGACGATCACCTCACTTACTTGTGCACTCGTATTAATGAAGCCTCGAGATTCTTGGCACAGGGCCCAGCTATGCTAACTAACCCTTTACATCACAATCAAAATCTGAACTCGAGGACCCATGATTAGTCTGGTGGTGATCAAGATCCAGTAAAGGGTAGTGGTCGTGGTTACATTAACATGGTATGTACTGTGAAAGTTGTGACCCGTATGAAAGACTATGGTCTGTCACAACCCAGACCAAGAAAAGAACCTGATCCACTAGGGTCCCCTTTGCATATTAAGAACCTATGGATAAACTCGAAGCTGCACCTCGCATTCCTAAGGGAGTCCTTAAGCGTTTGGGGAACAATCCTAATGCCCGAGCTGCCCAGAACTATTTAGTTGTTGAGGATTTGGGCCACACTCCTTATGCGATGTCTGTATTAGAAGTGCTTCAGAGTTGTCGTTTGCAAAGGAAGGTGTTGCTTTCTGCCCTTGGTGTGAATGATGATGATTCTTTCTCTGTGATTAAATTTGAAACCACAGGACTTCAACCTCGCTTGCCTTACTATGTGTCTCTTTTGATTCATGTAGAATGTCTTAATATGACCGTCAAGCGCACTGTGATTGACAAAGGCGCTACCGCTTTTGTGATCTATTTATCGTGTTGGAAGAGTTTAGGTTCCCCTGAGCTGTCTAAATCAGTGACCATGTTAATTGCATTCGATGGGAGATTGTTTAGGCCACACGACATCCTTCCTTCCCTTAAAGTCCATTTGGGAGGGAAGATCGTTGGGATAGAGGTCAAGGTGGTTGATGCACCCCTTGACTACAATCTCTTGCTGGGTAGGAATTGGGTGTACAATATGCAAGCCATTGCTTCTCACCTATTTCGCGTTGTATGCTTTCCATTTAATGGGAAGATAGTCACGATTGATCAAACAACATTCAAGAATCCATTTGTTACCACATCTTTGGGAGCTTCGATCCTAATCGTTGAACACTCTCAGCCGACAACTGGGAGTGTGGGTGTAGGCATGTATCCATCCCTCATGGGAAGCTTTAGTTGTCGTGCATCGATTCTTATGATAGGGTCTAGTTTCGATGAGGCTTTGACATCTATGAGATCGGTTTCTTTTCGCATGAGTCATATGGAAGATCCTTGGATTCTTCCTACACCGAGTACTCTGAGTGAGCCCATCATGACAGACATGCCATTCCCTACAACTATGATAGCTTATCAAGATAATATAAAGTGTGTTGTAGAGCCTAGTCCTTCCTCTTCACGGACAGAGGAGGAGGACCCTTATGTGCTATCGGCATGGTCAATGCAATCTTCTCACGTGCACGACTGCCTTGATACAGTTTTCCCTTCAGATGAAGCGATTATTGAGGCTATGTTGGGAGTTAATCCACCATGGGAGGAACTCCATCATAGATCTTACTTTCTTCCTGAGCTTGACCGCTTGGAGCGTGAGGACTTTAGGGTGGTTCTTAGTGAGAGATTTGGTAGTCCTATGGTTCCATTAAGCTCTCCTGGTTTGATGGCTGATGGAAACATGGTGAACATATCTTCAATGATTCCTATCAATATCTCACGCGATCCTGGCAGGATAGAGAATGTCTATATTGGGGCGGAATGCTCCCATGCTGAGATTCAAGAATACACTGAGCTCTTTAAGGAATTTCGTGATATCTTTGCTTGGTATTATGACGAAATTCCAGGTATTGACCCTCGTATTGTCAAGAATGAGATTAAGACTTATCCCAACACTAAGCATATTCGACAACGCTTGTGTGTGGTGAATCCTACGAAAGCACCTGCGATTAAGGGAGAGATAGAGAAACTGTTAAAAGCCAGTTTTATCTATCCTGTTCCCTTGACAGAGTGGGTTTCAAACCCCATTCTGGTGGATAAGAAGCAGGGAGCGATCTGCATATGTACTGATTTCCATGATTTGAATCGTACTTGTCCTAAGGACAATTTCCCCACACCATCTATTGATCATATTTTGGATGAGTGTGCGGGTAGCAAGGTTTTTTTCTTTATGGATGGCTTTTCCGGATATAATCAGATACAAATTAAACCTGAGGACCAACATAAGACTACATTTATTTGTCCTTGGAAAACTTTTGCATATTGAAAAATTCCTTTCGTACTTAAAAACGCCGGAGCTACATTTCAGCGGGAAATGACCTTGATCTTCCATGATCTCAAATCAATTATCAAAGTATTTTTGGATGACCTTGCTGCTCTTTCTTGTATGAGAATGTGTCATCCCTATCACTTGAGATTGGTATTCGAAAGATGCCTGCATTATTTGGTTAGGTTAAATCCTCATAAGTGCATCTCTTGTGTGAAGTCGGGTCATTTGTTAGGATTCATCGTTTCTAAAGAGGGTATAAGAGTCGACCCTTTGAAGTTTGAGGCAATACTTCAGTTGTCTCCCCTAAAGAATATTCGTCATCTTCAATGTTTGCAAGGCATGGAAAACTTCTTACAGATATTTGTTGTCAATTTTTCCAAATTGAATAGAGGCTTCATGTGTCTATTGAAGAAGGACACCACCTTTTGTTGGGATGAGCAAGTCCATGCATCCTTTGATGCAGTAAAGCGATCCCTAGCATCGGCCCCAGTAATTAGTCCCCCAGATTATAGCCGTGATTTTCTACTTTATGTGGCCACGTCCATGGAGATTATTGGTATGGTTTTGGTTCAAGAGGATGAGGAGCTCCAAGACCATGTCATATATTATCTAAGCCCAAACCTTATTCACGTAGAGATTCGTTATTCTCATGTCGAGAAGATTTCTTTAGATACCATACATGCGGTTCAATGGTTGAGACATTATATTCTCCTTCACCAAACATTGGTTGTAGCCCATGTCAATCTTTTTCAATTCATCCTCACTCGAAGGATGATTAAGGGAAAATATAATAAATGGATTTTCATTCTGCACGAATTTGATCTTGAATTTGTTTCGGCAAAATCGAAGAAGTCTTTAATTTTTGTAGAGCTTATATCAGATTTCCTAAGTGAGGCCGAGGAGTTGGTTTGTGAAGATACGTTTGTCGATGAACACATCTTCTTAATCTCAACTTTAGACCCATGGTATGGGGATATCATAATGTATTTACAAACATTGAAGATCCCTACTCACCTCTCACGAGATGAACGATGATGATTACATCACGTGTCTAAAAACTACCTCATAGTGGATAACACTTTGTACCACTGTGGGGTAGATTCCATTTTACGACATTGTTTAACTCATGAAGAGGCTGAGGTAGTGTTGAATGATTTCCATGGAGGGGCGTGTGGTGGTCATTTATCTGGGATTTCTACAGCCCAAAATATCTTAAGAGCGGGTTATTTTTGGCCATCGATATTTAAGGATTGTGTAGATGGGGTCAAGAGGTGCCACCCTTGCTAGGTGTTCATGCATCATATGCACTCAAAATATACCCTGTTACATCCCATTATCACCTCCAGTCCCTTCACTATGTGGGGGCTTGATTTTATGGATTGCGACCCAGCTTTGGCTGGGGGCCATCGTCATATCATAGTGGCTATTGATTACTTCACGAAATGGGCTGAGGCTATGCCTACAGTTAAATCCGATGGTGAGAAAGCTGCCCACTTCGTATTCAACCAGATTATTACTTAGTTTGAAATTCTGAAAGATCTTGTCAGTGACCATGGCTCGCATTTTCAGAACCGTATGATGGAAGATTTGGAATCAAAGTTAGGGTACAAGCAAGAGCATTCCTCCTCTTACTACCCTCAAGTGAATGGATAGGTAGAAGCAATGAATAAATCACTCAAATACATTCTCCAACGAACCATCACACAAAGCAAGAATAATTGGCACATCATGTTGTATCTTGCTTTGTGGGCATATTGAACCATTGTTAAGACTACCACGGGTTTTTCTCCATATCAACTTGTACATGGAGTGGATTCGATATTTCCAATTGAATGCAAGATTCCTTCTTTGAAGCTAGCTGTAGAACTCTTACCAGACACTTCACCATTGGAGGAGCGTTTGGTCCACCTTAAGCAACTTGATGAGCAGCGTCGGGATGCCTTGATGGCTCTAGAAGTAAATAAATGTCGCGTAAAGGTCCAATACGATAAGTCTGTCCATCCAAGGAGGTTTAGTGAGGGAGAGTTGGTCCTTTTGTGGGATCAACCGAAAGAACCCTTGGGGGTAGAAAAATTTAATCCCATGTGGTGGGGTCCTTACATGGTCAAACATGTGTTAGAGAAGGGTGCTTATGAGTTAGTGGATTAGGAAGGAACAACCTTGGCGGAGCCTAGAAATGGGCTCTATCTCAAGAAGTACTATGCATGATTTTCAGCCAAGGCTGGTTATTGTATATTATTGTATAGTTTTGCATAGTTAGGTATTTTTATTATAGTGATCAAGTTTGTGATTAGTTTCCATTTATTTTGGTAGATGTCAATGGAATATTCCACCTACATAGGATTCGCGGATGGTGCAAGCCATCACACTCAACACTCATCCTCTGCTGCTTGGGTGATTTATACTCCTATGGGTCAAGTACTGTCCTCAGGAGGTGTATTTCTGTGGCCATATTCCAACAATGTTGCCGAATATAGTGTCGTTATTGAGCTTCTAGGGGATGCCATTTCACATGGCGTTCTCTCTCCTAAGGTATGTCTTGATTCAGAGTTAGTAGTGTCACCGCTTAGTGGTTTGTACCATGTTAGAGATCCGACGTTATTAAGAACATTCTTACGTGTGATATTATTAGAACGGAAATTTGACAATATAACATAAATACACATTCCAAGAATTAATAATCAAGTTTCCGACTCATATGCTAACTACGTGTTAGATTGGCATTTGTTTCATACACAATAAATTCATCACAAACACAATTTTTACACATGTAAATAAATAAACCAATCACCATAAAACATTTTATATAACATCCAAAATGTGGTAATACATAGTGTCATGATACAAAAATGGGGCTCTCGAGCCACCAACATAGAATACACGGTAGTAAAAAATGTATATACTCTCAGGTATCTAATCCTATGGAGGAGTATGGGGGTTGTGATCATGGAAGGTCAATACAGCTCTAGCCAGCCGTCAAAATAATCGCACCCATGCTCGTGGTACACCCACCACCTAGCACGGCATAGCCTTAGGCAAGTCTTTGACTTGCGCCATGGGAACCCTGTGTGTCAGCCTCACAAAATGGGTATGAATGCTCTGGAGCATATTCTCCGCATCCACACCCGTGATATCATCTCCTCTTCCCCTCTGTCTGTGACGAGGGAAGCCTTCCGACCGCCATAGTCCCACATCTGCACATGAATGGTAGATTTCACTATGTATTGTCATGCAAAAATATGTCTTTTGATTCCATATAATAAAAAAACACAAAAAAATTAAAATAACTCAAAAAAAAAGAAAAAAAGAGAGGGTCGAGATTCGTTACCTATATCGCCATATTCCGATCTTGGTGGTAGCGGCATGTCTGGGTCCCCCCAGAAATCTATCCCCACATAGGGGTAGTCATCGATGGCAACTATCTGTCATCGCCACCACAGAAAGAAGTTAGCTGGATAGGGGTTGGCCACCCTACCTCTGCCCAGTCTGCGCATCTCATATTCCCAACATCGTTGGGCCGGATCTCGAACCCTGTGAAGAGGAATGTCAACTATGGGGATTAATCTTGGAACACGCTCGAAGAAAAATGTGCTCAATATACTATTGAACCCAAAGTTCTGCACTCTACCCGCCTTACACTCACTGAGATGGTGTTTCCTGTTGCTTAGTAGTGTAGTGCTCCAGTCATAAATTGTGGGTCTCATGCACTCCACTGCATAGAACATCAGAGGTCGTGAGGTCTGGTGGAGTGATGCCAATCCTACTATCCTGCCCAATGTCAATAGTATGGCCTTTAGTCCCAACACCTGTATAGCATTGGTAGGGACCTAACTCCCCACCTTCTCTATGTCTGGATAGAAGTACACCACAATGTACTCATTGATAGTCAGGCCACCACCTGTCCCACCACGAGAACAAAGGTTCACTACTTCCCTCCGTCGGGAAATCCCAGCAATGAAGCATATGTCCTCCACCTCTATTATGAGGGACATCCCATCTATCTGGAAGGACTCAGAGTCTGGATCCCAGTAATCCACCAACATCTACAATAGTATTGGTTTGGCTCTCAAGCCACTAAGACACCAAAACTTATAGAGTCCTAATGCACGTAGAGCTTGTTGATCCTTTAGATCGGCCCTTACTACCTCCTCTACCTCACCATGTTCAAGCTCTCTCCACTCTAGGACCATCGTGCACAAGAAATTGCAAATTTTCCCATTAGATTACTTAAAAAACCTTATGCACGACCTCATATGCGTATGTTTTCCAAACAGCCCTGTATGTACGCGAATATGGGGGCATTTTTCACGTATATCCAGTCCTATACGCAAAAAAACCCTCGATTTCCGTGTGGGCCACAGCACCCTTTTTAGTTTGGCCTAGAAAACTCAAATGACCATGGAATTTGATAAAAATTGCGTCAAAATGGAAGAGAGGAGCATGGGTAAGTACCCGGAAGAAACGGTAGTGGATTCCGCCGGATGGATCTCCTGGAATTTGCTATCGAAAATATGAGCTTAAATGGGTAAAAATTTCAAATGTTTTATAATATTTTGAATTGTTTACTATTTATAGAAATTTTTCAAATTTTTGAAAATTTTTACCCCCTTTCCTATAGTTTCGACAATTTCTAATCATTTTGGACTGTTTTTGACCTAACTCAGGATGTAGGAGCCCTTTTTCAGTGCCGTTTCAGCCGTTGGATTGACCCGTTCGTGCCGATCTCAGGTATTAGGTCGAAACTGGCATATAGGTTAGGTTTCATCACCTTTTGCATTTTGCATGACCTTATGATTGTTTCATCATAACCTTAGGTACAAACCCACTCTATTATGTCACGAAACCTTCTTGCTGTTTTAGAAGTGGCATGATATGAGTGGTAGAGCTTCACCTTAAATGGGTAGCCTAGTTAGCACCTTATTTGCATTTGGTACCCATGATGACATTTTCTCCTTTAGGGTGTGGGAGTCCATTGTATAGTACTGCCATGACATTTCGCAAGAGCCTCATACTCCTCTTGATCTTTTTCTAGCCTATTTTCCTCGGGACTCCCTCATGTCAAGTTGTGAATGCATTATCATGAGATTTTCCTGCCTTATTGAGCTTTATGACGGCTTCTCTGACATTGCGTTTCAACCATATATCCCGAGCTTGTCTCATGCCTAGCCATGCAGAGCCATTTTTTATATCCTTTGCAGCTTGATTCTATTTTTATCGGGAGGGGATTTTCCCCTGAGTGTCAATATCCTACACATGTATCCTTGCATTGAGCATAGGTATGTTCCACTTCTTGGAACTAGTTTGTTTCCCATTATGACACTTGTCTCCTCCTAGTCTATAACTATAAAGAAATTTTATTCTTTTTCAAGTTTTTTAAATATTTTAAAAAGTCAAAAAAAAAAAAAAAAACCAAAAAGTCGGACAAGGAAAGATGTTATATTTGGCAGCTGTCGAGTCATGTCACCTTCGAACAGAGCACTGTATATCACATCCATTGGTTGGGTTTATAGTTTGACTTTAGGATCTGTAATCGTATATCTGAGTTTGTCTCCACCGACTGGTTGAACATCCAGTCCCCATGGAGCCTCTATCGATGCCTCCCGTGTCGCAGAGATGTCCCAGTTTGTATATCGAGTCTATGCTACCTTTATTCAGTCACCGTAAGCCATTATGCTCTTGTTCAAAGGAAGTTGAAGCCTGATTCAGCCATTCCTCAGTTATCTTGACTTTGCATGTCGACCATTCTCGATACAGTTACTGGTTCATGAACCTTATGATTGAGTCCTTCCACATTATACAACTTTGCTGAGTACCTCATGTTGGATGATGGGGGATTCTTTAATTCCCTCCTTCCAGTGGATTCCATCCCATCGACTTCAGATCATTTATCCTGGGATTTAAATCTAGAGTCAGTTTGAGTGTCTTGATACTTGTAGTCATTAGTGGCAGGTTCTCTCGCCATTGACAGTCTTTGGGAATACATCAATGTCCCCTGATCGATGGATCCTCTCAAGTGTTAGACCTCAACACATTTATTCACACTTATTACTTTGCACTCTAGTACCTTGATTCCCATTTTCATTATCGGTGGGTGATCTCGCGTCTGTTAACGGTATACATTAATGACCGGTAATCAAACGATGGACTACTATGTTCGAACTCGACACCTCTATTCACATAGTAGGACATGTACTCGTAGTGGTTTGTGTAAAAGACTTTCCATATTGGTGGCATCTCTTATATGCTACCTCCTGAATCGTTCCATTGTTCATGAGATTTCAGCTCTCGTGACTTGATTCCAGTATAGGTCAGACATTTCCAGCCACTATGGAGATCTTGAACTGTTATATATCTTCAGCCATTATGAAGATCATGGTCCTTTGTATATATTAATCATGGATATTCTGATCTATGTATATTGTACGTGGCAATGGCCACTTATGTGATATCTTGTATCATTCCTATTCATGGCCATTGTACTCTTATGTATCCGGGACTGCTATATGTATTGTGAAAAGTTCTATCATTGTACTATGCTGATTGGGTGGCTGGTCTTCCATTTGGGATTTTTCATCACTCCACTTCTGGGATGGACTTATAATGTATTTCGGCCATCGTATGACCCCTCTGACCTCACACATTAGGGGGCATCTATTATAGCCGATTTTACCACTCCAGGTGAATCACACTTTGTATGGCCTTCCCTTGTCCCTCTGTAGACTCCTTAGACCCCGTGGACCATTTTTTGTCCTTTGATGTTTCCTTGATCATCCCTAAAAACATGTGAAAAATGATACACGTGAATTTTAAACCCTTAATCGCATATATACGCAGGCTTGACCCCTAAAACTGCGTACATTAGGATGTGTACAAAATCCAAATCCTTTTGGAGTTTTCCTTGACATGGATCTGACTCACTTGACTCCTGGCCTTCCCTATGCCTTGAGATCACTCATATTTGACATTTCATTCCCCCTTTGAAAAGCTATATAAGGAACTATATGGTACATTGAAGGCATATGAGAGAATTGAGAGCAAAGAAACTATAGTCCATTGTAGCCGGAACTTATGCTTGAGTCTGCATCCCTTTGTCCCTTGGAGCACTTTTGTGTTCTTCCCAAGCTTTCCTTTTGCTTGTGAGCTTACTATCGAGAGATGGAGGATTGAGGTGGTGGAGGCCCAAGTGGGGGATTCAGTTTCTTTGATTCGCAGATGTGCTGACAGAGGTTGTATCTATTGTAATCTCTAATTTATATTAATAGAAATATCTTTTCCTTTCCAATAATGTGTGTTTGAATGAATATTTTATCCATGGGATGATTTCAAATGCTTATACATTGTTGATTATATATGCTAGAATAGATCTAACACCATGATATATAGTATGCTTGTATTGTTTACTTGTTGTTGAGGAAGTAATTTATCAATTCAAGCTGAAGTTGGAAAGCTCAATGGGGATCTACTTCAACCGTTTAGAATAAGGTACGAGGTCTAATCCTTTAGTGTTAGACATTTACTTTCTATTGCATATTGAAAAGGATTGATTTCTAGAGTCAAGTTGTCTGTTGTGGTACCCCAAGCCATAGGAATTTCTCTCAGTAACATGTGGGCCCTTCTCCCAGCCATTATTAACGGGGAGTGTTGGAATATATTATATTCCTTGGAAGGTAATAATTTCTTTGTATTATGTTGGAAGTTGTCTACAATCTTATGTAAAACAGTAATACATTTAACCCATAGTTATATGGTGGTGTATTTACTTGTGTAGAGTATTTGTCCATGGTATTATATTAAGAGATTTTATTTTGGAGAATTATATTATCCCACATGCAATATGTGAGAGTAATTCCTCAACTCTTAGTATATAATAGGGTCAATTGAGTCTCTACATATCATGTATTCTTGATGTAGTAGTGGTATTATTGTGACACTTTTGCACATCATCTATATTCTTTAGGGTATTTGTGCTTTGATCTCTTGTAATATTGGAGAAGACATTCTAGAGATAATAGAAGACTACCTTCCCATGGATGTAACCCATTAGGGTGAACCATGTATATCGGGGTTCTCTTGTCCTTTTCTTTTCATGTTCTTATCTTTTATGATATGTCGTTGGTTGCTTATATAGGTTAACTAGTTTAGCTTGACTCTACTATTCTAATACATGCATCATTTTATGTGCCTCTGAGACCAATCCCTATAATTTAGGAGCCACTGCGAGTGTCACTACCAACCTCCTTCAGTTGTTGGTAGTTGGTAACTAGTTAAGCTAAGATATGCTCTAGTTACATTTAGTTAGATGTCCTCCAGTTAATTTAGCTCCAGTATTGCATGGATACATGTGGGTAGGTGCCTATTCTCACCTACTTCTCACCTACATCATCATTTTAACTAGTTTAACTGATTGAGAGACCGAATTAGACATCCGGAGTTAGACTAGTGAACTCCAATAGTGATTTAGACACTTCTAGTTAGACATGCAATCAGATTGAGTTGGTAGATTCAAATCATATCCACATCATTCAAATTATCCTTTATGTAACATTCATGTATACTGTTTTAATTAATGAAGTTTATACTGTAATTATACTTAGCAATTCTTATCCGATTTTTGTGAAATTTGTCTGGTTTAGTATGTATTTTTCATTCCATTACACTGCATAATAATATAACAATTCAATTGCACTCATGTCCTGAAGATCAATGACACAATAATTCAACATCATCGACATGAAACTTATAACAAAAGTGATTTTGAAGTGATCATGGTAATGGAACAACCATATGACTGATTCTAGATATGACCGAATTGAAGGAAGGTAAAGTAACTACAGAGGTAGACTATGGTAAAGAATCCCTTTGAACATTACATGACACAACAAGTGACTTGGAAGCATTGAGTCAAATGATGAAGAGACCAGACATAATGCAAAGACAGGACGATGCATTCTTTGAATTGATTCAAAGGAGTTAAATGACTCATGAAATTGGATCAACTCGATGACAAGCTGAATATGCAATGGTTTGAATGAAATTGTATATAGGTTCCATGTTCAAAGGTGGACTATAAGATTATGTCAATACAAATGAAATATATTCTTCTTTCCCTTAATTTCTCCATCATGATGGAGTACCTCTTTTCTTTTTAACGAGCTTGAAAAGGGTAACAAATGCTCGATATAGCTCAGCAAGTTATGAGTCCATCCTCATATTTTTTATGAGCCTAAGAAAGGAAGGGTTCATTCCCAAAAATGGATCCTTCAATGATTAGTTTTACGAGACCGAAGAAGGTAAACTTAGTCATCGTTTCATACTTAGAGTGTCTAAAATGTCTAAGAAGACTCCAAAGTGTAATTTTTCATAAAACTAGTCCCAAAGGTGCGAAAATGTATAAACCAATACCTATGGGAACTCTTCTAGTGGTCGTGAGGTATAATATACTTTTTTTGTAAATGATTCTAAACAATTTGAAAAGGGGTAAACTACTACCAGACAGATAAACTTTCAAATACTTTTACAAGCGTGAAAGAATCAAGTTTGCTTCGACGTATTTTCATGTTTAAGGATCCTAAAAAGATATTAAATATGAATCCATGGGGGTTTACTTTTTCATCATCCATTTTAATGAGTCCAAAAAGGAAGTGAAAGCACACTTGATACCTTTTTAATGAATTTTTAACGAGCACGACGATAGTATAAAAGGCGCTTGAAACTTTTTTCAACTTGAACTAGAGCATGAAAAAGTAAGAAAGAAGCTTGATCGCATCCAAAAATGTACAAGAAGGATCTGAAATATTCAAAAACAACATTAGGACACTTTCACCATGAAAACTATAGAAAAAACATAGCAAAAACCCACAATATTTAAATATTTCACTAATTATTTCTAATTAAAAATAAATAAATAACAATATAAAAATAGTGAAATAGTCAAAATTACTTACCATTGTGTTTTTTACCATAAGAATAGGGTGAAAGTTGTGTTTGAGAGAGGAATTTGTGACAAAATTTTTGGGAGCTACGGTAAGCCAATCGACGAACCATCAAAAGCGGGTAAGAGCCATCATCCTCCCCTTCTCTTTATGGTTGAAATTTCACTTTTAATCATTTTTTTGTAGTTTTAGGAGAGATTTTTCAAGGAGAATGGCACACCCTGGGAGATGTTCTTCTCCCTTTCAGGAGGTGGGCCGGTGCACTCCCTGAAAGGGGAAATCGCATAAGGGATGCTCTTCCCTCTAGGAGAAGTTGTGTTGTCGCTCTGTTCCCATAGGGAAAGTGTGTTGATTGACACGACTCTCCAAACAACAATAATATAGCATCAAATCTAAGTTTTATTTCAATGAATGGAGTCTAACAATTTCCCTATGGATGTCTAGCAAGTGTTTGACTCAAAAAATGGTGATTTGGGAGGAATGCGAGCATGAACTAGATGATGCCCAGGAGATAAATGTCCCAATGACCATGAGGGAACTAAGGGAGTGTGGAATCCTTAGTTACTTTAAGTTTTCAGGCATGAGGGCCCATGTTCGTCTATTGGATCATCTGATACGGATGTGGGTCTCAGATCAACAACATTTCTAGGTTGGGACCCACATTCTGAGGATTGATGTTGAGGACATCTACTTTCTACCAGGATTATCCAGGAGAGAAAGTCTAGTATCACTCACAAGTCCTAGAGGAGGGGACATGTCTATCGATGGCCTCATTGATGAGTATTGTACAGTCAGAAAAAGGAACCAGGGGAGAAAGAATCTGATAAAACACATTGTAGATCGACCATTGAGGACTGTATCCTTCAACAAAGAGAATGTAGTGGGAAGTATAGTTTCTCATCAGACTACCCAGACGCATATGGTGTACATGTTGGAGTGCATGGCTTCAACCATTTTCAATTGGAGTGAGGGGATACTAGAAGCCTCAAATATCAGCTCACAAAGTGTCAACAAGGTGAGATGAAACACTTTGGCTATGGGGTGGTAGTAGTATCATTATTTCTAGAGAGGGTGCTGCTCAATAGGTTGGATCCTGAGGATTAATGGATGTTCAGGTGGGTTGAGGCCATGGCCCGTCATGGAGGTGGTGGAGGGCCCACCGTGACCTATGGTTCCATATTCGTCCATTACCTATGAGGCCGACTGTTGATGGTAAAGGACTATGTGTATGTAGGTACCGGCTTCAGGGGCAACCTTGATCTTCCATTGCTTGAGGATGACTAGTGGAATGACTGAGGTAAGAAAGATACTATCTCATTATGTTTTTATTTTATATTCTATCTCCTTTTTTTGCTTTTTGGTGATACTAATACATGACATACTATTTTGCATACTTTGGTCCATCTAGACCTAGAGGGGCTTCGCCTATTGAGAGGAAAGGGATGGTTTGAAATATAACCATTGGGAATGTATAGGCATATGTTGTCCCTATGGAAAATATAGGCTAAATTCAGTTAGAATTATGCTTAAAATGTGAATATTCTGGTCGCACGACAAAGGAAGCTATGACGGAGGAAGATATAAGATAGAAGAAGTGGCCAGAGAAGGAAAGTTGCGATAGAAGCAGTTACGAGGGAAGAAGTCCACAAAAGAATGAAAAGATGCGATGATATCAACCACAATGGAAGGAACCACAATAGAAGGTGTGCAACATCTGGAAAGGACAACTCAAGAGATCATGGGTAATAAGTCGAATAAGAGACATGCATGCTTTAGGGAATAAAGCATCTTTGTATTTTGGGATGATAGTGCTTACTGACAGTTGTAACATTAATGTATGAGAATAGGAATGACAGTCTACCGACTAACAGAGTGAAGTCGGTTTATTTCAACCTGTAAGAGTCTATTAAAGGAATAACCCAAGCTATGTGTGGGTTATTTCCTGGCCATTCAGTTGGTTGTTTACTTCCTAGTTGGTCTATGTTTGATAGAAGAGTAGAAGAGTAGAAGAGTTAAATATTCATAGAGTTGTAGAGAAGAGTGAGGTGATCCAGGCTATGTGCAAATTGACAGTAGAGTGAAGGGTAGGAAACATTTAGAGACCTGAGACTAGATAGCATGAGAGGAGAGATAAGTCTATATAGAGTGTAGAATAATATATAGAACAAATTCTATTAGTTGAGTATGTAGACGAAAGGTGCCATATATTTCTCATGCAAAATGAACGGCACCTTTGTGGTTTTTCCCAGATGCATTTCATCGTTAAATATTGTGTCAATGTCTATTTTATGAATGTGTTATGTCGCATTAATGTATGTTGTGAATAAGTGTCTAAGTATTTTCTTATACATAGTTCGTGTATGCATCTGTCACACTGTTGCTAGTTGGAATCGCTAATAATGCATTATATTGACTATTGTGATCTCTGTCGATGGATAAGTAGAGTAATATATTGAATGTGCATAATAAGTATAAGTATAAGTAAGACATCCATCTGCTTCAGTCGAGCGAGTTGGTAAGGTGTTATGAATGGAGAAATCCCCTCCCAACTGCAGAAACCTGGTTCTGGTAGTTACCCATAAGAGATATCTAGGGTGAAGCTGCATATGCGTCACAAGCGCTATTGACTGAGCCTTTGTCTGTCAGGTCGATATCTTGGGCTCTATTTTCATACGAAGAAGTTATGAACCTGGTTCAAAGGGAGAAATGTCAACAAATGGTTATGTTTTCGGGACCGTGAATAATTGTGGTAAGAGATATGTTTTTGGACCCAACAAAGACATAAATTCAAGATTGGGTGGATTCTAAAGCATTAGAGTTTGCACGATAATAAAGTGAATAATCATAGTTGAATCTGAAAAATTGGTTGGAGTGATACTTCTATATGGATATTCATGAAATTTTGTTTTGCAAGTTTCCTATTTTATTATATGGGTGGTTGTCAAAACTAGCAACCCAACAAAAAAAATTCTAAGGGGGAGAACCGACAAAGTGGAATCCTTAGTTGATTTAGAGGCTGAAAAGTATGAGAAACCTTGTGTCGAGGTTTTTTAATTTTTGGGTAGACAATATTTTGGAGGGATACATTACTAAGTTTGATGTCGAACAATAACATCATACAGTGAGGCACAAAGAAAATTTTCCCAAGGACCACAAGAAAGATACTTGACATTTTGAAGAACTTGGATAAAGATGCTTGTATGTGAAAAATGAATACTAAGAATGGAGTCCAATGAGTAAAGAACTGTATATAAATACCTGGGTTATGTCGCAGAAGAAGTGCACGGAAAATGGAGCAAAGTAATATGAGATGTTCCCTAGTGATAATAGAACTACACTAGAAGGAGGATGTCTAAGAAGTGGAAGGAGATTTAGGTAGGGAAAAAGAAGAAGAATTGTGAAAAGAAGAGGAAGTTGCAGTAAAACTAGAGGAGAAGACTTTGCACTTTAATGAAGGTTCTTGAGATGAAGAAGATAAATATTATGCTATCCTTGAAAGGTAAGAAGAAGAAGAAGACACCCCAGACCCTGAATACCAATATGACACACCTACAAGCCCGCGTAAGTCTCCAAAGGTAAGATCCATAATGCATGTCCTAGTAGGTTTTTCAATAAAAGTAATACTAATTGTGGGATTAGTAGACAAGGGAGTCCTACTAGCCAAAATTGTTTGTCTAGAAATACCAACGACCAATATAATGGAAGGGAATGGTATTACACTTCCAATATTCGATGGAAAGGTTAGAAGACCCATAACAACATTGGTTTGTATGTGAATCCGTATGGACGGTGCAAAAGGTATAGGATGGAAAAATAAAGAAGGTGAAGATGATCACCACCTTGAGGGGTCGTTCGCTAGACTGGTACATGAATTTTTTGTGGTTTCGACAAGAATCGCATAGAAAATACTCGACAAAATTTGAGTGGGATTAATTGATAAATTCACATATCCCAACTCTGAATCTCAGTGTATTACAAAGATTAAATAGATTAAGTAATTTCCTACAGAGTCTATTTGGGACTTCGACTAAAGATTTGAGACATTAATGGGTAAAGTAAGCTTTCATATGTTGTAAATAAAACATAAAGAGTGGTTCATTGCAGCGTTATTATGACACATATGGATTCCCTTGATGCAAAAAAAGATTGTGTCACAGATTGAAGCACTGAAGCTAACCATGAAGATAGAATCCTCACTGGTAGGAGAGACTGGTGTAGGAATGATGTAGATTTAGTCCCAACTAGATAACCTTACACTGCAACTCTAGGACATTAAAAAGGGAAGTAATTATAAGAATAAATCTAGTGTACCAAATGCAAAATGAAAGGACACCATAAGGACAACTTCCTAGAATTCATGAACTATGTCACGATGGCAGCACTGAACCCAATAAATACATAAGGGATGTGTTGGTGTAGAATATGTTATACAAGAGGACATAGGTCAAATTAATTCTTGTAGTTATAGATTATTGTAAGTGCAACAATTATTTAATATTGTAAATTTTGTAAATCAATAGGCCATGATGAGAAGGATTGCAGAGCATTCTAGCTGCTGCAGGAGAAAATGTTCAATACTTATTTAATGAAAAATGAAGAGCAGATGCAAGATGAGTGGAATTAAGCTCAGTATCCATAAGATCAGTATGCTCAACCTCAGTATCCAAAAAATCAATACACACAACAACAATAGCCTCAACCAAGGGGGTGTGGAAATTTTGGAGGTTGCAAGGAGTAGGATTTGGTCCTGGAAGAGGCCAAATCATATGTTATAATTGTGGACAACCAGTACATTTTTCTAGGGATTGTGCAATCCTTACAAAGACATGTTCATATTGTAAATCCTTTGATCATCTTATCGAACTATGTATGCAGTTGATTGCGAAGTGGAAGGATATAAATGTGGAAAATACAAATCCTCTACATAATCCAAATACGAATCCCAACCATAATATCTAGATGATTTATGTCAAGTTGGGGGAAACAAATATTCCTATCATGACAATGGGAGGTGTTGCGACTAGAGCATCCCAAGATACATAGCATGAACAACCACATGTGCGACCAACGGCACAAAAGAAAGTGCCGTTTGACATCCAAACAAAAAAGGAATTAATCTTGGACATGCAACCAGAATTCATCGACAAGAATCAAACCTAGGCATCTGCTCCTACAATTCCAAGAAGACCGATAATGGAGATTCCTGAAATATTCGATCAGCTATTCCGAAAGAAACCGATGGGAACAGTTAGTAATCTTAAATCATTTTTTAAAAGTTTCTTATCACTAATACATGTTAAATATGTTGTCACAGAATTGACATCTCTGATAGAATAATATCAAGAAGAAGTGCGACCAGATAGAAGAGTAAACCAGGTGGGGAAAATATTAAAGACCAGTCGCAAGTTAAGAATGACTCCCTAGATAGGATATTACGATATGTACTACAATATCATGGATTACGAAGTGTCCATGAGAAAGTGTGCAAGAATTACATGGTATGTGTGATGGGTAGAATTTCAGGCAAATAATATACCTACCCATGAAGGTTTACCTAAACTTGCATCTTTTCTAATAGAGTTTGAAGAAAAATTCATAGAACATCAACACTTGTGTGACTTGAACCTTGTGCTGAAATCCACACCCACCAGATGGTGGGTCACACATAAAGAATTATCTCGGAATGGACACAATGTTGAATATTGTTGGAGATAAGGTTCAGAGAAGAAATTAGTTATAATAGTCAAAAGTATATAGGATTAACCAATCATGTTAACCATTGTCATTCGACATGGGAGCCATGTCCGTGACATGAGTGGGTTCATCAGTTCATACATACATTAGACATGGTACCAAAGAGCTAGTATACATAATTTGAAGTAAGACGAGGAACTATTGAATGGGATGAATTAGCTGCTAGATTCATACACATATTTGAATTTGTTGATGATCATCTGTCAATTGATGTTGCATTGTAAGTTATCAAAATAAAGATATTTGAAGATGTCCTCATCTCAATAACACACTTCAATGAGCATGGCGCAACATTTAGCATTGGATGGAGTACTACAATTTGACAGGAGAACCAAACAACGACGACCCACTTAATGTAAACATAGCTGTGTCTAAAGGTATGTGTGCAGTGGAAGGATTTGTTATTTCTAGTGACCAATTTCAGAATCCACTAAAAGTCAAGAAAGTAAATATTAGAACCCCAGAGAATCCAAAATTTTCCAATGTTGGAGATTACTGGGATGATGAGACTGCCGGGAAAATCAAATATCTATTGCATGAGTTTCAAGATTCATTCCCTATGAAATTCTCAGAGATGAAAGGGGTTGTCAAAGACCTTGGATAAATGAAGATACTTTTAAATATCAATGTAAAACCTATCAAGCAGCGACCATATCGATTGAATATTTTCTATAAATAAAAAGTCAAGGAATATCTTGAACAAATGTTAGATGCAGGTATCATAGAACTTGTATAAGAATCATAATGAATCAGCTCGATAGTAGTGCAATATAAAAATCTTGCTAGTGAAGTACGGATTTGTGTCAACCTAATAAAATTGAATGATGCTTGTTTACATGACCCATTTTCGACTCCATTTATAGATGAGGTACTCATTAGAGGAATTTTGAGGTCTAAAATGGGCCTCCTAAGGAAAATAATCAAATAATAGTTAAAATAATAAAACAATATTTATTAATTTTGGAGGAAGAAAGAAAAAACTACTTTTTGTGTTCATATTTTCAACATATCTCCTTGTGTTTTTACTCAAATTTCGATTGGGAGAGCTTATTGGATGCGGAATTTGATTATGCATCCAATGAGTACCCACACTGCATATGTTTGATGGAACCCTCTACCCCCAAAACAAGAAATACCTGAAAAACGTGACGATGGCATCATCATCACATTTTCCAGGTATTTCTTGTTTTTGGGGTAGTAGGGTCCATCAAAAGTATGCAGTGTACTCGTTGGATGTAGAATCAAATTCCACACCCAATGAGATCTCCTGATCGAAATTTGAGTAAAAACATAGGGAGATATGTCGAAAATACGAACAAAAAAAGTTGTTTTTTTATGACAAATATGTCAATTCAACCATTATGGTTGACTCATTTTATTGAAATTATATTGGTTCTTGAATTCCAACTCACAAGAACTTATTGTTCGCTTGTTTTCTTATAAGGTCCAATATAGACCCCAAATTTCCTCTAATGAGAGAGTGTCGGGGGTCAGGAAATTTACTCATTCACTGATGGATCCTCTGGCTACCATCATATTAGAATGAAAAAGGAAGATTGACATAAGAAAACCTTTGCGATGGAGTGGGGTTGTTTCCAATACATGGTAATTCCCTTTTGACTCAAGAATGGTCCTGCTATAGTTTCTAGAATACCAGTGGTTTCCTTCAAATATTTTATTCATAATTTTCTTAAGGTCTACTTTGACAATTGGAAACTATTTGGGATCATTAAGGACCATATTGATAGGCTTAGGATGATGCTGGAATGATGTTGCTAATATCAATTTACACTGAACTTAAAGGAATGTATATTTTGTGCCCTGTTTGAAATTCTGTTGGGGAATGTAGTTTGTCACAATGGAATCTTAGTCAACCTTGCCAAAATTGTGATTATCGTCAACCTACAACCACCTACCATAGTGAAGAAACTAAGAGCAACATGAGGACATATAGGATACTATAGAAAAAATATTAAAGGATGTGCAGAGGTGACTGCTCCGATGGAGAAGTTATTGAATAAAAATGTCAAAATCGAGTGAACAGAAATTCACTAAGAGAGTTTGGAAACTTTAAAGAACAAGATGGTTACAATGCCCATACTTGTATTTCCAAAATGGGAAAAGGAATTTCATGTACATGTTGACGCATCATCTGTCGTGCTCGGTGTGGTACTAGAGCATCCTTGTGAAGGGTCAATTGATTATCTTATTTCCTTCACCGACATGAAACTGTCAACAATAGAGAAGAACTATGCCACGATAGAGAGAGAAGGACTAGATATTGTATAAACTCTATGAATATTCATGCAGTACTTGCTGGGTGGACATTTTAAAATGTACACAGATCATTCAACATTTAAATACCTGGTTAATAAGCTAGTGTTCGGGGGGGGAGGGGATATTTGTCGGTGTGTTCTCATTTTTTAGGTATTTGACACTGAATTCATTGTTTAACCCAAATGACTAAATTCAATACCGGACCATCTATAGAGGATCGAAAGTGGAGACAAACTTAGTAACCTTGACGATAGTCTCCCTGATGCATAGCTATTTGTGATAACAATGTTTGATGATCAGTATAGAGACATCGTACAATATTTGAGTACGGGTTATGCACTAGTTTAATTTACTACTGCACACAATAAACAATTAGTTGTGTGAGCTACAGATTTTGATTTTATCGATGGACAATTACATAAAATGGGCCCTAATAAGATTTTTCATCGGTACGCCTTGGAACACGAACGACTGATGATACTAAATGAAGCACATGTTGGTGTCGCATGAGGACACTTTTTTGGAAAATATACAATGTAAAATATATTACAAGTAGGGTTGTGGTGGACCACCATGCATGCGAATTCCCGAAAATACTGTCACAACTGTGATTTCTATCAAAGAACTGAAAATCCATCATGATGAGATGAACTGCCATCAATACCACAAACAACTCTGTAGGCATTTGATAAATGGCTCGTTGATTTTTTGGGCCCTAGTAGTCCAACATGGAAGTGTACATGTGAAAGATATATAATTAATGTGATTGACTACTTAATTAGATGGGATGAAGCAACACAAGTAAAAGATTGTACTACTGCGACTGCTGCTAAATTTTTATTTAAAAATGTTGTGACTAAATTTGGATGCCCAAAAATATTGATAAGGGACCAAGTTACACACTTTGTCAACCAGTGGATTGAGGAACTGAGAGAAGAATTCTAGATCCATCATAGAAAGGTAAATCCATATCATCCTAAAGTGAATGGTGTTGTCGAAGCATTTAACAAAATCTTGGAGAATGCATTGAAAAATATTTACAATGTCCAAAGAGATGGATGGGATCAGAAAATTTATGTAGTACTATGGGCATATCGCATGACCTGTAAGAAGTTGACAGACCAAACTCCATTTCATCTAGTATATGGAAAATAAGCTTTGATTCCCATGGAATAGATTGTCCCCAGCCTAAATATTGTAGCAATCATGGAGATGAAAGATATTGGTGTTGTCGAGGAAATAGTGCCACAACTGATACAGTTGGAAGAAGATCATTTTGTTCCAAGATATCATCAAAACGTTTAGAAAGGATGACATAAAGTATGGCATGCCATCTTTATATGATGAACAAGCAATTTTAGGTCAAAGGACTTGTAATGTAAGTTAGACCAAACACTTGTCAAAGGATTGGTAATGAAAGTTGGATAAATACTTATAAGGANAGAGAGAGAGAGAGAGAGAGAGAGAGAGAGAGAGAGAGAGAGAGAGAGAGAGAGAGAGAGAGAGAGAAAGAAAAAGAGAAACCATCTAATTTTTATTTTTTTAATCACAGGAAATCAGTTGTCACAAAGAAAAAACAAAAACAACCATAAATTGCTAGTATGTCTCAGACAGAGGAAAATTGTCATAGACTCTTTGTTTGTTGCAAAAAGAGAAAGAAGGTAGGTATAAGACAATCTGTATGTCACAAGAAAAAGGAAAATGTCGAAGGGTGAAGACCAATCGCAGGAAAAGTGATGCTATCGCAAGTTAAAATAGAGTCATAGATATCATAGTTGGCCACAATTAATTTAAAGGAGATCGTAATTAATTTAAAATCCCAAGAGATTTTGGTGGTGTGATTTTTAGTCGCTTCCGTATTTATTGTACAATAACTACCACAAATGTGATAGGCGAGTGGGGGCATTCATAGAATTTTCCTTAATCATTTGGAGGATCACCCATGTGATGAAAATAACAACTACCTTTCAATTTATGTCCTGCTTGTGTTAAGGACTAATGGAATGCACAACTAGACGTTATTACCATTTTCCCTCAAGTATTCAGTCATTCTGCTACATTCGAGAGAGATATTGGTGTCTGCAACTGCAAGAACTGAACTAAGTTTTATGCAAAGCATGGTTATTTTGATTTCCAGTACAAGCACAACTACAAAATATAGTATTGTGACTGCATCACCTACAATTATCATGGAATACACCATTGGATAGGTCCCTTTAGTCATATTACAACCAGAACAACTGGGTTCATTTGGTACAATAAGGGGGGGACGTTTCGGGAGCTGAAAGAAGAAAGAAACAACACCACCACCTATGGAGGAGGAGGAGGAGGAAGAATCTGGATCTACAACTATGCTACAATATGTTCCACCATGATGATATGATGCACAATTAATTAGAGTTCCAAAGAATGCACGGTACCCACTGCCAATACCATTTGTGCTGGAACAAGTTCATGTGTCGCAGAACATTTTGCCAAACTATGAAAATTTGACCTTTGTTGATCAGGACACACATAAACAGTGATATTTGGACATGAAGAATTACATGATTATTATACAGGATACATAGGATGGCCTGAAGCACCTAGCTACAATGGAATGGGAAAGAGGACTGGACCAAGTAGGTTTACTGTCATTGTTGTATATGGCGCATTTCATCCAAATCATAGAGTGAATCTATGTGTCAAGCACTTACTAGTGTCATTTCACTGTGGCTTCCTATGGCTCGACCAGAAATTTTATGTGGATGTTGAACTCATAGTAACAATAACAGGACTACCACTTCCAGGCATAGAACCAATGTTGTTTTTCAAGAAAGACCATGACACTATGCTAACAAACAAGATGTAGGACAAGTATGACTTTTTTAGGGATACTATAGGTTTCTTAACCAGATCCATCAATGACCATACTGTTCATTTCTATGAAAAGGTGTTAGATTCAAAATTATTGCGGAATATGAGACCAAAACAATGTACTATGGATATGATCAAAGCTGCTAAAATCTATGCAGAGGGAGTTCAAATGAACTGGTCACAGTATTTGTTGAGTTATTTATTAGCATATGCAAAAGAGTCACATGAAAAAGGTATTGCATTCCACTACACCTAGCTACTCATTTTGATTTCATTTGTCAGATGGTTGAAACCAACAAACTAATAAGAAATAGACATACCAGTGCACTGTTGAGGAGATCGATACCAAAACCTCTAGTTAAACAAATATAAAAAGAACCGACAGAAAGACAACAATGTGTAATTCTTTATGCACTGAGAGGACCTATGCTATTAGGTGAAGAATAAAGAAAGAATTACGGACGAAACTATTTGATGGTTTCGAAACATTATTAAATTTATAATTGGGCCCCATCATATCTTGTTGAAATCACGATAAGATCCACAATTCCATCAATTGGCGACCCAATTTTTGTTTTCTGAAGAATAATTAGAGTCTATTTTTTGAGATTTCCATAAGAATGGTGGGTTCCTGTCGCAAATAAACTACTATCTTCCGAAGAAGAGTTACGGCAAGATGACTCGCAAAAATGTAAGGATGGAAAACAGGGAGGGGACCCACCACTTTAGGAAAACAAAAGATCCCAACCCTCCTCAAAATGGTTCAAGTGCAACCAAGAAAGACCTAGTGGTAGGATATAAGAGGAAGGAAAATGAGGTAGAGAATCCCAAGACAAGGCGTAAGAAAATAAATGTTGATAAAACTACATGCACTCTCAACCTTGATGTGGAATATTTTACCCTTCTCACAGAAGCTATGGAAGAAGTTGCGACATAAATCCCAAATAAATCATAAGAGCACTAGTAAGATATCATAATAAGTATTACATATCTATTACAAACAATCTACAAATCCTTACAAGAAGTACGGGTCACAATCGACTACAAACCACCATCAATAAAGTCACAGGACCTACCTATCCTGTCATAAGAGCGACCAAGTGAGGTATCAATACCACTTCAACCAATAAAGACTCAAGTGGTGGGAGAATCACTCGACTTGGGAACAACAGAGTTTAATATTATGGAAAAGAAATTGGGCCATGTGACAATATATTTTTTGCATATATCACTATATGAAGTCTATGCAATGCAGAATGTCATAGTTGCCAAAATCAAGGTAAGAGAAGGTGCATTGATCAAGGAGGAGAAAGTATTGAATAAGAATGTTAGTAAGATGAATAAATCAGTCAAAGAAGAAGAACAAAAGGTTAAAAATTAGGAATCGGGTAGGCATATAATCGACAATGTTGTAGCACTTGCTTGCAACAATTTTGTAGATGAAGGCATAACAAATGGAATGTTCACAAAATTCAAAGTCACTCTACTTAGAGAAATTGCAGAGGACCTTCAAAAAAAAATCATAGAATTAGAAGCACAGGTAAAACCCAGTACACGCCCAGAGGTGTTGGAAGAAATAAGCATGACAATAGCAGAAGTTGTGAAGAAAATAGAAGAAGTGGAGGAAATGTATGCCAAGGCCTTTGAACGTGTTTCTTATACTTGGGAAGCATTTATTGATGATGTGGATCTAGAAAACATTGCATATTAGCTGCACATTGTTGAGATGGAGGAAACTTAGATGAAAAATGAAATGAAGAAACTACCCTTAGTAGAGAAAATGGCTAAGACTACGGATATGAAAAATTTACAGCAACAAGTCACAACACTATGAACTCAACAACAACAAAGGAATGACAAAGTTGTAGAGTTGCAGGAAGAAGAAGAAATATTTATAGGCATAATTCATCATATACATCAGAAGGTGTGACAAGAAGAAGAGTTCGCAGGACTTGCAACGTCGAAACACATCAGTTCCGACCTTGTGCAAAACTTGGAGAAGGTAGAAGAGGATGTGCGACGGGAGACAAAAGAAATATTGAAAATATTCAAAGTAAGGTCATCACATCTACATAAATGTTTAGTAGCATAGTGCGGCTCAAGATGAGCCACAAGTGAGTGTTGGGGGATTTTTGGCCCTAGGGAAAATATAGGCAGAATTCAATTAGAATTATGCTCATGATGTGAAGAGTTTGGTCGTGCGATAAAGGGATCTATGACATAGGAAGATATAAGACATAAGAAGTAGAAGGAGAAGGAAAGATATGATAGAAGCATCCATGAGTGAAGAAGTCCACAACAGATTGGAAATATGTGATGAGATCATCCACAACAGAAGGAACCACGATAGAAGGTGTGCAGCAATTGAAAAAGACAACTCGAAACATTGCGGGCAAGAAGTTGGATAAGATTCTTGTGTTCTTTAGGGAATAAAGGATATTTTTATTTTGGGTTGATAGTGCCTACTAACATATGTAATTGAAATGTATGAGAATAGGAATGACATCCTGTCAGCTAACAGAGTGAATTCAGTTGATTATGACATGTAAGTGTCTATAAAAGGAAGATCCCAATTTGTGTGTGGGTTACTTCCTGGTTAGTTAATTTGTTGTTTACTTCCTAGTTGGTCTATGTTTGTTAGAAGATTAGAAGAGTCATAGAGTTGTACAGAAGAGTGAGTCGATCTAGGTTGTGTGTGGATTGACAATTTAGTGAAGCGGAGGAAAATTTCAGAGAACAGAGACTAGAGAGCATGAGAGGAGAGAGAATTCTATATAGAGTGTAGAATAATATCTAGAACAGAGTCTACAAGATGAGTACATAGATGAAAGGTTCCATATATTCCCGTGCCAGATGAAGAGTGCCTTTGTGGTTTTTCTTGGATGTGTTTCCACGTTAAATATTGTGTCAATCTATATTTGATGAATGTGTCATGCCGCATGAATGCATGTTGTGAATAAGTGTTTATGTATTGGCTTAAAAATAGTTATTGTATGCATATGTCGCATTGGTTCTAGTTGGAATCGCTAATAAGGCATTATATTGACCGTTGTGATCTCTGTCGATGGATAAGTAGAGTAATATATTTAATTTACATAATAAGTATAAGTATAAGTAATACATCCACTGGATTTGTTCAAGGGAGTTGGTAAGGTGATATGAGAGGAGAAGCCCCCACCCAACTATAGAAATCTAGTTCTGGAAGTTACCCATAAGAGATATCTCAGGTGAGATTGCATCTGCATCGCAGGTCCTGCTAACGAAGCCTTGATTTTTCGGGCCGATATATTGGGATTTGTTGTCATACAAAGAAGGTATGAACCTAGGTCGAAGGGAGAAACACCTAAATCAGAGGAGGATCTTCAAGAAATTGAATACAACCTCCAGACACTGACCGAGGGGGTTCCTAGCATTTCTATTAACAAATTTCCCAGGTATTATAAGTTCCATACTACAGGATTATCGAGGCATTTTGGGAGGATAGTTCATTAAGTGGATTTCCTTTTTATGTGTCGTGATGAGCATGAGGATTAGTCCGGAGTGACTCTTGATTTTTTATTGTGTATATGTAATTAAAGCTTCAAATATTTAGATTATAACCTCTTGATGTGCTAGAAACTTGATGGTTTCATATTTTGGGTATATTGAAAGCTTACTGCTACTGTTTTTTGTCTTATCATTAGTTATATAAAAAACAACTTTTTACAGACATGTGTGTATGTGATGTGTTATGTGCATGAATGGATACTATGTTTATGTGATCCTTTTACATTTAATAAAAACTTAAAATGAACATCAATCATGAGCCATGTACAAATCCAAAACATAATTCTCTAATGAATCAACCATTGTGTTTAAATGTCTTGGGATGTGATGGTAGGAAACACACTCAAAAGACCTCTCTAAGAGCCAAACCCTCCAGAACATATGAAGAAGTAAGGGGTTACGGATAGTATAGTCTCCGTTTAATTTATGTACAACTAACTCCAAATCTAAATAAACCCTAATTTGGCTCACATCACTTGTTAAAGATTCAGTTAAAAACCCATTCACTGCATGGTACTATGCAATATTTTTCGTATCAGAACCCAAACAACTTCTTGCTAATATTACCAAATCACTGGTAGGAGAATACAATACCCAAGCCGCTGATGTGAGATTTAAGGTATAATGATTAGCATCATCCACAAAGCTAGTGTAAGTGGTCATTTGTTCATTTAAACATACCACTATATAAGCAAGCTTATCTAAGACAAATCCTACATTCACAACAAAATCACAATCCAATATACACACAACACAGTCTATAAACTATATGTACAAGGTATCTATGCTATATGACCTAGGCATATTACTTCTTAAGGTAAAGCTTGTTTTTGGGCTCACCCAAAGGTGTTCCATCAAACTCTATCAGCTCAAAGGCTCCTTTCTCTAAGATGTGACTGACATTGTAAGGCCGATGCCACATGAATTCCAACATTCCACCTCCTAATTTATTGTGTTTCTGGTCATATGTCAGGACTAGGTCACCTTCGTTGAAGAGGAAAGGTTGAATGGAGCAGTCATACTGAGCCTTAAATCATTGTTAATGTACCTCACTTTCTAAAGTGGCATCTCAATTAGTTTCATTAAGCTTGTTCAAGTACAAAAACCATTCTTCCTCTAAATTTGTATTGGGTAGCAGTTATATGACAAGTTTCAGAGAAGGAGTCTCACATTTGATTGGGAGAGTATCCTCCAACCCATACACCAACTAAAATGGTGTGAATCTATTAGATGTCTTAACGATATTCCTATAATCCCATAATCTGGAAAACAATTGTAAATTCCAACTGGATTAGCTTGTCATACCATATTTTGAAGCATAGTTTTCATCACTTTGTTGATGGCTTCAACCTAGCCATTGTCCTATGAGTAGTAGGGTTTGGAGTTATCATGGAAAAAACCTAGTTTGGAACTTGGTTTTGACATCATCTAGTTTTGAAAATGTGAACCGTGATCAGTCACAATGGCTTGTGGGACTCCGAACCTAATGATTATGTGATTGAAAAGAGATAGGGAGATAGTTTTGTTATTTTCTGCATATGTAGGAATAGCCTCAGCCCATTTTGTAAATTATTCCATAGCTACAATGATGTAACCATGCCCATTGGATGAGTTAGGATTACAATGCACAAAATCAATGCCATATTTTGTGAAAGGGATGACAACAATGATAGGATGTAAAGGAGTTGGGTGGGTGAGCTTTTTGGATTGAAAAAGCTGGCAGGGTGGGAATTGTTTCATGGCCTCCATGCAATATTTCAAGATTGAGGGCCAAAAGTACCCAACACATAAAACTTCATGGGTATTAGCCATCCTAGAAATATGACTGCCATGGGCTCTAGAGTGATATTCATTTAAAACTATTTCATCTTCTTCATGAGTTAATAAACCCTGTAAAATTGCATCAATGTCACGATGGCACAATATATCGTTGATGATAAGACCATACTTGGCGTGATGACAGATATGACGACGTCCCTATCAGGTTTCATTTGGATAAAAGTGTTGATCTTGGAGATATAAAATCAAATCTCCATACAAGGGGTCAAACATACTAATGAGGAACAAGGATTCATTAGGTAATGAATTCAAGGGATGTGTATCCTCAGTAATACGGGGAAGGTCACACATAAGTTCTATGAAGACAAGGGACTTATTTGAACTAGATTTTTCAAATTCTAACTCCAGTTCCTATAGAATGAAAATCCAGCAAAAGTATTTTCACCGAAGTACTTGACAAGTCAAGATGTAATACATGGGGTTAGAATCTGTGTACACAGTAGTTGTGTGGAGCAAGATGTAGTGATAGAATTTATGAACCATGATGACTGTGGCCAAATCCAACTTATCAACATGCAAATAATGTGTTTCAGGGTCAAGTATACTCTTACTTAGGTAATAAATCACATGTTCTTGGTCATGTTCATATGTTTGAACTAGTATCATGATGATGGTAGTTAACGATGCAACCACATATAAGGTGTAATCTCTAGTGTAATTGAGTGGTTGCAACACAGGTGTGTCTGATAACCTGTTTGAGACTATCAAATACACATTGTTCAAGGTCATCCCAAACAAAGGGTGTATCATTTTTTAACAAACGCATGAAACCGTGTGTTGTCTTGGCATAGTTACAAACAAAATAATGTAGAATTTTTTCCTCCCATTGAAAACTTTAAAGTTTAGTAATATTGGTGGGTGGTGGTAGGGCCAAGATGGATTTGATCTTCAGTGGGTCTATATGGATTCCATCCGTGGAAATGATGAATCCAAGAATACTGTTAGTTTCAACACAAAAAACACATTTGTGTGGATTCAATTGAATGTTTTAATGATCACACCTAAGAAAAATGGCTCTCAGATGGTCAACATGGTGCTCTCGATGTTCTTATTGGGTAGGTAAGTCATCAATATATAGTTGCACGATATGTTTAATGTCATGGAAATAATAATACATGGCATGTTGAAAGGTAGTGCCATCATTTTTCAGGCCAAAAGGAAATTTTTTGTAGGAAAATTAGGTCCCCCATAGGAAAATGAAATTCATCTTATGTTGATCAAAATGGAGTATCGGTATCTGATTATAGACAGAAAATCCATCCATAAATTAAAAGATGATGCTCCCAACACAGTTTTCGATGATTTGATCAATATAGGGAGTTGGAAAATTGTCCTTGGGACAACCCTATTAGGGTCTCAAAAATTGATGCAAAGACTAATTGTTCCATGTTTCTTGGTCATGGGAATGATGTTAGAAACCCATTCCATCAATGACATAGGGTAAATGAACCACACCAAAGAAGTTTTTCAACTTCTTCCTTTATGAATGCTACTTTCAGTGGATGTACTTCATGTAACTTTTGATGGACTGACTTGGCGTTAGGGTATGTATTGATCTCATGAAAAACGATTAAAGGATCTATCCCTGAAATTTCTTCATATGTCCAAGCGAAAATATCTCTAAATTCCCTAAAAAGGGTCGTATAAGACTCAAGTTTCGAAGAAGAACAATTTTGGCCCAAGTGAATGTTCTCTACAACTCTAGGTTTTATTGATATGTCAACCAGAATAGTCTTAGTAACATTACTCAAATTACCCTTAGACTCAAAATTATGGATGACTAATGGTGACTAAGGTGTATTTACAATATCATATGAAACCAATGTTTCAAAATGATCTTCTACCATTTGGTCACTGGGAGGGAAAGAGGATCAATGATGATGATATTTATAAGGAATCTCATCTAAAGACAACTTCCATGATGGATTAATATGATGGAAGAGGTTGAAAAAGATAATATAGAGATGGGGGAATCTAATCACTATGGTAGGTGTTAAGGGTTGGATGCCACCAAAATATTATCATTAATGGTGGGTACATTGGTGGATTGGATATCATGGCAAGTCTCTTGAAAATAACTGAAATGTGTCGAATCAACAATTGATTTCCCTTTAATCGAAGTGGCATGAATCCTCAAGGAGATCATGTTCAAAGACATGACCTGCGAAGGGGGAGGAGGATTTTTAATGAAAAGACTCCCATAAGCGAGGAATCTATAAGAAAACCTAATCCTACATTCTGATATTGTGAAGCCAAAGAGGCTAGGAGTGGGACATCATTTGTAGAAATTAGAGCTTATTTCTAGAGAACAAAACTCTAGTTGATCAATAGTAACAATTTTCCCTTGAAATGGGAATTGGACCACTTGAAACAATGATGAAGTTATTTCTTGCATTGTGTAGAACCAATTCCTACCTAGGAGGATATTGTAGTCTAAAGGAGCATCAAAAACCTTGACATGGCTGGACACTGATTTTCCCCCTATTTTAACCAGGAGAGAGGACAATAATCCACAAGGTTGAAAACCATGACCAACAAAGGCCTTCAAAGTTGTGGGTGAATGGTTAATTTCATGGGAGCATATACATCTCTCCAGCTAGATAGAGACATGACAGAAGTCGAGGCACCTTCATCCAATACGGTATGATGGAATTTTTTCCCAATGACTTTTGTAAATAGTTGGAAAGCTATTGATGGGAGAACCTTGACTTAAAACCATCTAGTTTAAAGGAAATAACATTACTATTCCTAGGATCCGAAACTCCAAGAACTAGTAACATATTCTTCCTCTGCACAGGACATGTTTGGATTACTTTGAGGGTATACATAGCACACTGTGCCTGAGCCAAATATTCTACTACATTGTAGTATTGAGTGACCCACGCACTTAGGTTAAATACTGATTTTTGAATTGTAATCTTGGATGGTCGTATGATTGTGTCAAGAATAGGTTTTTCAATGTGAAGACTGTTGTTAAGAGGAGGAATGGAAGCCATAGATTTATCAGTTGAAATGTTATCACTTTTCTTTCCTAGAGGAGGGTCATAGTTATGGGATCTGGTGGTAAGACTAATTGATTCAATAGACATCATTTTCACCTCATCTATAGAAAATGAAGAAGACCCTTGCAAGGATTTGTGGTCAATCAATCGATATTGCGTAGGAAAAGGATCAGTCAAAACTGTCGTGCTGGAAGTGTTTTTTTTTATAAATTTGTTGAACTCTTCACACCAAAGACATTCTTTGGTAAAGTGGTCACCTCTAAATATGAGGCAAGGAAAAATTTCCTTTCTCCTATTCTTAGATTTGGCATCTGTGTTTTTTGGTTTATTACTTTAATAATTATTATCAGATTTATTGGATTTGTTCCTTCCTTTCCTCTTTGTTCCCGAAGGTTCTGAGGATTGAATTGCATTTACCTCGGTAGAGACAATAGCAGCAGAGGTAGTATTCGGATTTTTGATAGTATGTCCAGTAGATTAAGAAGGTTGGTTTTTGTCTTTTGAGGATTTAACTGCCAACTGTGTCTGAACAGAGCAAGTATACCATCAACTGGTGGTTTCATTGAAGGTATTGAAGGGTCCAAAGTAGGATAGGGATTGTTCGGGATCATATCGTATAAAGCACCTAACTGAGAGTAAACCAAGTCTAGGTACTCAACTTGACTGATGAATTTCTCTTCGGTGACAACACCTCCCATGGAAACATCCATGGCAATGGGTGAAAGCAATGACTTAGTGAACCAATCAACAAGTAATTGGTTGGGAATGGGAGCTTCAATAAAGCTACATCATCATCTCTACTCATGTATATGGTCGGATATATAGGTGAAAGTGGTTTGATTGAGTGAGCTTAAAATATTTGTACCCATTTCCTACCTAACTGGGATTTGAAAATGCGTCAAAAATTCCATTGTCAGGGTGTTATAATCCCAAAAAGAGCGTTGATGCAATTCTATATACAACTTGACGGTGGTCCCAATGAGAGTCCTTTGAAAAAGTCTCAAATGGATGGAGCCATCCATTAGATATTTTTACAAACACCAAAAATGATACGTCATTACGTGGTTTTTCGGGTCATCTTCAGGTTTTTCATAAAATTTCGGTATATAGGAAGGTAACTTTACCGGAATAACTGGCCATGAAGGATCAGGGTGAATATGGCCATTGATCAATCATGACAAATATAGTAGATCAAGGGTAGCCAAAAATGGAAATTGTTTATTAGGTTGAGGGTACTGGTAATCTTGATAAGGAATTTGAGTACCAATAAGAAGGCAAGTGGATTGATAAACAAGTGATGATGATCAACCTCCTAGAATATGTTGGTTCAATTGTGATTGGTTTCCAAATGATCCATTTGATGGTCCTGTGGGTGGTGGGACTCCAAGTGGTGGACCCTCTAGGTTTGCCTCTAGGTGGTGGACCTTTGGGTGGGCCTCCAGGTCATATACCTCCAAGTGGTGGACCTCTAGGTGGGCCTCTAGACAGGGTACCTCTAGTTGGTGGTCCTCTAGGTGGGCCCCCATATGGCAGACCTTTGGGTGGTGGAAATCCAAGTGGGCCACCAAACGTGTTTTCAAATGGCCTTCTATATATAGGGACATTCTCCCAATTGGGTTTCCCCCATGGGGTATTAGCATTACCAGGATAAGGGGTCCCAGGAAAAATACTTCCCAAGACAATGGGTTGATAATTCTGATTAACTATTACCAGCTGATATTCTGGGTAAGTGTACCCCCATGTAGGTTGATTAAACATGGGTTGGACCCATGGTGGTTATCCTGATGAGGAGGAAGGAGAATCACATTTGCAGCCATGGATGGTGCTCCAAGTATGGGGTTCCCTGAAGCAATACTATGCATGATATTTAAACTAGTTCATGCGTTTATCGAGACAACTTGTTCTGGGGGTTTCCTCCCAGTCATAGGGTTCATAGGAGAACTAGGTATAAATGAGAGATTTTGAGCTGATACAAAGGGGATGGAAGGTTGGAATGAAACATAAGAAACCACACTTTGAACTGGTATTCCGGATAAGGAAGAAGCATAAGACCAAAAAATGGCATGGTATTCAAGAGTGGCTATGTTTGAATGGTTGGGAAAAGAAGAAACACTCCTTCTTCTTGTGTTCTCTTCCATTCTATGTAGACGAGCGATACTTTCCGGAGCTAGCCCAAGGACTTCATCATTTGGGATAAATCTCATAAATCGTGGAGGGGTGGCATAAGATAAAATGGTAGTGTCGTATTCGTAAAATGTTCGTCCCAAGGAAGTCTCCTAGCATGGAGCAGTTGGGCCAAATTTTGTTGCCACGAGATTATCTAATGGATGGGAAAACACCCAATCTCGTGCACCAGAATGGCCTTCTATAGGGAAATGAAAGGTGTTAGAAAACAGGACCCCAGAGAAATAACAGATATACAGTTAAATTTATAAACAAGATGCAAAACAAATTAAAACAGTACAGAGAGACACAGATATAATGTGGTTCACCCAAATGATGGGCTACATCCACAAAGAAATTTTCTAGTCCTTTTATTGCAGTCTAGAAAGATGAAGGGATACACCCTGTAGCAAAACCACTACACTTCCTCTTCATGCTCTCACAGTCTCTCTTCCAGTACAATACAATGCACACATCCAGTACAATTACAATGGAGCCTCCTCAATCCTTATAAAGGCTTAATCACATGCAATACCATGGGACAATACCATGGGCTACAGTAAACCATGTGCCCAAACCATGTGCTAGACCTAACCACCTTTGACTCAATCCTAAGTCAAGGTTAACACATGCAATACCATTGGGAAAATACCATGGGATACAACGAACCATGTGCCCAAACCATGTGCTAGACCTAACTTTGACTCGATCTCAAGTCAAGGTTAACCCTAACAATCCCCCCTTTAAACTTGACATGGAGTAATCACCAACTCCCCTCAAGTATTTACCGAGGAATCCTACATACACCCCCCTATCACCTAGGTCTATCTCCTGACTTTACAGGTGAGTTACTAGGGGTATGCATGCCTTACCAGGTCTTACAGCCATATGCCCATTTACATGCAAACCACTCCATTACATTTTTTTCATGTGCCTTCATAGCAACTCTACTGCTGCTGCACTTGTTGGACCTTGGACTTGGAAAATTTCTTCTTTTCACCTTCATGCTTTAAGGCCAATAGAAACTGAGCAGGAACTCAGTTTCTCTTTGGTTACTCCCTTTGTCAACATGTCTGCATGATTCTGGCTAGTGTGAATCTTTTCCAGTTTTAACAATTCTTCATCTAGAACAGATCTTATGAAGTGGTATTTGAGTTCTATATGTTTAGTCCTTGAATGAAATACTAAGTTCTTTGCAAGATGAATGGAACTCTGGCTATCACTATACAGCCTACTATTCTCCTGTTTCTTACCCAATTCTTCCATGAACATCTGCAACCAAATCATCTCCTTACTAGCCTCTGTAGTAGCAACATAATCTGCTTCTATTGTTGAAAGTGCAACAACCTATTGCAGTTTTTAAATCCAACTTACTGTTGTTCCACCTACAGTGAATACATACCCTGTGGTGCTCCTCCTACTGTCTTTATCAGCAGCCATATCTACATCAACATATCCCTGTAGAACAGTGTCTGAACCTCCAAAATATAATGCATGAGAAGCGGTACCTCTCAAATACCTGAGAATCCATTGTACTGCTTTCCAATGCTCTTTACCTGGATTATTCATATACCTGCTCACAACTCCCACTGCATGTGCAATATCTGGTCTTGTGCACACCATGGCATATATCAAGCTCCCAACTGCTGATGAATAGGGAATCTTGGACATGTAATCTATCTCTTCCTGTGTCTCTGGACACATATGCTTGCTTAGTTTGAAATGGCTTGCCAAAGGTGTGTTGACTGGTTTTGCATTTTGCATTCTAAACCTCTGCAACACCTTTTCTATGTACTCACCTTGAGACAATGTCAATTTGCGATTTTTCCTGTCTCTTGTTATTCTCATACCAAGGATTTACTTTGCAGCACCCAAATCCTTCATCGCAAATGATTTAGCTAGTTTTCTTTTGAGCACATTTATATCCTGCATGTTAGACCCTGCAACAAGCATGTCATCCACATACAATAACAAGATAATATATCTTCCGTTATCTATCCTCTTGAAATAAACACAGTGGTCAGAATGACATCTATCATAGCCTTGTTCTGTCATAAACTTATCAAATTTTAAATACCACTACCTTGGAGCTTGCTTCAGGCCATACAAGCTCTTCTTCGACTTGCAAACCAAATTCTCCTTCCCTTTGACCTCATACCCTTGTGGCTGCTGCATATAAATCTCTTCCTCCAAATCCCCATGGAGAAAGGCCATTTTTACATCTAATTGTTCAAGATGCAAATATTCTATCGCCACTAGACTTAAAATAGTTCTAATTGAAGTCATTTTAACAAGAGGAGAAAATATTTCATCAAAGTCTATACCTTTCTTTTATGCAAACCCCTTTACAACAAGTCTATCCTTGTACTGCTTCTTTCCTCCATCTTCTTCCTTCAACCTGTAAGCCCATTTATTCTGCAATACCCTTTTTCCTGTAGGCAACTTAACCAGATCCCAAGTCTAGTTTCTTACCAATGAGTCCATCTCCTCATCCATGCCTTGCTCCAACTTATTTCTAGTTTCTACCTGCATTGCTTCTTCAAAACATTCTGGCTCACCAGAATCAGTCATCAATAAATAATACAGTGAAGGAGAGAATCGTTCAGGGGGTCTACTTAACCTGGTAGACCTTCTTACAGTTGCAAGAGTTTCAGGTACCTGCTGCTGCTCTTTATTTTCTGGTGCTTTTGGAACTTCATTTTCTTTGATTTCATCAAGCACTATGTACTCTGTGTTTTCCTTTTCTTCTTTCTTTCTCTGCAACTGATCTTTGTACATGACCTTTTCATTGAATACTGCATCTCTACTCCTAATCATCAACCAAAATCATCAACCCCGTATCCAATAAAGGTACATTTCTTGGATTTAGCTTCAAGCTTTTTTCTATCATCTTTATCAATATGGACAAATGCTTCACAACCAAAAGTTCTCAAAAATGAGTATTTTACCTGTTTACCTGTCCATGCCTCCTCTGGAATTCCACCATCCAAAGTGCTTGAAGGCCCTTTGTTTATTAAATAAACAATAGTGTTTACAGCATCAACCCAAAACTGTAAGGGAAACCCTGCATGCAATCTCATACACCTTGAACGCTCCATGATCGTTCTGTTCATCCTTTCTGACATGCCATTTTCTTGGGGTGTTCCAGGGACTGTCTTCTCTCTGTGAATCCCATTGTGTGAACAGTAACTGTCAAACTCCTTGCTACAGTACTCGCCTCCATTATCAGATCTGAGACATTTGAACCTTTTTCCTGTCTCATTCTCAGCTAAAGCTTTCCACTTCTTAAAAGTATCAAACACATCAGATTTTTGTCTAATGCAACAAACCCAAGTTTTTCTATTTGCATCATCAATAAAAGTAACATAATAACGAGAGACACCAAGAGATTGTGCCTGAGCTGGTCCCCATACATATGTATGGACAAGATCTAACTTTTCACTCTTCTTTTTTGTCCCAGCCCTAAGAAATCTAACTCTCTTATGTTTTCCATAAACACAGTTCTCACAAAATTCCAAACTTACCTGCTTAAGATCTGGAAGCAGTTTCCTTGAGTGGAGAATCTGCATCCCCTTCTCACTCATGTGGCCAAGCCTATGATGCCACAACGCTACACCTATTTTTGTGGAAGCTATAGAAATAGAATAATCAGTGTTATGAGGACATAAATATAACGTACCTATCCTATCTCCTTTTGCAATTACCATTGATTCTTTAGTAACCTTCTACCACGTTTCTCCAAACATAGACAAACAACCGCCATCTCCCAACTACCCTGTTGAGATCAGATTTATTTTCATAGTAGGAATGTGCCTTACATCCTTTAGCAACCAGTCATTTCCATTATTTAGTATGATCCGTACCTTACCCTTTCCAACAATTTTACATGGTTCATCATCCCCCAATAACACATGCCCAAAATCACATTGAACATAATCACAAAAGAATTTCCTATGGGGTGTAGCATGACATGAAGCCCCTGAATCTACTACCCAGTAATCACTAGTATTATTTAAAGCAAGAATCAAAGAATCTTGTAACACATCACCTACTACATTAGCTTCCTGGGTAGTCTCTTGCTACCTCTCACCTTTCTTCTTTGGTGCTCTACAGTCTTTCTTTAGATGTCCTTTCTTACCGCAGTTCCAGCACTCTATTTCTCTAAATCTGGACTTGGATCTTCCCCTTTTAGACTTGCCACGATTTCCTGGGCTCCTTCCTCTCTCATTTTGTCTCCCTCTGCTCTCCATGGTCAACGCATTACCTGATGTCTCACCTGTGCTTTTCCTTCGCATTTCCTCGCTAAGAATAACACTAACAACATCGTCAAACTTAAGAGTGTTTGAACTAGGGACAGAGTTACTTATAGCCATGACCAAGCTATTCCAGCTTTCTGGCAGTGAGCACAAGATTAGAAGATCCCTAACCTCATCATCAAAGTTCACTTTTATAGAATTTAACTTATTGGTAAGTGTATTAAACTCATTTAAATGGTCAGCAACAGATCCACTTTCCGACATCTTCATATTAAATAAACACTTCATTAAAAATACCTTGTTAGAAGCCAAGGGTTTTTCGTAGAACTTACTCAATGCGCTCATCACACCCTATGTTGTTATTTATTTTGAAATATTGAAGGCCACCGACGAAGCCAGGCATAGCCATATTGTTCCTAGTGCCTTTCTGTCAAGAACCTCCCATTCTTCATCCTTCATAGCCGCTGGTTGTTTTGCTTTTTTGCCCAACGGCAGGTACAGATCTTTCTGGTACAGATAGTCCTCCATTTGCATCTTCCATAACTCATAGTTTTGGCCGTTAAATTCATCGACCCTAAACTTTCCTTCTTCCGCCAATGCTCCCACTCAAACCAGGAACCCTTCTTTCCTCCGAGTTTACAAACCAAATAGACCTTTTGGCTCTGATACCAATTGTTATAAAATAGGACCACAGAGCAATAACAGATATACAGTTAAATTTATGAACAAGATGCAAAACAAATTAAAATAGTACAGAGAGACACAGATATAACGTGGTTCACCCAAACGATGGGCTACATCCACAAAGAAATTTTCCAGTCCTTTTATTGCAGTCCAGAAAGATGAAGGGATACACCCTGCAGCAAAACTACTGCACTTCCTCTTCACGCTCTCACAATCTCTCTTCCAGTACAATACAATGCACACATCCAGTGCAATTACAATGGAGCCTCCTCAAGCCTTATAAAGGCTTTATCACATGCAATACCATGGGACAATACCATGGGCTACAACAAACCATGTGCCCAAACCATGTGCTAGTCCTAACCACCTTTGACTCAATCCTGATTCAAGGTTAACACATGCAATACCATGGGACAATACCATGGGCTACAACGAACCATGTGCCCAAACCATGTGCTAGACCTAAATTTGAATCAATCTTAGGTCAAGGTTAACCCTAACAAAAGGTTGAATCATGTGAAGGAGGAACTTGTACTAGTACTAGGGTATAGGTAGAAATATTCTCAAAAGAATATTACTCTTCTTTTGATTCAACAACTGGAGTGCCTTCTATAGAAGGATAAGTAATGGAAAGTTGGTCCATGGTCACCCGTTGTCTTCCTTCCATGGTAGGAGGAAATTCAAGTGGTTAACCCTACAATTTGCGAGATCTGCTCAAAGATGGTTCAACCAAAATGATGGATAGACAATTTTAATATAAAGTTATTATGGTAAAAAGGTCATATGCAAACAATTCTACGCAAGCTAAGGTCACAATAAAACTTAACTAATAAGAGGGGCTAGAAAATTCGGATCCTCACTACGAGTGTTAAGTTGTCACAACTCGTGATGTACCGCGGGATCCAATAGTAAAATAGGTCAAGGAGGATTGGGATCGTACCATTTTCTGAATACTTGACTACCTAGATGGCACATGCATAGTAGTTCCCCAGGTATTGTTCTCGATGTATTGCTTCAACAATACGTCTAAAAGGATTTTCTCAGTTGGTATCGATTCCTAGAAGGGTCTCCTGATATGCACAAGGTACATGGGATCTCAAATGTGTGTTAGTGTTTCCTAATGCACAACCATTTGAAAGGGGCCTTTTGATATACTATCGAGTACGTGAAGAACTTTTCGATATACCTTGAGGGTACCTAAAAAGTAATTTGATATACCAATTGGTATGTGGAAGAACCACATGATCCCCAAGATGCAATTCATACAAAGAACAAAAGCTCCTATGTTTATAAACGATGGAACATGTCTTCTACCCTATCACTAAAATTACTAAGAATTTTAACCTAAGATACCATTCAAGTTTATCTTGATGGTTAGTGAATATGTGTGGAATGTGAAGTAATTGAAAAATTAAATGATCTAAATGCAATGCAATTTTCTTTTCGACGATCCCTAACTAGAGCAAGGGAGATATTCTTCCTTTCAAGCAGTAAATGAAAACACCATGCAATTTTAACAACTCATTCTTCAAGATTCAAAAAAATTTTAGACACGTAAAACCTCTCAATGTTAAACCTAAAAGTCTTCTAATATAAAAAATGAAAAGGTTCTTTAATTCCTAAATGACTATGATTTTCCTAATCAAGCTTCATACATAAACACTTATAATCATCTAATCAAATCAAAATGCAACAAATCTAACTTTTTCATTTTTTTTATATGTAATTTTGGGAAAAGAAATGCAAAGAACAAGAATCACAGTACAAAAGTGTAAATAACCATAACATTTTTCCTTTCTACAGATCTAGAAAGAGCTTTTAAGAGATCAACATGCAAACCATAAATCCAAGAGCAAATTTCCACACACAACCATCCAGTTTTAAAGATTTTACTAAGACAACTTTTCAAGATCCAAACTCAAAAAGTACATTCAGACTAAATACACATTATCAAACCTGTCAACGTGCAAAGGAGCATATTGACAAAACCCAAAAAAGAGAAAAACAATTCAAAAGAAAACCCTAGTGTTGGAGATAGCCTACCTCAATGCACTCTACAAGGTGGAACTATGGTGTCATCTGTTGGTCAGCGCTCTCTACTTCATGGATGATTTTAAGGAACCATACTTATTTAAAAGCATATAAATGTTGGCGAATATTACCAATTCTTAAAACGACAACTATAAAATGATTGGCGATATTTTTCAAAAAAAAATTTAATTTCCAAGGATTTTATATCATTTATATAATAATTTGGCAATTTTTAGAGTGAAAAAATTTTACCCCATCAAAATTGGGCCAAATAGGGCTTCAGAAAATGCAAAATGGCGAATCTTTTTTGGGAGAAAAACATGAAAAAATAGCCCACTGGGCTAAAATTCGCCCCTAAAATCATCCCTACTCTGCTTCCTTCTGAACAGCCTCATCGACGCTTCTTGATTCTGGGAAGAAGGCATCCGAGGTGCTCCTTAACAGTAGGAAAAAGGCGTTTGGTGTTCTGCCAAAGAAACCCAGATGCATAAGTGGATCTATAGAACCAAAAGAATTAAATAACCTTTAAGATAATCAATTGTAAATGAAGCTGAAATTTTGTTAAGTGTAGGAACTAACCAGAGAATACAAATGAGGTTAAAATAAGATGGATTTATCACATTATATCCTCGAATGAGAAAGAGGAAAAAAATTGCAAGCTTGTAATCAAAAGAAATCAAGAATTCATAGATATTATTATTTTATCCCTAGTGGAGTCGATGGTTTTGTTACCATAAATTATCAATCAACACGGACAACAATTGTTTCCCTAGTCTACTTGGGGCAAATCTAGAACAAAAATCCACATCGATGCATCCTTTCCCTAGAATATTAAACTACTTGAATGCCAATATTTGTTACCTCAACAATGAAGGTGATCCTTGCCATGTAGTTCTCCTGCAATTAGTTGTACCTGCAAAGGGATGTAAGAAATAAGATACAATAGAGAAAGCAACAAGATAATTCAACGATCTATACCAATGACCAAGGAGAAAAGCAATGAACAATCGATATTAACACAAATCATTCATGGGAAAGGGGAACATGTTTGTATTAACAATATAACAGAATAAAACTACGACCAAATCCTTGATGTTGAAGCTTTTCTCTCACAGTGCCTTTAAATCACTTTCACAAACACTGTACAAACCCTACAAATCTCACTCACAACCACACTCTTTTCCTCCTATACCAGCAATGATTTCAGCAACATAAAGGTGCTCTCTTTTTTCTCCTACCTCCCCTCTCCATGAATGGAAGCGTGTATATATAATACAAAGAGGGCCCAAAGGGGTTGATATCTTTTGGGAGGAATTTGAGAGATGATCCCTAGAGGCTAGGGGTATGATTACCGCCTATTCCAAGCACTTGGGATAATCCTCCACGACGAATTTCATCCAGAATGTTATTGAAGTCTTATCTTTTTGTCTTTTTGACAGTGTCGACGCTCTGTTTACATGAGCAGGTTGCGTTAGCACTCTTTGTCTTCAAGCAACAAGTGTCACCAGTGCACCTTTTCAATAGGAAAGAGGCGTCAGGCTAGTCTAACTCCCTATGTCAAGAAGCAGGGTGCGTCAAACCTCCTAGAGTTGAGAAAAATGTCTCCTCAAAAGATGGCTTGGCCAAATCACTTCAGGGGATTGAGCATAGAGACAAATTTTGGGTGTAACGACCTCCTAGTACATTATTCAACCCCTAGATACATAATATGAAATATTCCTTATATCTATATGTTTTTAATATATTAAAATTACCATGGGACCCCTATATACTAGGAAATATATTGGTCACATTTTTAGAGTATTAAGTCCCTAAATATGAACTCATGGCTATAATATTTCCTACTCAATAAACACCCCATGGTATATGTATCCTTTGTAAAGCTGATAATGAATCAATGGATTATTTGTTTGTCACATGCCCCTTCTTAATGGAAAGAGGTATTGTAGTTAGTAAATGATTCAAACCCTTGGGATAAGAACACTCTCTTGTATAGTATTTAAAGCTATAGCATTGAAACTTTTACAACAAGACACAAAGTTGTACCTTGTTATGTTGTTTTGGGGCTATGGTTGGTCAAGAATAAGATGATATTTGAAGGACATGATTCATCTATTGGTTAGGTTTTCCACACCATTAGATTTCCATATTGTGAACGTTAGAAGGAACCAAAGAAAAATGAAACAATAACTTTAAAGGAACCCATCATAGATTTATCTTTTCCTTGGGGGTGCATTGATCTGGTTTGTTAAAGCAGGGCAACTATGTGTGGAGTAAGGGTTATCTTTTTTAAACAATAGAGTTGAATTTTGTGGATATGGTTATTGACAAGAATAACTAAGGATAAAAGATTAAATAGAATTCAAGTTATGGAAGATTCAAAATTATTGATGGATTGGGCTAATACCGTTGGCCAAACCAAAATTTTTGACTCTAAGGAGACTCATGTATTAGAGGTAAACAAATATTTTTTATCTTATCTCATTCACTTACATCGACATAGAGTTGGTATCAAAAGAAGATTACCACTGTAAGTAAGCTCTAAAAGGAACTTTGATCATTAAATAATACTACGAGGATTTTTCAACCTATCGTCTCTATTACTCTTTTGATTTTAGCTGGAACCAAAAAAATGTGAGTATTTTGAGATTTTTTTTGTAAGATATGTATTTAGGGCTTGTTTCGTATTCAATGTTTATATTTTGGAAAGAGGAAAGAAAGTTACTTGACCCTAATTTATTTTGAACGAGATATGTATTTAGGACTTATTTAGCATTCGATGTTCATATTTTGAAAGAAGAAATAAAAAATACTTAAACCAAATCTATTTTGAAAATGTAATAAATAAAATTTATAATAGTCTATTAAAGTATACTCTATAATAAGTTAGAATTGAACTTTGATAAAAAACAAAGAAACAAAATTATCATATCTTTTAATTTCAAATTTGAAATATTAAATATTTTTCTTTTATTTAAAAAATAAAAAATAAAATTCAATATTCATGAAATTCATTGATACAAGGTGGATGTGAAGATTTTTTAAGAATGAGTTAGAGATTTACTTAGGAAAATAAAAGTTCACTCAATATCATGAAATTCAATAATAAAAAATCGATATGTAAACCAAAAAATATTAATGTATAGATTATATATATATATATATATATGACCAACTTCGTAATCCATTATGTTAAGGGTTGGTTGAGCTTTCGCTAAAAGGCATGCTTGAAACGTAAAACAACCATTAAAGAAAAATATAAATGGCACCTCTAGTGTCTATATCAGAGAACCTTACCATCTGATCTCTACATGGATTTCCACGTCTATTCCGGGGCTTCAAAATTATTTACACGAAGATTTTAAGACTTTTCGACAATAGTTTATGGACTTCCGAGCGCAAGTCATGATCAAGGATCATGGTTTATAAAATGATAAATGGAATGGTGAGAAGTGCTTTATGCTTTTGTATTTTGTTTCATGTTTGAATCTGCTAAATAGTTTGACTTTGCCTTTTGGCTTTATATTAGTTTGTTTATTCTTTCATGTTTGAATCTGATAAATAGTTTGACTTTGCCTTTTGGTTTTATTGGTTAGTTTATTTTTTAATTTTGTGTAAGTGATTTTCTTTATTATTATTTTAATTAGCATTTGCATCCGAGGTGCAAATAAATGTTCAGAAGGTAAAAATATTATGTCTTTTCGCAAGCCAATCTTTGTGACTTATCATGGAAGACTGCATATTAATAGTGAGTTTTAAAATTTTAGGTTAAGACATTTATAATTGTTGTGTTTTGGGGTTTCGATTTCAATTATAAATTGTGCAAGAAATAATAAAAATTAACTCACATCGACTTAAAATTAACATGTGCAATGATTATGCCGAATATTTGCAAATAATAATAAATTTCAAGCTCCCGCAATCCGGAACCCGAAAATTACGGGATGCGGGTGTTGCCACCTTTCACACAGCTGGGTCACGTGGCAGAAATTTTCAAGCCACTTAGTGTGTCCTTGGGGGCAATTCTCGAGTCAAGGCTGTCACCTTGTTCTTGACTCCTCCGTTTAGACTCAATTCCTAACGAAGCCAAGGGGGGTAGACCCTATTAAGTTAATAAGGATAATTACTTAGTGTGTTAATGTTAAACTGAATGAGTTACTTAGGAGTTTGAGATTTAACTATAGACAATCAAATATGACAAGATACAAAAATGAACACACGAAAGCACAATGCTGAGACACAATATATATATAAAGCAAGAAAATAACCAGTGCCTTAGAATGGAGTCAAAAAATTGAATCAATGTACTTGCATGTGCTTATAGTGAATGTTTTGTGATTGCCTCTTGGTACGTTTTAAGTTAAATTTGAAGTGTGAGTTGATTAAAATTAGGCGAAGGGGTGGACTCCAGATATACCTGAGAGTACTTGGAATATGTCCAAAACTAAACCTTTACGGCTACCTACAAGGAATATGTGGGCTGAATGGAGTCTCTGGGGATATTGTTCATAACGCACCCGTTAGGGTGTGACAGAGATCGGTGCCTCGAGATCACTTTTCAGAAGTTCCTGCTTCCTTTGGGTATTTTTCCACCATGATGGTTTGATCTAGGTGTTGGATTTTCACCTGTTGGTTTGTTGATTTGGGAGAGTGAGTCCTAATTACACTAGTCACTCAAGTGCTTTTGATATAGCTTGAATGATCAGATGAAACGCAGCCAAGTGCAGAGCATACACACTGGAGTCTTGTCAATTTTAGTAAATTTTACAATGGGTGTTCTTGTTTAAAAGAAAACCCTTCAGGAACCTCTTTCGATCCAAGTGGATCTCAATCGAGGAATTGAGGAGGGGTTAATTTTATAATAGATGAAAAATGATTGATAGAAAATAAAGAAGATACACAATTCTAGTTTCCTAATTAGTCATACCACGAATCTCTTTTCCCTTTCGGGTCAATCGGGAAGTCGTGGGGTAAGTATTACGATTAATTTGAAATATAAAATATGGAATATGAAATTGATAATGAAATCAATTATACTATCCTGCATATTAGATAAATTATAGTTTGAAAAGAAATGAGCAAAAAGCAACAAAAAGGACACCGACACAAATCCCCCCATAGGGGGATGGGGAATGGGCTCGAAAGAGCCTATTCAAAAAATATTTTTTATTAACAGCAGTTACAATATCAGAGAACTAATATAATTCCTCTTGATCCTTATATGGAATGAAATCAAGAGCTTACAAAATGTGAAAATTAAAGGTTTTAGTCAAATGGGAGACCCCTAGGGGGATTTGAACGCTCCTGAGGCCACTTCCGAACAGCAACTTGATTTCTTTTCTGTCAAACCTCCTAAAAACCAGCAAGCATATTAGACTGAAATATGCCCAAAAGCACTCGAAAAGTACCTTTGTGTCAGCTCACTTTTAACAAAAAAGGGTAAGCTGAAAACTGGTTAAAAGGGGAAAACAGGAACCAAGGAAAGCAGGATTTTCTTGGGATCTTGGCTTGCATTTTGGGAAGCCAATAATATGTGCAATTTTATTGTAGAATATGAAATTTTAATGTACAGCAAACAAAAATCAAATGCATGCAAGCTACAAATTTGCTTTAAAATTACATGCAAAAAATGACGATTTCCCTAAAGCTAGATCTAGAAAGCTTATAAAACCTTTTAAGAGAAAGATCTAGACTATGGGATTTGAGAGGATAGATCTATGTTGAAATGACTTTTAAGATGATAGATCTAAACAAAATCAGAGCTATGAACAAAGTAACCAGGTAAAAGAGTTGATTTTGAGGGAGGAAGAGGAGGAGAGAAATGCTGGTTTCCTTGAAGATCCACAGTGGAGCTTTCAGGTGGAATGTCGAGGGACTATGCATTTGGAAGGTTTTGGAGAGAGTGAAGAAGTAAAATAGATCAGCATGCTCTCCAATGTAGGAATTTGCAGCTCAGCTGAAATAAAAAAACTTGTCGAAAAACTTGTGAGATCCGATTAGTACATACAGAGAGATTCAAAATAACATTCATATAAGCTTATAGGACATGCTGAATCTAGATCTCTAAACATGCATCAAAGGAAAGAGATGGCCAATAAACTTATTGAAAAGCACCTTTCCTATCAAGATTATAATAAGCTTATTATCAATCTTAACAACAGATCTACAAGCAATTAACAAATCATGAACATAGATACAGGTTACCTCAGTAAAATAATGGCAATAATCATCCACACATACAATGGCACAACACCGTCTTGCCTCCAAAGCTTCTCTTTATTTCAAATGAACAATAACAACAGTACAATAGCAATAGCACCTCAATTCCAGTTCTAACTACTTGGAAGAGGCTGATGTGCTTGGATATATACAAAAACTAAAAGATCCAGCCTAGTGGGGGCGCAAATCCCAAGGAGATAAACCAAATATGCTGATGGAGAGTCCATTAATGCTTGATCTATGTTTAACTGAGCCAGATCTGAGTCTCACTAAGTGCAATTGCTAATAAGAGAGCTGATCTGACTGACACCTCAACCTATTGATTGAAGCATCCACCAAAACTCATCTAGATGAGCCAAAACGTGTTGAAGAGAGAGGGAGGGAGAAATTCCCCATAAAGGATGCTAAAGATCAACTCTTGATCCAATTTGATCACCTCCTTCAGTCAAGGATTTGTCAGATCTAGTCAATCTACTTCAGTTTTGACCGATTTTAATCAAATCGACTGAGAATACATTGATCTATGATTTTGGATTTGCTCCATTATTCATCAATTTATTAATTAAAATAATCAATAAATGATTTTTTGGGGCTTTCTGACTTGAGTGATGGAAAATCACTCAAAATTAGGAAATAATGGATCCATGGGTTTACATGGTGCTCTTAGCTTAAAAATGAGCACCTACATGACTGAAACTGATTATTTGGCCCACTTTTATTACAAAATCAATTTTTCCAATTAAACTATTAAAAAATAGCCTAAGTTTTGGAAAAACTAAATTTTTAATAAAAAACACTGAATAAACTAAAAGTTTGAAAAATTGAAAAACACCCAGGGGGACTTAGACATGTTCATATGACTCAACCATGATGTCTAGCATGCTTATACATTGACACATAGACTCTAATAACCTCAATAGGCCTAAATGCCAAGCCGACCACCCCAACTTTGGAGTTATGGAGTGAAAAACTCGGAAATTATCAGTAGTTTATTCAACAACCAATAATAACCAAGGGAAAAAACACCCTGGGCTGATCGGATTGACAAATAAAGTCTAAGAGACCGAGTATTTTACAGACACTATCATGCTAGAACATTTATTACAACTCCCCCATGGGGTATGCACATGTGATATAATACAACAAGCACTTCCCAGAAGTACTTCCATAGGTCTTCTGAAGTCTAAACAAGTTGACCCTGTCCAGTTCACCAGGTTCACTTGATAAAAAACCACTAAGTACAACTTAGGTGGTATCATTCTGGCTCCAACTACGGGACGTGTGCTCGATCTATTATTTAAGGCAACAAGAGGATATGAGAAAACCATAATCTCTGGTTTATATACCCTGTAAAAACATCTCAACTTGACAAGAAAAACCTCAGTAGCACAAGTTTTATAAAAAAACAAATGAACCATTAAGCTGATTTATTTAAACAAAATAAATGTAACTAACTAAAAGAAGCAAAGTTTTATTATAGCTAAGTAGAAATGCAGAAAGTAAATGCCCTCTTTCGGGGAGCTTATTTTCCTACTCTAAGTATGATATAAAAAGGGTTAAGTGTAATCAGAAATCCAATGTAACCCCCTAAGCATTTTATTAACATAAAAAAAAATTCCTTGTCTTTGGTTACCAACCAAAGTAAGGATACCTTATTCAGAAAATGGAAAACCTGCGTGATGATTCAGGATGGGCGGGATGGATGGGAGATCATAGGCATGAACAATGTCATAAAAATTCTTCCCAAACTTGTATGTGCTCATGCAGGTTGCTTCAATCCATGATTAGATAGGACTGATATACCAATCAGAACGATGAGGTAGATTGACTACATCATCATACTGATCATCGGGGATTATCAAATGATAACTCGTTGCACAAGCCCCAAGTAGCTCCAAATCATAAGGAACCTTTGTATGTGAAAAAGATGGCTAAGACTGATTTTCCATTTACTGCATCACATCTGAATTTTCACAATATTGTTTCTCAATGTCTTCTTTACTGATACCTTTGTGCGGCTCTACATGGTATGACTTTGAATGATCACGTGAAAATTCTGAATTATCCTCTTTCATACTAAGGTTTTCCCAGGCATTCAGATCTATGCTCCCCTCTATGGATGTATTGTAGATTGGACTTCCACAAATTTTTTAATAGACACTCCCATCGTTGGACATATCATGGATGGGATTTTCCATAAGATTTTCACAAGTTGGATTATCTATGAAATTCCAATAGTCATCACTCCCATCCATGCAATATGTGGGGGACTCTTCATCCATGGCATCATGCTCCTGCCTATCCATGTCTTCCTTATATTCATAACAATCTTCTTCAGATAAAATGTTACGAGGCAATAGACTTTCCAAACATTCATCAACATGAGGAGAACAAGGTCGAATGTCACCACACACTATAGTGATATTATTGTAGGTTTCTATTGCAGCTGCAACTGTTCTCCCCAATTTTTTTTCAAATTTTGGACCCCACTTTATGGTTTTAATACTGCGTTGAATCAATTGGATTCGTGAATTTTTGGTCATGCTTTAATTTTGGATGATTTTTGAAGATGAACTCTCATCCTGTTTTCAAAAATCGCTTCTGTTGGAAATTGTTGCGGATCGTAGATGTTGGAGTATGGGTTTTGTTAGTCGAAGATGAATCGGATCAAGAGTTTTTTGAAAAATGTTGTTTCGAAGGTGAAACAGTTTCAATCATTGCCAAATTTTAAAGTTTTTAAACAATTAGATCGGAGACTGTTGTCTGATTCTCTTCCATCATTGCGGCTCCCAAATCAGCTAAGCACCCGATGTATAAGTACTCTTCTCGTTGATGCGTGTCAGTCTTCTAGTCGCATGTCTATAACCTTTTTCTCTTCCGCCATTGCGGCTGGGCAAAGCACTTGGCTTTCGATGTCAATGTCCTTCCGATTTCCGATTGGAAGTTTTCCCGCCCATAGCTTAGGTCTTAACTCTTTTGACTCCGATGTGCTTAAGTGTTTTTGCAGTACCCATCGCCTATTAAAGCCCGCCTATGCGGCTGTGAATAGGTATACCCTGTCGATGTTAGCATTCTAAGCCGCCGATGAGCTCTTTGTTCCCTATCGTTGGTGATTTCTTCAAACCCGTAGGTAGACGAGATAAGAGTGTTGGTGTTTGTTAAGCTTCATAACAGTAATGCATCGCATGGCTTCTCTTGCTGTTTAGCCATTGTGGTTGATATAATTTAATGTGTTTTGATTTTCTTGAAAATACATTCCCAATGATGTTAGTTTCTGTTTAATTGCAGGAGCGTCCAAGAGACTGTTTCGACTACCACGGAGCGAAGATCAAACCGAAACTGACCGGATCTCAAGGGGCATGAGCAAAGTAGAAGGAAAAATCAAAAGCAACAAAGGTGCAGACCTAAATGGTCTATCAGTTACTCATCGGATCTTGAGTCCACGCAGAAAGGATAAAAAAGATAGATATGAAATGTTTGAGGAACCGAAGGGTCACACGTTTGGGGGCAGCCAAAACGATCTACTGTTTTTAGTTTAAATATTTGAAAGTTAGAATTGACAGGGACTTTTTCCCTCGAAAGACTTGTAAACTATTTGCTTGTAAGAGGAACTATTTCATTTTACAACCAGAAATTGCAAATTTTTCCTATTCAAGAAAGTGCTATGTGGAATGTATCAATGTGATTAAATGAGCAATGTTGAATGGGAACTATTTTGCTTTCAAATGTGTTTCATTAGCTGTGAGAGCGCTCTAACTTCCTGAACCTATGTTCTTTGGTATACTTTGTGATGTTTTCCACTATGAGTAATGGGTTTTTTTAACTGTTGATGAGCTATCTTATCATGTATACTTTTAATCATGTTTCTATGTTTGGTTATAAGAACAACTATCTGTGATTTACCATAACACATGAACAGTAATGCATTACTCATGGATTAATATCCAGCTCTCTAGAGGTAGCTTAGTTAGCCTTTATTTTCTCGCAATATATGTGATTTAGATGCTTGTGAGTTCTAAGACGAGAGGTAAGAACCTGCGCATCACGTTGTGGCTGCTCCTTGCATCCTTTATCATCCTGCATTGTTAAATAGGAACGTGCATTTCATACCTTAAGTTAAAATACAAAACATACATGGTGGATCGGGCCGCAATTGGTAAACCCTTTTGTTACTTGATCTATGATAGCCAGACCGCAAACCGGACGGATTCCCTACACCAAAAAGTCACGGGCTAGTTGGGAACGTTGACTGGGGAGAATCCCTTACTGTTGTTGCATGCGAATTTCCAGGCCCCAACAATTTATTTATAGGATTCTGTTATGATCTCATGAAGAGGATCTTCAATATTATCTTCAATCAAGGAAATTTTTTGGACATATTCACTGGGATCACTTGGTATGTGTTGCTAAGTGGATTTCCCTAGAGGGATTTCTGGAAAGGTATCAGCATTGCAACACACTTGAGAATACACCAAATATTCAATGTCTTCAACAATGGTGACATGAGGAGAGTCTTCAACAATGTGTTCCATCATGGGCTCCTCCTGAAGCTCTTCAATATGATAATCTTGGATTTTCCCTTCCTCAGAATCTTATTGTGCATTGGGAGATACCTTATATTATTTAAGTGTGAATTTGAGCATATAGATTTGTAGACAAATACACAACTCACAAATAATATCTCACAATTTACTCAGCAATTGAAGAATGAAACAGTGCAAAAGGCTTGCAGCTGTGAATGCTTTCATTAATAAAAAAAGTAATTCATATGATAATTACAATAAAGTAAAATGGCTTTGATAGCCATAAGCAATTCGAATCCACATGAGGAAGTTTGAATTGATTAGACTCTACTTGACTGTAGGTAACCAAGACTTTGTCTAAATCACTATCGGAGGACCCAGTAGTTAACTGTCCTTGTCTAAACCATAACCAGAGTTCATCAGAGCTTTAAAACACAACCAAGTGTTACATTTGGTGTTGACTAATGGTTAACTAACTTTGGTAGGTGAGAAAAGTGCCCCAGATGTGTGCAATCAATTAAACCTAGCGCTAACTGAATGTAGAGGGCTAGAACTGAATGTAACTGACTCCTAACTTGGCTTGACTAGTCATTAACTGAAGTGAACTGACCTTGGTTTGTTTTGGCACTCCCAGTTGCTTCCTAAATTGTAGGGATTGATTTAAGAGACTCCTAAACTTATGCAATCAAGTGCAATAAGTGGCAGTGAGCCTCAATTAGTGTTCCCCACACTTTGGTAACTGAAACATGTGCCCCAATTAGGTCAAGTTTACCCAATGGTGCTAATGACTATAAATAGACTGGATGGACTCCCAATTTAGACATGACTCCCGATTTAGACATATGACCAAATTTGGACAAGGGAGGAATAATAATCCTAACACCCCCCCCTGAATGCTAACTTGGACAAACTATGGGCCCTGGTAACTAAGACCATAGGTCACCCATTACATCAAGTAAAATAAAGTAATTGCTTAATACAAGGAGCTAGGGAAAAAACTACATGGGAAAAAATCCCTCCTTCTAGCTAAGCAGGTAGAATCAGGTCTCAAGTTTGAAAAACTTGAAAATATGTTGCTGCAATCTTCATCTCTGTGAGGTAGTAAAGCAGGATGCATGGTGTGCTGTGCACAGGTATTCTGGGGCCTGGCATGTAGACTTCTCCTTTTTCTCCAAAAATGATGATGGAAGGAAGGAGGAATGTAAATTTTGTCTCTTGTTGAATGAAGAGGTGTATGATCATATCCATTCTTATTAATGCAGTAAGACTGAGCCCTTTCCATATTGCATCTTACAGGAAGTCTATTACATCTCTCTGAAGGAGGAAAAATAGTATGGCATAGCGCAAGAGTCTTTCCTTTCTGAGTGTCAGGTGAGTTTCCAGTCATCTTCCTAGCTTCCAGTTTGGAAGTAGGGACTGAATCTAGATCCGAGTCACCCTGAATCTTAATGTCATAAACTGATATAGATGGATCTGCAATACTAGTAGAAGTTGTAAAAGAAGTAGATGCAATGGTTTTACCTTCCCTTGCAGGTGGCTGCTGAGAGTGCACTGGTTCTGAAGGAGGCATGAAATGTGAGAACTCATATGATCTTAAAGCATGATTCGCAATACCCTTTGCTATGATGCTCCCAGTAGAGATATCTGTGATCTCCACTGAGTCGGGACCAAAGATCACTCGCTTTGGAGATCCAGTATGGGTCATCTGATAGACAGATAATAGGTTTGAAGCCAGGGAGGGAACAAACAACACATCTTTGAACCTTCCATGTTCAAGTTGGATAGAGCCCTTCCCTTTGGTTTGGACTTTATTGTTATTGCCCATCTGAATACTAGGACCATCAAAGGACTGAAAATAAGAGAATGATTCTATGGATGCAGCCATATGGTTGGAAGCTCCAGAATCAATGAGGAAAGCAGGTGTTGATGTGCAGCAAGCTTTCAGTGCATGTCCTTTCCTTTGGTATTCTTATTCTTCTTCTTCAGTCTTCCTTCCTTGCGCTATCAGGTACATAAATGTTGCACCTTTTCAAAATAAGAGCCATTTCATCAAGTTGTCTTCTCATACAGGAGCTTTCTGAATGGAAACCCTTTCCATAGTAAGGGTAGAGAACCTTTCCTTTGCCATTCTTCTTGCTTCTCTTCAAACCTGAAGGTTCTTTTGACTGCTCAGACTCATCTCTTTGCTTCCCTTTGTCATTCAATACCTTATCTCCTCTTGCAACAAGAGCTAGATCTTTGGGAGATCGAATGATCCCCATTTGGATCAATTTGTCATTCTCAGAAATAAGAGATTGCATGAAAGCATTAAGAGCGGGAATATTCCAATTTGGAGTAGTGAGCCTTACTATTTGGAAGGTGGATACAAAGACTGAGTAGTCTGAATTTAGCTTGGTGGGAATAGCAAGGATGAGCTGATCTTCATCCTTCTTCACTTTGCATTGCTTCAACTGATATATCAGGTTCTTGAACTTTGAGAAGAATTCATTTAGAGATTCGAAGTTTGATGGATTGAGAGTAATCGGATCATTTTCTAGCTGATGGATCCTCATCTCATCATGCTTATCAAATAAGGAAGCAAGCTTGTCCCCAACCTCCTTGGGAGTGTCCAAATCTTGGATGTGAAATCGAATATCTCTAGAGATTGAGGAGGACATGAGTCCAATGGCTTCATCAAGCTTGTTCATGTACTTAGCTTTGTCTTTATCTAATTTTGGCTCTTCCTCTGTTTCTTCTATGAGTCTGAAGAGATGCTTGGTGCGGAGCAATAATTTCATGTCATCCTTCCACTCGTGATAGTTGAAGGGAGTGAGAGGCTATATTTGATGAGCCATTTCGAATTAATAGGAAGAACTCAGCCGCTGTAAGGAATGTAAAGAGAAGTAGAGGCTGCTTGTAGCGAATGCTGTAAGAAAAGCTAACAACCTGTCACACAATCAAACAAACAAAATGATCTGGTTGGAGATCTGAGGAGGAGAGGAGTCTTGTCCATGAAGGCTCTGAGACCATGTGAATTTGAGCATATAGATATGTAGACAAATACACAACTCACAAAGAATATATCATGATTTACTCAACAATTGAAGAATGAAACAGTGCAAAAGGCTTGCAGCTGTGAATGCTTTCATTAATCAAAAAAGTAATTCAGATGATAATTACAATAAAGTAAAATGGATTTAATAGACACAAGAAATTTGAATCCACATGAGGAAGTTCGAATTGATTAGACTCTACTTAACTGTAGGTAACCAAGACTTTGTCTAAATCACTATCGGAGGACCCAGTAGTTAACTGTCCTTGTCTAAACCATAACCGGAGTTCATTGAAGCTTTAAAACACAACCAAGTGTTACATTTAGTGTTGACTAATGGTTAACTTACTGTGGTAGGTGAGAAAAGCGCCCCACATGTGTGCAATCAATTAAACCTAGCGCTAATTGAATGTATAGGGCTAGAACTGAATGTAACTGACTCCTAACTTGGATTGAATAGTCATTAACTGAAGTGAACTGACCTTCTTTTGTTTCGGCACTCCCAGTTGCTTCCTAAATTGTAGGGATTGATCTAGGAGACTCCTAAACTTATGCAATCAAGTGAAATAAGTGACAGTGAGCCTCAATTAGTGTTCCCCACACTTTGGTAACTGAAACATGTGCCCCAATTAGGTCAATTTTACCCAATGGTGCTAATGACTATAAATAGGCTGGATGGACTCCCGATTTAGACATGACTCCTGATTTAGACATATGACCAAATTTGGACAAGGGAGGATTAATAATCCTAACATTAAGAAGATGCTTAATTGCTTCCTTTCTTAAATAACTACCACGATGCTTTTTTATGGGAGTATCATGAACCTCCTCTTCACTTAAATGTTCAAGAAGTGATTCCAAGTCTTCAATACTTTGTATCATGGAAAAAGGTCCATCATATGTTTCCGTGTGATACTCTGTCCCAGACAGGTAGAAGGTACAGATCTTTTAAAGGAACTTTTTCAAACCATTCATACTACCCCTGCCATCATGCCACTGCTCTAAAAAAATCCAAAGGAAGTTTGGAAAAGAAGTTATACATTTATTAGGAAGGCCTTGATAGAACCAACAACATGCCTCACCCCAAAAAGTACTAGCAAACATTTCCATCATATTGTCTTCTTGAATAATATTGAAGTCAGCAATCAACTGAAGGAAATATTTGACATGCTAGATTGCCCAATCACCATAATTTCCATGAAATTTCAGAAGCCAGTTATATGCATCCTCAAAACCATTACAATAGTTAGGAAAACCCGAGATGTTTGAGAAATCGATAGGCTGAAACATTCCGGTTAACCAGGAACCACATTTCTCCTTTAATTCATCCATATCAAAAATTATTAGTATGCATTTGATATAACAATTAAACCTTGTACTGAAAAGGTGGAGCTGTCAAGTGATGAGCTTTAAAGTTTTTAACATATGGGCTCATCTACACACAACAAAACTTCACAAGTTTATGAGATAACAGGCTTTTATCCCTTCAATGGAGTCGCCATGTGAAAAAGAAAAATAAGCATTTATAAGTCTTTTCACAAAAATTATCTTTTGCTTTTCTTTGTAAAAAATAAAAAAATGGAAAAAAGTCAGTGGAGTCGCCAGATGAAAATTAAAGATCTACTCTAATCATTCATCAAACAAAGGAAAAAAAAAGGAAGAAAACAAAAGTCGTACTCGGGAATAAAAATATTTATCCCCGGAAACGGTGCCAAAAAGTGTTGCTACCTTTCACACACCTGGGGCACGTGGCAGAAATCTTCAAGCCACTCAGTGTGTCCTTGGGGGCAAGTCTCGTGTCAAGGCAATCACCTTGTTCCTGACTCCTCCGTTTAGGATCAACTCCTAATGAAGCCAAAGGGGGTAGACCCTATTAAGTTACTAAGGATAATTACTTAGTGTGGTGATGTTAAGCTGAATGAGTTACTTAGGATTTTGAGATTTAACTATAGAAAATCAAAGATGACAAGATACAAAAATGAACACACAAAAGCACAATGGTGAGACACAATATATATATAAAGCAAGAAAATAACCAGTGCCTTAGAATGGAGTCAAAAAATAGAATCAATGTACTTGTATGTGCTTGGAGTGAATGTTTTGTGATTGCCTCTTGGTATGTTTTAAGTTAAATTTGAAGTGTGAGTTGATTAAAATTAGGCGAAGGGTGGACTCCAGATATACTCGAGAGTACTTGGAGTATGTCCAAAACTAAACCTTCACGGCTACCCGCAAGGAATATATGGGATGAATGGAGTCTCTGGGGCTATTTTTCATAACACATCCATTAGGGTGTGATAGAGATTGGTGCCCCGAGGTCACTTTTCAAAAGTTCCCACTTCCTTTGGGTATTTTTCCACCGTGATGGTTTGATCTAGGTGTTGGATTTTCACCTGTTGGTTTGTTGATTTGGGAGAGTGATTCCTAATTACACTAGTCACTCAAGTGATTTTGATACAGCTTGACTGATCGGACGAACCGCAGCCAAGTGCAGAGCATACACACCAGAGTCTTGTCAATTTTAGTAAATTTTACAATGGGTGTTCTTGTTTAAAAGAAAACCCTCCAGGAACCTCTTTTGATCCACGTGGATCTCAATCAGGGAATCAAGGAGGTGTTAATTTTATAATAGCTGAAAAATTAATGATAGAAAATAAAGCAGATACACAATTCTAGTTTCCTAATTAGTCCTACCACGAATCTCTTTCCCCTTTCGGGTCAATCGGGAAGTCGTGGGGTAAGTATTACGATTACTTTGAAATATAAAATATGGAACATGAAATTGATAATGAAATCAAGGATACTACGCTGCATATTATATCAATGCTAGTTTGAAAATAAATGAGAAAAAAGAAACAAAAGGGACACCGACGCAAATCCCCCCAGGGGGGATGGGGAATGGGCTCGAAAGAGCCTATTCAAAAAATATTTTTTATTAACAGAGGTTACAATATTAGAGAACTGATATAATTCCTCTTGATCCTTATATGTAATGAAATCAAGAGCTTACAAAATGCGAAAATTAAAGGTTTTAGTCAAATGGGAGACCCCTGGGGGGATTTGAACGCTCCTGAGGCCACTTCCGAACAGAAGCTTCCTTTCTTTTCTATCAAACCTGATAAAAACCAGAAAGCATATCAGACTGAAATATACCCAAAAGCACTCTGAAAGTACCTTTGGGTCAGCTCACTTTTAACCAAAAAGGGGTAAGCTGAAAACTAGTTAAAAGAGGAAAACATGAACCAAGGAAAGCAGGATTTCCTTGGGATATTGGCTTGCATTTTGGGAAGCCAATATGATGTGCAATTTTATTGCAGAGTATTAAATTTTAACGTACAACAAACATAAACCAAATGCATGCAAGCTACAAATTTTCTTTAAAATTACATGCAAAAAAGGACGATTTCCCTAAAGCTAGATCTAGAAAGCTTATGAAACCTTTTAAGAGAAATATATAGACTATGGGCTTTGAGAGGATAGATATATGTTGAAATTACTTTTAAGATGATAGATATAAACAAAATCAAAGCTATGAACAAAGTAACAGGGTGAAAGAGTTGATTTTGAGGGAGGAAGAGGAGGAGAGAAATGTTGGTTTCCTTGAGGATCCACAGTGGAGATTTCAGGTGGAAGGTGGAAAATGAGCACATAAATGACTGAAACTGATTATTTGGCCCACTTTTATTACAAAATCAAATTTTCCAATTAAACTATTAAAAAATAGCCTAAGTTTTGGAAAAATTAAATTTTTAATAAAAAACACTAAAAAATCTAAAAAATTGAAAAATTGAAAAACACCTAGGGGGACTTAGACATGTTCATATGACTCGACCATGATGTATAGCATGATTATACATTGACACATAGACTCTAATAAGCTCAATAGGCCTAAATGCCAAGTTGACCACCCCAACTTTGGAGGTATGGAGTGAAAAACTCAGAAATTATCAGTCATTTATTCAACAACCAATAATAACCAAGGGAAAAAACACCCTAGGCTGATCGGATTGACAAATAAAGTCTAAGAGACCAAGTCTTTTACAAACACTATCATGCTAGAACATTTATTACAACTCCCCCATGGGGTATGAACATGTGATATAGTACAACAAGCACTTCCCAGAAGTACTTCCACAGGTCTTCTGAAGTCCAAACAAGTTGACCATGTCCAGTTCACCAGGTTCACTTGATAAAAAACACTAAGTACAACTTAAGTGGTAACAACGGGTTTCGTGAAAGATTAGTGGGATGATGATCGACGATATATATGTTATTTGATCTTTGATCGACGGATCAAAAGTATTCCACAGATGAGACTTGCGCGATGGATTGAATCGCACCAGCTTGGTGAAATATCAAATGTACCCACGATTGGGTGGTCTAGATCAAGGCAGGTTGCATATCGAGGGTCTCTGTTGATTCCGTTGAAGTAAATTGTGCAAGTGTTAGCCTTGGTCTTGATATTGAAATCGTGTGCATAAAAGACTCAGATCTTGATAAGAAGCTGATCCACGATTAATATAACTGGAGAAGCAAAATAAATCTACGTGGTTCGAGATCAATTGATTAACCAAATATCCTAGCGTGGACAAAATTTCCCGATGAACCTGGTACAGAAAGGACATTCCAACATACGATCTGTTTTTTCTGACCAGTAATTGAGTCCCCAGACACCATTCACAACATCCTATAGGTCAAGACCATATCCCTAGCATCGCCTACTGTCCCAACTTTTAGGATCCATCATGAAATTTAGATATTTGAAAGAGCGAATCTCGCCTCTACATGAAACAAAGAAACGCGGCTTACCGAATCTGCTCTTATCCCACCTCCAACATAGGCGAAAGGGCAAGGAAGGTCAACTCCAAATTCCTTGACCCACCTAGGAAGCAACGCGGGAGAACACCTAAGGTCTTATCCATGGCCAGTATGATAATTGAATATCAGAGGAGATGGATTAACTAGTTTTTTTGCAAGGAATGAAGATCCTCACTCACTTGTCACTTGTACTATTGTTATGATTACTAGTTGTCAAGTGTACATCTATGCTAGTAAGTTTTTTACAGGTCTGTTTGGGTCACCCTATATAGCACCACCCTCCCAAGCTACTGAAAAACGAAGATGAATGAACACTGAGAGTAAGGCCAAAAGTGCTCAATTACGTGAGGTCTTGAGTTTTCTTGCAAACAACAATGGCTATATGGTTCGAGAAGCTCATTTGTCAGGGGGTACTGATGGTTGGAAAATATGAAATTATGTTCCTTTGTCATCCTGGTTGTCTGCACCAGGAAATCAGCAACCATCATGGCATGGATGTGATGCACTTTGAATATTTCTGAATAGTCATACCTCCAGCTGCATAATACAACGGTTTTCCTGTCCTTGGAGTATCTCCCCAGAAATTCTTGAAGAGGTCACAGCTTCCAAAGTCCCACTGCATGGGGGCCATGTTCAACGACAACCAGTCGGAGCAAATGCTTGTATTGGGGTGGCGGGTGTCCAAAGTATTCATCACCTCATTTGTAATTCCCACTTGCTAATTTTCTTTGAGGTGGTGACGAGGTTGAGGACACACTCCACTGTATTTCCTGTTGGAGAGCCTACTTCTTGGGAGGTGAGGAGAACAAGAATGCCTCTCTCCAAGTCCCATCATACAAGAATGTTACCAGGACATAGGTGAATTGTGGACAAGGGTGAACACAAAAAGCACATAAATTCCTTTTCCAATCTGGAAACCATGCAAAAAGGAACCCTTGAGAATGAAACACACAGGTAGGGAAGGACACGTGGCTGATTCAATAGACAGACGAGTGGTTAAGCCCAGTGTGCTTATTGTATCCAACGCTATACCTTTCTGAAATTTTATGCTAACATAGATGCAAATTCATTATAATTAATACATTTCACAAGAGTTTGAGCGTTCTGGGGTTTCAAACCATAGTCATATCATAATATTAGTTGGTTAAGGTTTGTTTATGGTTAATTTATTCCAAAACAATGCTTTGTTATAAGAGCAATCTTAATAGTCTATGGTTAAACTTGGGGTCCTCTTACATTGTTAATAATTCAATTACATTTCAGGATCATTTGGACTCTCAACAAGAGACTCAGAGTAATATTGTGTAGTTAATAATGGGAAATGGTAAACAAAATCATAATTTGCTTTATGTAACCAATTTAAATAACAACCCAAGCTATGAAAGCATTTTCTAAAGCAATTCTCTGAACCAAACCATAGTGACTCTCAATTAATTCATTTAAGAAATTATTTCAAGGTCTCTTTGTTTAATTAGCGTGGTTTTTTAGTACTTAATATAAGAAGGGTAATTATTTCAAGTTTTATTTGTTTCATTAATGGCTCTTCCACTTTCATTTGCACATAGCCAAGGAAGTAGACGTGGCTGATTCAATAGATAGACGAGTGATCTAGCCCAGTGTGCTTATTGCATCCAATGCTATAACTTTCTGTAATTTTATGCTAATAGAGATGGAAATTCATTATAATTATTACTTTTTACAAGATTTTGAGCGCTTAATATTAAAAATCTTATTAATAATGTTAGTTGGTTAAGGTTTGTTTATTTCAATAGTTGTGCTTAATTTATGGTTATTCTATTCCAAAATAGTACTTGCTTATAAGAGCAATCTTAATAGTCTATGGTTAAACTATGGGTCCTTTTACATTGTTAATAATTCAATTGCATTTCAGGATCATTTGGACTCTCGACCCAAATCTATGAAATCAAATTTTAAAGCAATTCTCTGAACCAAACCCTAGTGACTCCCAATTATTTCAATCTCTCTTTGTTTAATTAGCGTGTTTTTTCTAGTACTTAAGAGAAGAATGGTAATTATTTCAAGTTTTATTTGTTTCATTTAATCCATTATTTCAAGTTTTATTTGTCCATTCATCTTTTAATGTTGTATGAAACATTTAAAAATGATTACAACTCTTGGAATTTGTTTTCATTTATTTTTAAGACTATCATTAGGTGGGTAGTTATTAGGGAGATGTTTGTTCATGAAATATGTTACAAGCAGGGGTTTTAAAACTTTAAAACTTACCAATGTATAATAGTTCTAGAACTACCCTAATGACAATAGTTGCTAAAATGATAGAAAATCATGTCCTTATGTAATGATACTAATAGTTAATCATTTGCTTCCATAAGGAATTAAAAAATAGTCATGCAACCCACACTAAATACCACAAAGGGCTTTAAATTTTATTTCTATTTTTTGTTATAGTTATAGTTAGGTATTTAAATTATGTTTTTACCCCAAAGGATTTTAAATTATGTTTATTTTAAATTATCAATATTTACTACAAAGCCTGACCTCAAGGGATTAATATAAATCAATTATGACCTCCCTAAATTTGGAGAAATATTCACATCTGATTCACTACCACTTGCACTAACTTAAGTTACCATCATCTTTGAATTGTGCATGTGTGTATATATATATATATATGAGAGAAAGGGTCAATGATTTCTTACTCCTGCGAGCCAACCTTTCTGACTTACCTTGGGAGACTGCATATTAATAGTGAATTTTGAAATTTAAGGTAAAGACATTTATAATTGTTGTGTTTTGGGGTTTTGATTTTCGATTATAAATTTTATAAGAAATAAGAAAAATTAACTGATAGCAACTTAAAATTAATGCGTACAATGAATGTGCCGAATATTTGCAAATAATAATAAATGTCAAGCTCCCGCAACTCGAAAATTGTGGGATGTGGGTTTCGGGAAAGATTAGAGGGTTTGACACATAATACTTACAAAAATTATTCTACATCCCGCATCCCGCAACCGCAAATATTGAGATGCGGGTTGCAGGATGCGTCTTGTGGGTTAGATTGAATACAAATTCATGTATTTTGTCTTCCCACTAAATTTCAAGCTCCCACAACCCGCAACCCGAAAAATGCGAGATGCGGGTTTCGGGAAATATTAGAGGGATGACACACAATACTTACAAAAATCATCCCGCATCCTGCAACCAAAAATTGCGGGATGTGGGTTTCGGGAAAGATTAGTGGGATGACACATAACAGTTACAAAATTTCTCCTGAATCCCATAATAGAAAATTTCAGGATGCGAGTTGTGCGATGGAAATTCGTGGAAATAATAAATATCAAGCTCCCGCAACCTGGATTGCGGGATGTGGGATTCGAAATGCGGAATGAAATATTATTTGCAATATCTCGTTATGAAACCGCATCCCTCCAAGTTTAATCTCGACCGTCCAATTATTTTAATCCTACTTTCCTAATTTGACCCATGTAAAAAATATATATAGGCTGGTCTTTTACAATTTATTTACCAATTTTTTACTATTGCGAATTGCTGCGCTGCGTGAATTATTGCACTGCATAAATTTTACCAAGAAAATTCATCATAGTCTAATTCGATTATACGCTATTATCTTGGTCATTTCTTCATTCAATTTATTGCTGTAGTCAATCCTGAATTAGTTTTAATTTTTGCTTTCCGTTGCTTTTTCTTTTAAATAGAGTTTTTCCAATTTGCAACAATGGAAAGATCTACTTGCTGCAAAAACCTGGAAAATGATATGTTAACCAAGGATCTGAACTTTGGTATTTTCTCAGATATTAGTGGCAGAATCACTGAAACCTACCAAATTGAATGGTCTAGATTTTTTATGCAATTTTTGACAATGAAAAATTTTCTGATATTCAAGACAACCAGTTGGCTTACGAAAGAATCAGGGATTATGGACTTCATTATGTTGCTGCTAGACTTGTTATCCTCCCGTTGAATGACGCAGTCAAATGGATAGTAAAACATGCGGACGTGAAAGACCGTTCTTTGAATGATAGTAGAGGGTTAGAGATATCCAATTTCTGTCTCGAGGTATTTACGAAGGCTTATGCCCTTAAACCAGTAAGACAACCCCTTAATGCAGAGTTTGCAAAAGCCTCCAAAAGTAGTTTCAATTTTGAAGAAATGTTAAAATTGTGGATGCACCAACCTAGTAAATTCTCGAAGAGGCCTGACAAGCTTTACCCTATTACTTGGTTCAAAGAACCCTATTCCTTATTGGTAGTTATGTTATGTAGACTGTATGGCCTTCCTAATTGTTTTGTGTTCAATTCTGAATGGGCTCCAGTAGCTCATCATGTTTTAGCAATCGATGATTATTTCCTGTGGGCATCCATGTTATCGCTAGAACTCAAAATTTCTATCCAAGACTACCAGAATATCACTGCTAGAAAGAAACCCAATTTCTTCTTTTTAGCCTTCATTTATGATAGATTGTGTGCTGAGTTCAAATATCCCAATTTGGGATGGAAGTGGACTTTTTCGACCCCCTCAGTGCCAATTTATTATTCAGAACTGTGGGATACTAACTATGCACCTAGGTTCTATGATATGTGTCAACACTTCCTTGGCACCATCTATTTTTCAATATTCAAGAAGGAAGCTCTTGCATTTTCACCTGAAGCCAAAAGTTTGATTGGTACAATGGGTGACTGGTATGTTGGTGATTATTTTTCGTACATCAGAATTTGGGTAGCAGCATTATTCGTATGCTACCCAGAATTGTCCCTGACAAGTTGGTTCTAGAAGAAGTGGATTTCCAAACTATTAATGATGGGGTTTACAGGAAGCTGATTGGCCCTAAGAAAAAAACTTGCCCCAAATTCCCTTTGCACCTTGGATCGTTGGTTATCCCAACTTCAACCTAGGCTGCATTATTGGGTGAACAGATACAGTCCTTGAAGCTTGGTTTTGCCACTAAGAAAAAAACACGATCCCAAGGGATGCCTCGATTCCCACTTTAAGCAGTACCATATCAAAATTAATTATGTGCATGAGGAAATTCCCGATGAGTCTATTTACCAAGGTGTTAGTACGTTTTATGAAGTGTTGGAGAGAGCCAAAATCAAGGATGAGGAATCCCACATTTTTGCAACATCAAAAGGAACTGAAAGATAAGATTCAGTGTTATAGGGCACTGCAGATTGGACTCTTGGAGAAAGTAAGAAAGGACAGGGAAGAAAAGGAACCTAAAGCAACAGACTATTCATCAGTGGAAACTTTTCCAGACAAAGACAAGGGAAAATTTCTAATGGAAGACCTTCCAAAGGTACCAGTTAGCCAGTAGGTCAAATCCTTAATACTTATGTCAACACAGTAAAAAAAGAAGCTAGCGATGATGACCTCTGTGTTGAATACTCAGGCAATTACAGTTGTTGTGACTATTACTAGTATCCTGGTGATTGCTACAATCAGTAAGCCAAGTGATAATGAATAAATAGTTGAACAAAAACCATTCAAAAGATTGAAGGTGAAGGATTCTTCCTCTACAGCTCCTATTATTTATTTGGTTGATTCAAACTTAGAAGAAGAGGTGATAGCCTATGCACCTGTTACTGAAGAGGTGGATCAATATTTGAAATCATTCATAGATTTGTTGAATGGTAATGGTAAGAAATATTTTATCACTATTTCTATAGTTTCACAATCTTCATATGTTTGTAATTGTTCGTATTTAGCATTTCTCCTTTCATCCATCCATGCTTTATCTACCTTTCCTGTAGGAGCACGCATATCACCTACATTGTCTCAATTGTATCAGGATTTTATATCTACACTTGAATATGTCACATATGATACTGTTCAAACCTCCATCTCACTACCTGTTATTTCAGAAGCACCAATTTGCAAGATTCCCTTACACCTACTGTCATTTACTCTGTCAACATTGTATCATAGTGAGAAGGTTTTGGTGTCTTTTTCACCACTTTCAGCTGTCAATATCCACTTCCCATCTTCCGAATCTTCAACCCCGCTCTCATCTTCAATCGTTCAAATAGACTCTGTTCAAAACATTTCAGAAGCACCAATTTTGAAGATTCCCCTAGATCTATCATCAGTTACTCCTTCAACATCATCTGGTATTGAAAAGGTTTTAGTGTCTTCCTCACCACTTCCATCTCTCAATCTCCACTTCTCATCTTTTGAATCTTCAACCGCACTGCTCTCTTGTATCCCTAAAATAGCCCCTGTTCAAAGCAATGTACAAGCCCCAATTTTCAATATTCCCGTACATGTACCCTTAGTTACTTTGTCAACATCATTTAGTACTGAAAAGGATTTAGTGTCTTCCTCACCACTTGCAGCTACCAATCTCCACTTTCCATCTTTCGAATATTCAATGCCACTCTTGTCTTCAATCTCTGAAATAACCCATGTTCAAAACATTTCTCCTTTAAGTACTCACATTACCATGACCATGCCCTCTCCTATAATTACCCAAACATCCTCTTTGGTGTCTATAGTGATTGACACCTTTGGATCCATTGATCCACAAGCTAAATTTGATGAAGAAATTGTTGTCTCTCTTGGAGAATATTATTATAGAAAACCTGATAAAGCAGTGATCAAAAAGGGAAAAAAGAGGTCTAGGGATCAAAGTGGGATGGAAGTATTTGTTTCTGAGCAAATAATTTAGACTCAGCAGTCTAGTGACCCACAGGTAGATGCAACAGATATAGCTGTTTCTTTGGGTGCATTCATAGGTGCCAATATCCATGTTGTTAACAATTTAAATAGGGAGTTTGACAGGAGAAAACAAGAGATAACCTAGTTGAAGGAAGAACTTTAGAAGAGTAAAATGGAACATGAGGCTCATGTTGATGATCTTATGAATAGATATGAGGATAAGTACAATGAACTATATGTCAAAAGTTTGTTTATTCAGGTTGAGCTACAAAATGAGAAGACTTCAAATGTTTCCTTTACACAGAGGATAGCTTCACTTGAAAAGAAATGTGAAGATGCAACTGCAAATGCAGCTTCCTCTTCATTCTCCAGGTTTTCATAAGAAGAATTTAAGGAGTTGGCTATCAAGATAAATCAGGACCATTAGGAGTTAATAACTGACTTGTTCCATAGTTTAAATGACATTTATGAAACCTATATTGATTTTGGTCAGATGGCTATTGTACTTGAATATCATGTGGAAAAGAGGGAGAAAGATTCAAAGGATTTTGATGAGATTGTGGACTGACAAAGGTACATGAACGACAAACCAAAAAAAATTATCATCCTTAGCAGCTTTCAGCTAAAGAAATTCAGAATAGTACTCCGTGGTTGGTTTTATCTTAAGGATATGGTCGAAGAGACTATTAAAAAGGAAAAAGCCATGTGTGGAAGAAGATGGTATGCTATTGAGAGTATCATGGAGGATTTACTTTTTCCCATAGTAAATCTCATTGAAAACGCATGTCCTGCAAAATTGATGATCGAGCAGGTTGAACGCCGGAGAGACGAGGCAAGGGAGAAAATCCAAGGGCTCAATCATATAACGATTGAGGATGTGGATCACTTAATCAGACAATCATTGGCTATTGAGGGCAAGGTCCACATTTACATCCGCATCTGGCATAAGTTAGCTAAAAATGAAATGGAGAATTATAAATGTGATGTTCAACTTGGTTTTGAATTAGCTAACTATCCCAACATTGAGGAATTGCTAGGTTTTTGGAACAGATGGTAGGATTTCCTTGGATATTAGTTTTATTTAGATTTTTCAATCTCAATTTGATGGAAATCTACTCTTTGTAATAATTATTTAAAGGGTGGGTTTCACAAGTAATAGAGACTTTTTGGAAGGCAAAAATCTAGACAAGATATTGGAGATACCTCTGTTTAATTGAGGTTTTGTAATTTTGTGCAAATTTATTTAATACAGTTATGATATTCTTTCATATCTCTTGTTGTTTATTTGATTAAATTTCCTTAAAAAATTATGAGTTTTCTTGTTTCAGATGGATCAATATTAATGTTAGTATTTTGTGATCAATTAGTGCATTTATTCACCTTGTTTGTGAATAATGTACTGATAAGATTTTAATAGAGTTTATTTTATTAAAATATTTATCTATTTCTGCAAATGATTACACACTAAATTCGATAATACATATGTTAATGTGTTAATGTGTTGATTTATTTTTTTTAGAAAATTAGAAACTCAATTTTATAGATTCCTATAACTTGTGAGAAAAAGGGGCATCCCAAAGAGAAAGACATGAAGCTATAGTTTTCTTGTTTCAGATAAATCAATATTACTGTTAGTATTTTGTGATCAATTAGTACATTTATTCACATCCTTGTTAGTGACTCATGTACTGGAAAGCTTTTAATAGAGTTTATTTTATTAAAATCTTTATCTATTTCTGCAAATTATTACATAGTAAATTCGATAATACATATGTTAATTTGTTAATGTGTTGATTTATTTTTTTAGAAAATTAGAAACTCAATTTTATAGATTCCTATAACTTGTGAGAAAAAGGGGCATCGCAGAGAGAAAGACATGAAGCTGTATATTCCCAGGTAATAAGTTGGCCCTCTTCAATTATGGATAGGTTGTTCGCGAGTGTTGTTGGAGTAGCATTAGGGAATGGTGGCACTTGAATGGTGACTTGGAAATGGACTTAGAGAGTAGGAAGTTGTATTGGAAACCAAAGAAAAATATTTAGAAATAGGCGATACAGATTGGTCGTGTTACAGAGGTTTTAATGGAAAAACTGTTGGAACTATTTCCAACACTACTGTTGGAAATTTTAGTAGGTAGATATGAGTTTGGATGGGGAGCCTCACCAGATGCAGTTTTTTGTAGTTCTATTTCAGAACTATGCCTAGTTTGTCCACAAGGTAGGGAGATTGTCTTATTTTGAGATTTCTCAAACAAACAGCAATTTAAAAACCAAAACTCCAATTTCTAGGTATATATTTAAAATTTTCTTGGATCTTTATTGAAACAAAAGTAGATATTTTACATAAAAAAGCGACCAAAGAAAAACAATACATCTATACAGCAGACAATGAGAAGATTCAAGTAGAATTCGGTTTTCAAGACTTTGAAGCAAGTAAGCTTTCCTCTTGTTTCCTACAATCAACATATTGATTTCCTTGCATTCAAGAGTATCTGGAAAAAGAGAAAGATGGAGAAATGTGTAGGCCTGAAATAGATGTAACTGTTGATATTGCAGTGAATGTAAGTCCTTATCTGTCAATGTTTCCAATATCTATTGTTACATTTTGTAGGGTCATACCTTCGGCTTTATGAATTGTTAAACCACATGCCATTCAAAATGGCATTTGTCTACGGAATCCTCTTGTTATTGCAAATATTGGAACATAAGTAGGATTAGAAGAATCCCATAAGGGTCCTTTGTAATGCACGAATTCGACAACAACAAATAATTGCAAGGTAGGAGGTTTCTCATTTTACTTGTAGACAATATGAATGACTTTCCCAAGTGAGCCGTTAACAAGTCCTGCTTGAACCCATAAATTACCAGTTAACATGACTTGTTGACCAACAACAAGAAGGACCTTTAATGGTAACTGTTCTTCATCAATGGATTGATGGGAATTTTGGATCCTTTGTTCTGCAAAGCAATGTGCAATTGGAATATTAAGTTGTTTCAACATGTGTTTGTTGTGCAGTGCAATAGAGCTATTCGTAGGATAAAAATGGATAGATTGTTCAAATGAATAATTTTCGACTAGTGAAAGGCATGAGGTTGTTCTTGTCATCAGGAGAGCCCAATATTCAACAGTTGGTGTTGCATTTCGAAGGTTTAGCAAGAGTTTCTGAAAGGCAGATTGAGAAGCATTATTTCCTTATTGTCGAAAAATTGTTTCAAGCATGATAAAAGTATCAATTGTACGCCAAAGAGCAGTTCCAACAAATGATCCTACATACATGGGGATGTCTTTTATAGGAGGTAATTGTCCAAAGGAACCAAGAAGAATTATGGAACAACCACCAAATGGGATTGTTCATTGTAAGGGGAAATCCTGACATAAGCGTGCATCAATTTGAGTCAACATTTTTGGACCAATAAATCTCATTTCATCTATGAGAATATAGCAAATATGGTGAAGTTCTTCTTGAAGTTTTGAAAGGGATTGGCCTTCAAGAGGGTGCATCTCACCAATGGGTATTCGAATAGCAGAATGTATTGTAAATGCATGTATGTTAAAATCAGTAACACCAGTTGGAGCAAGGAGAAGAAGTGGGCAGACATTTTGTTCAGATGCAGTTTGAAGTGCAAATTTGAGGCAAGATATGAGGTAATATTTTTCGATTCCCACAGTACCTTGAATCACCAGTTTTAGCGGTTCAACATATGCAGTGTTTCTGAAATGGGACATGACAAGTTCAAAGGCTATGCGTTGTGTGGGAGACAAGGAATTAGGTGAATTGGAGAAGGATAGGATATCTTCATGTAGTTCAATGGACAAGCAATTGACCTCAATGAATGATGTTGCTGTCTCATGCAAATGGGTGCATATATTGTTATGTGACCAATTGTGTTTTTTTCCAAATTCATGATGGCCAAGCATTTCAAGGTCATTAACTTGGATTTTATTTCCTGGTCTCATTTGAGATAGAAGTTCCCATTCATCCATGGAATGGGGCAATGAAACATAATAGCATCAAATTTTGAACCATCAGATAGAGGTGTAGAGGGATCTTCTTCTGCATGTTCAATATGCCACACAACATATGTGCCTTTAATATGATGCCAATGAGAAATAATTTCAGAAGTTGTGGTTCCAATATCATGAGGGATAGACCGAAAAGGTTTGTATAGAATAAGTTCACTCCAACAAAACGGTTCAAAAGATGAAGAATCAAAGGGATGAATGGAAGTGAAATGTGGATAGACTCTAACAATCTTGTCACACAAGTTTTGTTTCCAAGGATTTTTTTTCCTATTAGGTGAGAGAGACCAACAACGAGCAGCTTTAAGCAGAGTTAGATGTTCAAGAGAATGAGTCTTTGCATGTAAGCAAAAATGAAGCGGGGTGTTGCAGAGGTGTGATTAGTGTCATTAGAAACACGGTGGAAGACAGTTTGGCACATGTTTAGGGAAAATAAGTGACGGCTACAAAGAACAAGAGGAATTTTTTGCAGCATGTGACATGTCTCTTGTGCACTAATGTCTCTTTCTACAATTGTTTGTGCAATAAATTGTTTGAATGGCTGAAGAATGGGGGTCTCACTTGGTGCAGCATGTGCAAGGCGAGAGAGAATGGCATGGTAGGTTTCTGATTTTGGCTCTACTTTTGATGCATACTTTGAAATGTATTTGAGAACAACATGTTTACAAAGAACATGTTGTCAATCAACAATATCCCTCCTTATTGAAAGCATGGTAGGGTTGTGAAGATTTAGAAGAGGATCATTTCTTGCAGGATTATAGGTTTTCTGTCCATTTGGATCAATGAATAACGAAGAAGTAGCTTGCAACTCATATGGAGAACCATAGAAACATTGAACAAATGTTCCTTTTTTGTGAAGGCAAGTTGACTCTGAACATTTGGTGTGCCTTTGAACAAAATTGACAAGTTCTTCATAGTCAGCTGAGTAGTTTGATGAAATCTCGATGGTGATGCAAGACTGCATGGATCATTTGTAGTATAAAGGTGTGACTCAGATGTGGAAAACTGGGAATTATGAGGATTTCAAGCTGTCACGTGTGTGCCAAAACAAATTTGCAGCTTCAATTGCAACCTCATCTTCCTAATCTAACATGTACATATTTGGTGCATTTGCCAACCAAATAAAACCATGAATGTGTGTGGAGCCTCTATGTTTCCATTCATATCTAGATGGGAGGAAAAAAAATCTATTAGAAATAAATTGTATAAAGTAAAAAATAGATAGAGAAAAATAGGAAGGAATAGATGGTATAATACCTGCATCAATAATCGGTTATATGAAAACCCTTTTGAAGCACCTCTTCAAGAAACTTTTTGAATCTATTGTGCATGTATTGTGATGTAATATGTGGATTTGATATGATGTTGTGAACCTTCCATTGATAAGCTTGAGCTGAATCATTAGGACGTTTACCAGGCATTAGAGCATGCAAATCTGGCCATTTTGTGTTAGCTGGACTAAGGGTGAAGAAGAATGTTGGTGTACCTTGTTGATTGATCATATTTGTCATTTCAGCTCTACTTTTGTTCCAATATGATCGTGTTCCATGTAATGAAGACCAAAATCTCATGACCCACTCACCAATTTTATCATTTGGCATGTCTTGCAATTGGTTGACAAGCTCATGTATTGTCAGAGGTAGTGTATCTTCAACATTTTTTTTGACAAAAACAAAGGCAGTACTATTACTTCAATGATGCATAATTAGATTGTATATGTAGTATCGAAAGCGATGATGTAGGGAAAATCTATTGTCGTGATAGAAAATAAGGTGAAGTGCATATTCATGCATATCAATTTGATGAATGCATGGTTGTAATAACATTATTGTACCTATGGGAAACAAATTTGGAAATCCATGGAAAGAAGGCCTTCTATGTTGTACTTATTGATAGGAGAAATTTCAATAGGGGGCCAATCAATGGAATGTGGTAGTGGGATATTTGGTATGTGTAACAACTGTCTAATTTCTTCAACCTTAGTTCTAGCATTGGTTTGTGTTGAAATAAATGATGAGGATTGCAATTCATAGGGTTCAAATGAATTTGGTGGTTTATTTGTATAGGACAAGATTTGTGGATGTGATAATGTAGCATTGCTATTAATATGCGGAATCAAAGGTGAAATGTCTGCTGAAACAAGAGGAAAAGAAGCTAATGCAATTGGGTTGATTTGTACATCCTTGTAGTATGGATCGTTTGCCATTTTGAATTGAAGGGCAGCAAGAACATGTGTTCAACTAACAAATAGTTCACATGGTTTGTTTGTAGAATTGCATTTGCGAACAATGAGGATGTCATGTTCTGATACTAAATGCGGTAGGTATGTGGCAAAGTTGGAAATGTATTAGGGGAAGCAAATAGTATGACCAGACTATTTATATTGACCACAACGAGCATGTGTCACTTGAAATACGGGGTTAGCATGACTAATGAACATCTCTTAAACCTGTGTAAGTACTGCAAGGATAGTTGGTTGGTTTCCCAGATCCATCTTGTTTTACAATGAAAAGAGATCCCTTTTCGTTCTAGAATACAACGTGAATAAGTTTATGCTTCATGGAACTTTTTTGTTACAATACCAGGGTAACATTCTTTGCAAATCGATCATATATGCATATCAGCTAGTTGGTCCATTTTTTTACGAAATCGGTAGTGTGCATCATTGAGATGGTTGTTCAATGGATTTGGTACAGGGGATGGAAGTGAAGCTAACTCGACAAGTTCTACAAGAGAATTTGAAGAAGACATATCCACACACATACAAGAAGCCCTGTAAAGAAGACGTTGTTTCTTGTTGTTTTTATCTATGTTTTGTGCATATAAAACTATTCTTCATGCATTGGCTTGTTCCTTGTTGTGATTTGGAATAATTCCTACAAGATAATTGTAAACTTGTTAAACACCTAGAAGCTTTGATTGTTGGTAGCGACACATTTTGTATATGTATTAACTGGAAACTATGTGGATATAAAGTAGAAGATAAAAAACAAATGTTAATTCATTGCATATGGGGAAATAAGAATGTACCTTAAAATAATATAACTGGAGTAAATTTTGTTTTTCAAGTTGTAACTTGATAATTGTAAGAAAACAGAATTATAGAAGAACAAAGTGTAGTGTGAAAAAGTATATATGAAAAAAAAGTAACTGTAATTATTGGTATGTAGAGAGTAATCAAAAGTTGTGCCCAAAAACAAGAGAACAAAGTTGTGCATTTTATAAAAAACAAGATAGCAAAATAGTATTGTATTTAAAAACTACCATATAGGTTTTTTCACCAATTTGCATAAGAAATGGTAAGTGATAGCCTGTACATTGCAAGTATGAGACTGCAAGAAAGTGGTGCAATAAGAGAGTAAAAAAAATACCTTGCTATGTTGAACAATTAAACAACAAGTTAAAATTGAGAATTGAAAGCATTCATTATAAACAATGAAGAATGGTTAAGTACCAAGTTGAAAAAACGTATATATTTATGTGTCCATATGAAATTGTTGTTTATGTGTTTTCAACCATGACAATTACAAATTTTAGGCGTGCAAATCCACAGAAGGTCTCTGTTTTAACTGAAAGAGTAGGAAGTAATTTTTTGTTGCAGATCCTTTGCACTATTTCATCAAGTGATGTTGTTTCAGTTGAGAGAAGAAACAGATTTTTTGCAGAAATTCCCATGAGTTGGTTTGCAGCATCATCAAATGCTATCACAAGATGAATGGATCTGGTAACATCTTCCAAGTCAACCTTTAGTATATATCGATAGTCACATTCAAGAAACTCTCCATCACATTTAGCACAATGCCAAATGTCTCCAACTTTCTGAGCAATCTTTTTCATGCATTGTATTCCATCAACAAAAAGAGGGAATGCAAGGAAATAAAAGTCATCCATGTTAACATTTGTGATGGTTGCTACAAGAGAGTACCAAACAAATTTTTCAAATGATTGAAGAGTTTGCAGGTCATTGATGGTAGTGACTTTATGAGAACCAGAGTGAGAGGCATTGAACTTTTGGCTCAACGATGGTGACGCTGAATGAAATCCATTTTCATGAAACCAGTTTTGGAGAACTAAATTTTGTTCAATAGCTGGGTTATAAAAACAATAGTGTTGGAAATAGTTCCAACAATTTTTCCGTTAAATTCTGTAATGCGGCCACCTTTGATTGCTAAAGCTGGAAACGCAGGTAAACCACGGAGGTTGGAAAGTTTGGCTCCTTCAATTTGGAAATGGTCACCCCAAAGTGTTATGTCAATACTATATCCTGACATGTCACGGAGTCCAATAATGTGCCTAACAGTCTCAACACCGTCTCATTTTCGTATTGTGGATGTTGGAGAAACTGAAATTACAAGGCCAACAAGGTCCACCATGGAATTGACAGGTATACTTTGTATCTCATGGATAGTTTTAAAGTTAAAGAAAAAAAGGGTATTAAGGGGTATTCATTTAAGCATGGGTGGATGGTTGAGGAGAAACCTAGGAAAATCTCATTATGGCTTTTCAAATAGTTGAAAATTGGATTGGATGCTTTCACTATGTCATTTGATACTATGTACACTATTCCTATATGAATTTGGGCATACAAAGAGAGTGCCAATTCATTGAATGCAAATATATGTATTTCATCGTGTAAAGCATTAACAATGCCAAATCCAAATATTTTTCCAAACCCTTGTTGGTTTCCATATTCATGTAGCTTTGTCTTGGAAATAACTCGACCTTGAATGTTCCAAACTTTTCTAGAACAGGTTAGTGATGTGAATGGAATAGTTGATGCAGCCAAGGCAGGGTTTTCATATACTGAGCAAGGATTCACTGGAACAAGGGAACAACTCTGCGAGGGAGAAGGTACATGTAAATGGTAAGGTGCATGATCTCCAATGATTGTTGCATCCACTGTGACAACTTCGAGTGCAAGTAATGCGATGGTCTTGTGATAAGAAGGATGTTAGAGTTGAATGGGATGCATGAACAATGTGAAAATGATTAAGTCGAAAAAGACAAAATGGAAATTAAACATACATTACACTATGTACAATGTTCGATGTACACTTGGTAAGTTTGATTATAGATCCTTCTTTGAGTTGTCTAGTTTCTACAAGACTACTATATATCGTTGGAAGTAATATCTCATGATTGTGAAGCCCATTTGAGATAGAAATTCAGAATTGAATAGATGATGAGTTCAGTGAGTTCACTTGGTTTAACAAGGAGATTTGTACCAGTGGGAAAATGTTGACAGCACCATGCAGCAAGAGTGAAATAGAATCTTCAGTTAGCATACTCTCCATAGTGTGATAGTTTTTTTCCCTGTGAAATGAAACAGGGAAAGAACAAAAAAAAAATCGCAATGTCACATATTCATGTGATCCAATGACAAAAAATACCTGCAGATATGGCACAATTTATTTTCCGGTTGAACTTACACCAAGGGGGGAATATTGAGTTTTGGGGTGTACCAAGATATATGTTTTTTTATCTCTACCTATGAGCATAAGACAAGCACTGTCGAGGTTGATTATGTTATAACTAGATATTGTTCTTAGTTTATCTATTTTTTTTGTCCTAATTTTCAACCGTTGGTTTACAATGATTTTATATTTTATGTTGATTTTAAGAATTTTTGACAATCAATAATTTTGGTTGGATTTAATGCTTTTAATGGTTGAATTGTTTCATTATTTTAGTTTTAAGGTTTGTATTTTGGGCTTATTAGTTAATATGTACATCTTTAAGATTTCAAAAACTTATAATAAAATTTTATTCCAAGTTTTGATTTATAATCCAACTCTCATTTTTTAGTCATTTGTCAAATATTTTCATGAGGAGATTCCCGTAGCAGCTCTGTTTTTCTTGTTTTTTTCATTGTCATTGGGAGTATATTACGGGGAGATGGAAATGAATTCAGGAAAAAAAAGAGAGGTTTTTGTGCACAACAGACTCATTCACAAAAACCTCTCTCAGTTTTTCAACAGCTATTATCATTTGAGATATTCGAATTCATATTTGTGGCCTATTTTCAGAGTTTGAATTATTTAATAATTTCCTGTTTTAGTCACAAATTTGTAGCACATATTCCGATCAAGTGAAGAGGAATTTTGAAAAACCAAGAGAGGTTTTTGTTCATAACATACTCATTTAAAAAAAATTATCTCATTTTTTGCACATGTTTCTCGGATCGAGAGATATGAAGGCATATTTGAGACCCAAATTTCAAGAAATTCACCAAATTTCTCCAAATCCGATTTGTTATTTTTGGGTTAATTATCTTTAAATATTTTGAGTTATCATGTAACTAATTGATGTAATTGTTTCAAATTTCTACCTAGAAGGTAGTTATGGAACTACTTTACTTTTGTAATGATAAAAGGAAGACAAACATACAGTTTTGAGGTGGGATTTTCCACTCAAGGAGAGGCTTTGGAGCTTTGATTTCTCAAGCTAGCACTTATAACTCTTATGTAAGTGGATGACTATTATTGATTATATATAAAATGATAAGCCCTTTTACTTGTCATGCTTTTTCATTTCTGATCTGTTTGATTCCTCAGTCTACAATTTCATTTCTTGTTTAAAGGTTTATTCATGTAAATGCTTGTAACATGTGGGTGGAATTAGTATTTCATGTGTAATGTTTATGGCTTATTGGGATGTGTTTGATCTCCAGTTTATCCAACTTGCATGATTCAGTTCTGTATTAGCTTGTGGATGTTTATTTCCTCCTTGCTGATGAAGTTTTCAACCAAAACCCTAAAAACCTGTTTTACTTAATTTTATTTTATGAGATTGTGTTGGCTTGTTCTCTTGTAGTCTGGGAACAATTTCTGGCACTAACATCTTTGGCGCCATTGCCGAGGATGAGGCTGAAGTATATCTTCCCTGGGATATCATTATTCATCTAATTTTGAGAGGTGAAAAAAGTCAGAAAATCTTTTAGACTACAAGTTTTCACCGGCGACTCAACGATTAAAGATTCCACTGCAAGGAGAATTTTGTTGACAAAAAAATGAAAAAGCCAAATGGAAAGACTGGGTATCAACTTGTTACTTTCCTCCATGAGGTTTTGTTCTTATTCATCAGTTCTTTCCTATATTTCCCATTGCATGTCAAAAGAATTATTTTTTGTTTTGTCTATTTAGATGATAATAAACCTTCAAGTACATATCTGTAATGCCCCATATTAACATTTATTAATGTTTATTATTAAGTACTTTTATTAAATTAAACATAATCAATGCTATCATTTCGATCAATTAATCATGAGACTACAATGGATTAATTATTGGTTAATAATATTAATTATTAATCTACTTCTATTTATTATTATTACTTCATATTATTAATGTTAATTATTAAGTATTTATTATTTAGTTATTAATAAATAATAATTAACAAAACTATGATTACCATTACTTTTACCATTCAGTATAAAACTTAAACAAATCACATAGGTAAAATTCTATGACATTTGGTTAGGTTTTTGTAACATGTACAATTCAAGAAAAAATTCATTAATACATAACACATGTCAAACAAATCTAAACTGCACTGCCCAAGATAGAATAAAATAAATTAATTTATGAAAGAGGCGGTGGAAGAAGGAAGGCGGTGGAATAAGGAAGGCGGTGGAAGAAAGGAAGGGGAGGAGGTATAAGGGGGAGGAAGGAAGTGTTTTGGCGGAGGCGGTGGAGAGGTTGGATTTTGTTTTGGGGGAAAACTAGACTCTGCATGAGGGGGGGGTGGAAATGAAGAAAAAATTGAGGAGGGGGATAACTCAAGGAGGAGAATATCTGTAAATGACCCAGAAATGGGTGGAAAGGAGGAAAGATATAGAAGCTGCTCTCGGTATTATTGGTATGTGGGCTCGGGGGCTAGGAAACCCATGGGTTTCCTAGGGCCAGCACATGATGAGAGCTGGTTGGCAGGGTGGCACATCATTTTGTTAATCAAGGCTTGGATGGTTGGATGGAAAGCTCGAAGAGGAAGGAGCCTACAATGTCTACAGCAAACTCTTGGATCTACTAAGACCACTGGTTCCAGGTATTTCAATTCTAGATAATTAGATATAAAATTTCTGCATGGTATTATTGTCTAATTCACAAAAATATTCATGAAGTTTATCAAACCTGTATAGCTCCTGTTTCTACATTAATATTTTTACAGTTCATGATTGTACATTCATATGTTTATAAAACTAATAGTACAGACATGGATATAAACCTGTAATATGATTTAAAATGTCTTGATTTTATTAAAAACTAACTCAGAATGAGCTTAAGATAGAGAACATCACAGAGAAATGGACCAAGTGCTCTAACCGTTAGGAAGAGCACTACAGAATGGTATCAGAGCCATGGTTCCAAATCTGGAACCAGAGGGCTTGCAATTGATATATTGGAATGAATACACACACACACACACACACACACACACATATATATATATAATAAAATTAATTTTAAGAGTTGTACAATAAGAAATTATGTAGGAATGCTGTGATTGTTTGGGATTATTTAGTCCAGCTTTCCCCTGTCAAATACAGCTCTCTCGTCTTGTACTCCGGAAACTTCTTAAACCATCCACTAAGAAATGAAATGTTATCGACCACTGCAGATACTAACCTTTGAATATCAGAAAGTATTTAACATTTGAGCATCATCATATAATATAGTAATGTAGGAAATTTAACAAGTAAGTTGCATCGGACTACCACTAATAGTTATCACCTGTTTTAGTGTCATTGGCTCTAGCTTAATCCGATGGATCCTTGGAATATGAAAATCCAACTCCTACAGGACTCTCGAGATAAAGCATGTTTGCCTCTGCACAAAGCGAAATATAATTATTTGCAACATTTATAAAACATATTTACAGAAGTAAATTGTAAATGACATGGAGTGCATTTACAGTTCAAAAAAAAATGAAATGGGTAAGACTTCCATACTGAATTATAAATGCATATCTTGTCTAAAAGCCAGATTATAATAGTGATAAAAGGAATATAATGAAGTTGCACTCATGTGTAATCCATGCACAAAAAAAATATATATTTAAAAGGCATTCATATATTATGTTATTACAGCTTATGATCCATCTACTTTTCATCACAAATCAAATATGGGTAAATATTACCTTTGTTCCAACTACAACTATTGCTTATCAATTTGCCTCCATGGGGATGAATGGACCATTCTCAGATAGCGCTCAACACCCAATGAAGAACAACCAGCTTCTATAATTTTTCAGCTTTATGAATAAAATCTCAGAAGAACAGCTACACGGAAAAAGGTTGTCCACTCAATAATATTCATGGCTGTTGGACTGTGCGTTGGAAACCATGTCCATGGAGGAATTTTGTATTAAGAGGGCATGATTTAACTAGTTCACTTTCCTACTGAATGCATTAATGGATTCCTGAAGAAAAAAAATACCCACATTACAATATATCCTGTCATATATGGTTGGCTGAGCCATCTTGTAATCCACTTACTTGGTCTCAGGGTTTAGATAGGAGAACCCGCCCTTGAAGAGGCGCGTTCCCATTATATTTCATTTCCACTCATCAACGTAATCAAGTCAGATGGAAGCAATAGTTTGAATCACTATACCAAAATCCAAAATGCCTGGATAGGTAAACATATGTATACGGGACTCGTAGCTTCGGCACAATAAACCTCCCGNATCAAGTCAGATGGAAGCAATAGTTTGAATCACTATACCAAAATCCAAAATGCCTGGATAGGTAAACATATGTATACGGGACTCGTAGCTTCGGCACAATAACCCTCCCGCCCCTATTGTAATATGGATTTTTTTTATTATCTGTTACTGATACATCAACCAAATCAACTTAAATGGTTTAGAGCCTGTCCACAACATGAACAGGAAAAGCATATGCTGGATCTATCGGCTTAGTCCAGGATACTCCAACAGTGAAAGCCCTGGAATACCAAAGAATGTATGAAATACATCAACAACGTCATCTGGCCTGTCTGAGATACCTCCACGCTCCTTGTCCTGACAGTCTAGGATGAAGGTATTGAGTTTCTCTTTGTCTATCCAATGCACTCGATCAATGATAATCAAACTTGATAAAACCAACCATGAATAGCACACCATTTTCTGACTTCTTCACATTAATGAATGTGGGCACTAGAAAGAGGGACTTCTTTGAGCAACATTAGTTCGTCTTTGATAAAATACACGTTTTTAGGCGAAGCCTTCTGAAAAAAAAAATGGCTGAAATTTAATTTGAAAACCCAATCCAGATGAATGGAATGTATCCGTTGTCAAATAGTGGCAATAGTCTATTCTGTAAATACTATTGAACTGACTCGGTCTATTTTTCCTTTTCTCAATAACGAGAAGAACTAGAAGAAGAAGACCAAGTAGGTGTCTACCAACAGTTCTGAGCAATCTAAGCAAGTTCAATCCCCCTCAGAACCACGTAAAGAGTAATGCATACTTTTCTACTTGAAAAAAAAAAGTAAATAGGATCAATGCTTAAAAATACCTTTGTTCAGAAGCATCGAAGACGTTCATATCGGCAGCACGGTCCACGGCAACGACTGGATTATCTCTCATATCAAATGACACGATATCTAAGCTCGTGACATCTAGGGTTTGATCGCCGTCACATTTCACGTTGAGCTTAAACTCCACCGAACAATAACGGCACCGAGCATCGCCATCACAAGTTTCTCAGGCCGCCCATTAAAACCTCCAAATTTCAGTTGTCGTTGGCAGAGCCACCATCCAAGAAGATCCCTGTCCACATGAGTAAGTGCAGCTGATACTCCAAGGGCACCCACACAGCAGAAAATTTACCCAGCATGTGATTCTGCACCAGGAGTGCACCCAAATTCACCGTCATAATTTTTGCAACTTGCTACATAACTAATAGCCTTTCCAACATCAATTTTCTCAAGCCGATGGAAAAAATGACAAGCAACATACTGCATAGTATGAAAACCGTGTGTTAATCTCTCCCCATTCATCACCTGCAAATGACCCATCTTCCTGCTGTAATCCCACAATATACACTGATATCTTGTCTGCATCAATAGCATCTAACTTGTCTGTTCAACGACCTCTTTTCTACTGGGGGTTGTGTATTTTGGAAAAGGGCAGGCGCAGAGCAGTTCTCTGTAGATAATTCATTTCCCATGTGAATGAAAGATCCAAGAGCAGATGTGGGTTACAATATTTGGATTGCAAATGCCATTAGTGATCTCTTTACCTTACGAAGAAGATAAGTTGCAGAGATCAGTCAAAAAAAATTTAGGAGGAAAAGACTAACGAAGGGCTAAGAGTAGGGTTTTGTTGTCGTCCATGGTCATTATTTTAGTGTTTTAGGACAACCTTGAAGATAGATGTGTGGAAAACATGCACGCTTGGTTAGTGTATTATTATTTATTTTTAAAATCTATTATCTATTTATAGTATCTATTTATCCTGAGAACCTTAAATTAATTAATTAAATTCTGAATTGCAATTAAAAACAATGTTGAGGACTCACGGATATTCGTTGTGTGGTAGTAGTTAGCTTCCTCTACTTCTGCCAGGTTGAAGGTGTGTGAGCTACTTCCACTACCACGTATCGGTCGTGGAGTATTGAAATGGATAATCTAGATGACACGAGGCTACCTCTTCAAACACACCGACGCACCCAACCTGACCAATACCCACCTAACCCACCTGATTGAGCCTCCAATTACACACCACGTGGGTTTCATGCGAAGAGGTTAGAAACGTTGTGTGGTGGCAGGCTCGAACGTGGATTAAAGGCAAACATGATAACCAGCTACACCACCCAGATAGATGGTCAAGCTACTCCGTTCTCTCCTTATCAGTTGACCCACTTCCGTTCCTTTTCGCCCACTAGTTCTTTCGAGTCCATTCGCTTTCCATTAGGTTCTGTTTTGCAAGCATACAATTGGCAGAAGCCAATGAAGGAAGCCGTTAAGATGGACCAAAGCATGCCAGAAATAGAACCCATAGCAATTAGCGATTGTCTGGGCATTATTTTCTCTCCCCATCTACCTGCTAAACCGAAGAAATAAAAATGGAAGATCGACCAAGTGGATTGGATTGTATCTGTCATCCAGCTATCTATTCTCTGAGCTTAAAATGGAGAACCTAGCTGGCTGGCAACGATTTATAGCAGATATTTTCCCGCCTGCTAGTCCAACTTTATCTTAGGAAGAACTTTATTCTGCCGTTGCGCAGTATATTCGTCATATATTCTTAGGAAGAACTTTTGCGTTTGGAAAAAAAAAACAGGTAAGATGCTTCCATTAAAAGTTTACTGCGATTAAAGATTTCTTTTGCAAGGGTTATGAGTTCAGATAGAAAGAAACTAGGTCAATTAATTAAGAAGTAGAGACAAACTCAATGTAAGTAGGACTTTTGTTGAGTTTCATTATATTTCAGAATAATGCTACAATTAATCCTTCTTTCACCGACCCCTTTCTCCTCTTTAACAACTCAACAAATTATGCGTTGATGTGAAGAAACGAATTTTGTCTGCCAGTGTGTTATGTTGATAGAAATACTGTATCTTGTTGATATAACATGAATACAGTAAAGTATGCTGCACCCCAATACCCTATACCCTAATGCATGCAGCAACCCTAAACCCCAACTTTTAAAGCCCTGGCTAGCGCATGAATTGAACTGTACATTCCTTCGAGCACAAATTGCCTGTTGGTAAATAAACTGCAAATAAAATTGAAGAGAATCCTATCGTATGAGATGATATAATGTGCAGGGAAAACATATTCTACAGATAATTCTTTTATTCTGATTAGAACGTGTTTTCAATTGCTTCTGTTGGAAAAATCTAAATATTTCCGAGATAAATTAATTTCTCAACGCACAATGAAAGAGTGATTTTCACCACTGTTCCTTAAGGGGGCGAGCGAGCTAAGGGTCTTTTAAAATAGAGCCCTTTGTCCTTGTTTCTCCAGTGTCGGAATCACATGATCTATCTGCTGGGTTCTCAAACTCTAAATTTGATTTAGCAAAATAGCTTATTTCCAACATTATTATTATTTCCAGACTGACAGTTATACACGACCAGCAGCCCCAGCGGCTTAACTAGCTATTAAAAATAATCTGCTGCCCAGCTAGGGAAGGGTAGGTTTATGTGGAAACAATTTTACTACTTTTGAATCACTAGGTTTGTCTTCCAATTGCTCACTCACGGTGTTTGGCCTGTGTGATTTGTCCACTTTTAACTATATATTTACTTAGATTCCGAGATTTATTCATTTTTCAGTTCTCTGTGATTTCATGTTAAATTTTACTCGTAGAATCAGAGATTTAATTTAGTTTTGAGTACTGACAGAAAATTCTGCGGCTATATTAAGAGGGTTTGTCAATCCGGCCCAGAAGAAATTGGAAAAAGAAACTTCAATTTATTTGTTCTTTCAATATTGTGAGATTTAATATAGAATACAATAAAGTATTTCTAGTATTTCTGAGATGAAGCGTTACAGTTTTGATCTTTAAAAAGTTGTACTTTACAATATATTTAATTTTAATTATATTCTAAAAAATTTTGTAATAAGTTTTTTTTTTTTTCAAAAAAACAAAATTTATAAATTACCCCTCTCTATGAGCACTCGAGTTTCTCTAAACTACTATAGGTTTATAATTTCCCTAGGAATACGTAGTAGAATCAATTGGAAGAAAAATAAGCAGTGATTAATTTGTATTTCAGTATCAATCAAGAACAAAATGTGTGCTCCTTTATAGCAAACTTAGAAATGAAGACAATCCATCAGGTATCAATCCAGACGACGGAAGTATTACTTTTCTTGAACACCAAGATCTCGTGGGGAAAATGGCGTCCATCTCCACATTAGAAAAAAAGGGGGGGGGGGTATGATGAAACCAGTTAGGAAGAGGACATAAATGTTTTAGAGTTTAAAGGACCGCAAGAGACTTAGATTAATGAAGTTTATATTTCCTATTATGTTTGACTAATGTGTCGTGGATTGATGAATGTACAATTCTTAATTTTTGGTTGGTTTAAACACAGTGAATTTTAGATTGCGTTATAATTTTAATTTATAAGTAGATTCATTCTTTTGTTTAAGCTTATATGCCAATTATGTAATCTAACTTCTAATTCCGTTAGGCACTAAAACCCCCAAACAAACAAGAAGACATCCTCCTCATCGGTTTCACAAAAAGAGAAGGCATTGAAACCTGTATCAATTGGATCAACACTTGGTTCGCCACCTGGCATAGACACTTGGATTTCCGGTGAGTGATCAAGTATCAGGGTCGACTCTTGGTTCACCACTTGGATCGAGTGATAAGCACCTGGCAATCATAGGTAACCTTCCTGAGAGGGTATAGCCCGAGCCCCAGCTATTTCCCCAGCCTGCTTCCTTCATAGGCCTTTCATTATTTAAATTACATTCTATCCATTCTCTATTTGAGGGATATTACCCCTGGACGCATCTCTGATTTCTCAACCTGCAGGAAGCAATTAGGATCGGCATACTTTGGTACGTCTTAACTCAATGGGACCAACAGATTCAAGAATGAGATAATGTGGGAAGATCTATTAAGTTCTATTTCATCCAGAGTTATTTAACATTGATATAAGTAGAAAATATTGGTTGTTTGATGTCTGTCTTCCAGCTATAACATAAAAATATATTTGATAGGCACCAAATTGCCGATGACGTAAAATGACAAGCACTGGAAATTTGAAATTCCAGGCCTGCTTCTCTGTCTTCTGCTCCGTACTCTTCATATTTTGTATGTCATCCTTGTAGCCATCACTCCATTTTAGTTTGATATTGCTTTAGGAGAATGACCCATAGAGGGAAATGTTGACTGTGTATTTAATATAATTATGCATACGTAAACAATTATAGGCATATCCCTTGAGGATAATGACCCATAGTTTAAAAACGTGGCTGTCTTTTACTTAAATTAGCATGCGGAAACAATTTTGGGCATCTTCCTTTGAAAAACACTTCCATCCCAAAGAAATAAAATACTATTGATTGAGTTAATATTTGTGTGCATTCACAACGACTACAGGTCTCCCTATGAGGGATTGCTTCCTTGACAGTTAAAGAAAAGGTTGAGTTAATATTTGTATGCTGTGTAAAATGACAAATTAGCGAAACAAAATTTTGCAACTAGAATTAGTACCTAACTCCATGAATCTCTGGAATCTCTCTTCTCATAACTAAATCATATACTCCTCAAACTATTTAAATGTTTACTATGTCATGGCTTATGAATCTCTTGCAACCTTATTATTTTTCCTTTGTTCTCCGAAACATAATCTTCTCTTCTCAATATTGGACCTAGTTATGTAATCATGACTATTAAAATCTTACCATCACTTAGTCAATGTATATATTTTTTGTGAAACTTTAGTATGTATTGAAGCAACAACATCCATGCCTCAATTTCAGTTAGCCGAACAAAGAATAGGTGAAAAGATTAAATCTATTATATTTTCTTACAAAATTTTGCTTAATATATATATAAAGTTGAAGTGAAGTATGTATTTATAATAAGGATGATAGTCTCTATTCTTATACTTAGAAGAGGTTGGAAGATACGTTATGTTATTTTAGGTAATAATACATATATTATTTTAAGTAAACATTTATGTAATACATATAAATAAATAGACATTTTAATATCAAAGAAAAGATGGAGATTGAAGGAAAAGTAACATAATATTAAGCAAAACAAACAAAATGTTGATTATGATTGAAATAAGCATAAATGTAAAGGAGGGGATAATGTGTTTAATTATATGATAAATATAAGCATAAGTTATTAAAGAATTTTGTTAGTAAAATGGAAAATACAATTCTCAATATTATAATCAAATATAATAATGATTTAATTAATTAGGGTTATTTTGAGAAAGCTAAAACAAATATATTAATAACAATAATGGGTACCTCGTTATTAGGCATGGCATTGTTTGAATTGCTATGGTAAACTATGAAGTATTCCATCACTATTGTGGTTTAATTAAATCTTACAATATAAAACCTAGTATAAGATATAACAATTTACAACGAACTAGAAGACCATATGTTATGTGAAAGATGATATTCCCTTATGAAACACGATAGGAAAAGCGATATAACCTTGGTAAGTATGTTAATTAGTGTAGATAACACCCAAACAAGGTGTAATGAACCTTGATGGGTGTTACAATTGAGATCCCAGAGGAGCACATAGTAGTTACTAGTACCAGGATAAAAAATACGGTATAAAACACATCAAATGTAGTAAAACTTAAATAACATCTTCATATGTATCAAGGTAAAGGTCCAAGTGGGACCCCGTCACCAATGACTTCTAGTTGCAAGCCACATTTATTTGCATAATAATACGTTCTTGTATTCATGCATAACACACATATATTTGCATAATAATATGTTCTTTGCCCCATATCTGACTAGACATATCAACATGTTGCATTTTATTTTCTTAGTAAATGTTGGACCCAGTTTGACTGAGTAAACCATATTTATGATAGATGTTTCTACTATGTCTAAGATGCTACTATTGATACATTGATTGTGATGTTATGATTGTGTTTATGAGGTCACTATGTTATAGTTATCATGATATTCCTTTGTTCATAAAGACAGTGTATGTTTAATTGTCATCATTGATAAATGTAATATATATATGATGTGGTACATGGATATCGACCCATGATGTGATCAATTTCATGAGTTATACAATGAAAGGAAATGTTGTTGATAATATCCATCAACTGATGATTGAATGGAGATATTATTATGAATGTATGTTTTCAAAGTACTAATCTGCAGGACACACGGGCTATGTAATAAATGGATACTTTATATGAAGTGTGGTATAGTACCTATTTCTGCAGAAGAGCCTTGATTACCAAAAATTGATGATATGATGACACAGACCAATAATCTCGATAGCAGCAAAGTATGTTTTTGATAGGGTATATAGACCCAGGATGTTGAGAGGGATGGATGTGTTCCACCCTATATTTTTATGATACCCGAGGTCGTGGGAGGGCAGTGCTAAGACACACTCCCCATGTTGTTGTGATGACGACAGTCGGGTACCCGAGGTCATGGGAGGGCCGTGCTGAGACACGCTCCCCATGTTGTTGTGATGAGGATGGTCGGATGCCTGCTAGGAGAGGCTAGGTATGCTTTTCAGCCGACGCTATCACTCTCAGGTTCTTATGTGGTCAGGTCGGTGAAGCCGACATCCACTTCTATACTAGCAGAGGAAGGATAGGGAGGATGTGGACGTAGGTTAGGATGGGTGGACATCTTAGTTATTATGGTTGAATGTTGGACAATTATGATACTGGATTAGTGATGGTAGGTACTAATCTTAATTGACTAAATAATAAGAACATAATTGTTAAATAACTCTAAATGTCACAAGAAACCATATTATATATGTATATGGGTCATGTTGTGTGAAATATTAATTGTATCAGTTAGAATTTAGGGGTTTTTGCTATAGTATATGTGCATCCTGTGCATGTACTGGCCATGCATGCACACCTCACACATGGACGCTAGTATGAAATATTTAAATAGTTGGATAGGTTAACTAAATAATTGTGAATTGCTTTAAACCTATAAATGTACCTTGAATTATTTTAAACCTATAAATATTCACTATTTTGACCGTAACTTTGGGACAAAGTTTCCTAAAGGGTGGGTGTATGTAATGCCCCATATTAATGTTTATTAATGTTTATTATTAAGTACTTTTATTAAATTAAACATAATAAATGCTATCATTTCGATCAATTAATCATGAGACTACAATGGATTAATTATTGGTTGATAATATTAATTATTAATTTACTTCTATTTATTATTATTATTTCATATTATTAATGTTAATTATTAAGTATTTATTATTTAGTTATTAATAAATAATAAT
>LPNX010301230.1:0-20064 GCA_001517045.1 Pseudotsuga menziesii | reverse complement strand
ATGGATGGAGGGGGAAATGGGGGGGGTGGTTAAAGAGTGAGAGGGGTGTGAGGGAGGAGAGGGATGGATGGAGTGGTGGTATAGAGAGAGGTATAGATTTAGTGAGTGAGAGAGACAAATGGGAGGGTGGTTAAAGAGTGAGAGGGGGGAGATTCTGAGAGAGAGAGAGAGAGAGGGAGAGACAATGATGGATGGAGTGATGGTTAGAGGGTGAGAGAATGGGATAATAACAGTGAAAGAGGAGGGATTTAGGAAAATGAAGGATGGTCAAGGATGGTTACACCAAGGGATAGAGATGAGGGATTGTGTGTGTGTGTGTGTGTTTGAGAGAGAGAGAGATGGATATTAAGGAATGGAGAGAAATATTGAGAGATGAAGGCTTGAACCACTGGATTGATTTAACACATGAGAGAAAGGGACGCATGGTTAGAGAAGGAAGGGGGAGAGAGAGAGGGTTGATGGATGGTTTTTAGAGGCAAAGGCATGGTTAAGGAGAGAAATATCGATGGTTAGATAGAGAGAGGAAGAGAGAAAAGGAATTTGGGGGGAGAGAGAAGGGGATGGAGAGAGGAGGTAGGGGGAGAAAGTGAGGGAGGGAGTGAGCGAGACGATGGAACACATGGAGGTAGAAGGAGAGGGGGGAGGGAGGGGGGAAGAGAGAAAGTTTTTTAGCAGGAGGGAGGGGTAACAAAGGAATGGTTTTAGAGGGAGGGAAAAGGGGGAGAGAGAGGGTTGATAGATGGTTTTAGAGGCAAATGCATGGTGAGGGAGAGAAATATCAACGGTTAGATAGATAGGGATGGAGAGAGGGTGTGTGAATGTGTTTGAGAGAGACAAAGGGGGGAGGTTGGTTATAGAGGGAGAGGAGCATGGTTTTCCAATACCAAGAGGTGTGTAAGTTTGTCTGGGGGGGGACTGGTGAGATAAGGAAGGAGGGGGGATTTAGGCATAGAGAGGGAGAGAGGAAGAGAGGGAGGGGAAGGGGTGAGAGAGAGGGTTGAGAGATGGTTATAGATGGATAGGGATATTGAAGGAGAGAAATGGTGATAATTAGATAGAGAGGGATGGAGAGAGGGTGTGTGGATGTGTGTGAGAGAGACAAAGGGGAGAAGCTTGGTTATAGAGGGAGAGAGGGTGTGGTTTTTCAAGGCCAATATGTGTGTAATTTTGTTCGAGGGGGGAGTGGTGAGACAAGGAAGGAAGGGGGATTTAGATAGAGAGGGGGAGAGAGGAAGAGAGAGAAGGAATTAGGGGGGGAGAGAGAAGGGGGTGGAGAGAGGAGGTAGGGGTAGAAAGTGAGGTATGGAGTGAGTGAGAGGGTGGAACACATGGAGGTAGAAGGAGAAGAAGGGAGGGTAGAAAAGAGAAGGGAGAGAGAGAGAGAGGGTTGAGGGATGGTTATAGAGGTAGAGGGATGGTGAAGGAGAGAAATAGTGATGGAGAGAGGGTTTTTGGATGTGTGTTAGATAGACAAGGGGGAATGGTTGGTTATAACGGGAGAAAGTGTATGGTGTTCGAATACCAATGTATATCGCATATGTGTTTTGTAAAATTTAAAATTTTGGCGGGGATAAGTCTTGGCATCATGTTCGAAGATAGCTTTGTACTACCGAACCTATTGGCTAGGACAAACAAACCAGGGCTATTTCTTGTATTTCAAAACTCTATGAATATGCTCAGTTTCGATGGTGTTTTTTTCTATGACAAACACAATATTTTTTAAGGAAAATGTAGAATATTGTAGAATACGATCTTATGATTATGAATATGTAATTTTTTCCTAAAGATGTATGTTTTATTTATTTATTATTATTTTTCTAAATGACAGACGCTAGGTTTCGAAAATAGATACATCCATTGTTTTTTATATAACTTTTGATTGACTTCACCATTTCGCGAGAAAACTATATGGTGCACTAGAGGAGAGCAAGATCTACAATCTTATATATAGAAATCAATAATTTCATTAATTTTTTCCCCTAAAGTGTTGCACCCGCGCATAACATTTTAGTTTCAAGGTTTTCAAACTTCAATAATTAATAATAATAATTAATAATTCATGAATTATTTTTTTTTAAATAGTGTTGCACTAGTACCATATGTCCTTTATATGTATGCAAGAGTTTATCCAAAAATGACATCATTTACCTCATATAGTGTTGAACCCGCACAAACATATATGTTATGATGTGCTGAAAATTTGAAAACCCAATTTAAGGGAAACTAATTTTAAATAATCATTTACACAAATTTTATATAGATAAAAGTTATATATTATGAAAACTTATTCAATTACCTAACTTGTGTCTTTTTACTTTATCTTCAAATCGGTTAGGGAAGTACCTCTAATTGTCACCTAAAGTGAGAGGTTCCATATTTTTTCAGTGTTATGTGGCATCTAAAGTTCCTTTAAAGGAGTCTGTGATTGTGCATCAGCTCATATTTACACATCCCCGCTTACTAGGCCCTCTCGACACAAAAATGATTACTTAAACAACGATATACAAAATTAAAATAAATTTTTATGAAAAGATCTCATACTCAAAATACTCAAAAGAGAAATTAATATGAAAAAGTTAGATATAATATGTAAACAAAAGAATAAAAAAACAAATTTAATATAAAATTAATTATTTATCAAACATTCCAACTTCATATAATTGTAATTTTCTACTTCCTCATTATCTTTCTTAAGATTTGTACCATTTCTCCACACTGTTCATTTTGGTGCATTCTAATGAACAAAGAGATTAAAACATTTACAGAGAGATAAAAAAAACACTTGAAGCATATCGAGAGAAGAATATGAAGATTGTATAGAATGTTTGGTGGGAATATTCAGATCACTTTATAGAGCTTAGAATAACTTATTTCCACATATATTTGTGTTAGATTACCATGAGAGCGACTTTATGCTATAGTAGTACAACTCTAGTCGAGTCTATAGTTTCAGTGCACTTGGTTAAAAATTTAATCCATGTACATTCACAATCATATAAAAATGGCTCATTTCCGTGCACTTGGTTAAAACATTCGATCCATGTACATTCAAAATTATATAAAAATGGTTCATTGGATTCAAATCTAAATAGTTAGTGATTTCCAGCGTAATTGAATATTTCTTAAAAAATATTTAAAAAGTATAAAATTATAATTAAGTTAATAGCTCTATGTATTTTAGAAATTTGTGGTGACTATTATCTATGTTTTTTTATATATGAAAAATATTGTACTATGAAGATTGATTCTATGGAAGTCCTCCAAAATTCATAATTAACAATTTCAAAAAATCAAAAGTAGTTTAGCTAACATTTGATAAATATAAACCATGATAGTTAGAAAAATTAAACTTCAACTTCAACTATTCTATTATTAGATACAACTATGATCTTTACTCCACTCATGATACAACTATTAGTTTAGGTTCAATTCCAATCAGGACTTTTACTTGAAGTGCAATTGATGATATATTAATTGTTAAATTAACTATTAGATACAACTATTAACTTAACTTCAATAATCACATTTATATTGGATGACTATTAGCTTAACTACTAGATACAACTATTAGCTTAACTCCAATGGTTTTACAACTATCATCTTAATTTCAACTCTAATCACAGTTATATTGGGTAACTATTAGTTACAATTATTAAATTAAATTTAGATAAACGTGATAATAAAAACTATTGTACTCTAATGACTCCATCTCTGTGTAATTGTACTCCAATGAGTCCTTCATTGCAGTGAAACCATGCATTGTCTTTCTATTTGGCAACGTAGAATCATGAAAACAATTAATGAATATTGATAGACAACAAATTAACATATTAGTTAAAAAAAAAATTAAGCAAAAAACATTGATACATTATTAATGTGTCAAATATATTCTTATCAATATTTTTAAAACATAATAATCTTATTAACATAATTGTTACTAGTAATATGCATACGAAAGTAACATCTATAAATCTAAGCTTTAACACTTAAGAGAGAAAAGAATAAAGCCATATAATATGCATATGAAAGCATCATCTATCAGTCTAAACTTCAATAGAAAGCATCATCTATGCTAAACTATACTTTATCACAGGAAAAAATAAGTATCTAAATAGAATTGATTCACTCATCTCTCCACCTAAGGCTTTATCACACATCTTACATAGTATATTGACATTGGTGTGTTGTGATTTGATAAATTTAAGTGATATATAGAGAGTTAAAAAAAACCTAATAATTAGACAACTTTCCATAAAATTTAACATGTGTGATACATGTTCCTTCTACTTCTCTAAGTAAAGCTGTGATACGTGTTCTTTCTATTTTTCCAAGTAAAGCTCTTCGAATTGTGATGCTTATTGTATTGGCTCGACCCTTGCAGAGCGGGGATAGAGCAAAAAGGCCATAACGAAGACGCTTACTGTATGCTTTGGATTCGATGCATTTCCATCGTAGTATCTGAATAAAGACTGAGATTTCATCTCGAATCATTACCAAGATTATGGGAAAAAAATTATGAAAATGAATTACATTTTTACATATTAAAAAGCAACTTTTTTTTATTAAGACATCCAAGCTAGAACATGTCTCAACAATTAAGATGGATAATGAAAACCTACGGTCAATAGATAGTAAATAGAGTGAACAAGAACAAAACATCCAAACCAAAACATATCTCAACAACCCTGATGGATGAAATAAAATCCATACAACCCGACCAACCAAGTATCCTTGACATGAAAGTGACTTACATTAAAACCCTTCTTGCCCATTAAAAAAATAGTTTTATAAATACACATTGAGAAGGTAAAGCCAATTTGTTTTACCATTTTGTTTTAAGTTATTATACCTGCCTCAGCAAGTATATTGTAATCCGCTTGCAAGTCAAACTCTTTTGACTTTGTATTAGTTGCTCTCTATCAAAAAAATTAATATTTGTTTTGTAAAGTATAATTTAGGGATTTGTAAAATATTTTTTTTAATTTTGTAAACAACTTATTGGTGGATAGAAGATTATGTAAACATTGGAATTTGGTATCTGAATTTGAGTTGACATGTGGCAACAATGACATCATAATAATAAAATTAAAAAAAATAAAAATTATATCCCATTGCCATCTGTTATAGCAAGTGGCACCATCGGAGCCAGCTGTTCTGGTTTTTTTCAAACCTCGGGCCATGAGACGAGGGTGCAACATAGTACAATTAAGAAATGTTTTAAAGTTAATTAGTTGACTTTCTCATGTTTTAAAGTTAATTTAATGATACTGATTCAGCTGATCAATATTTTCGTATATGGTACTGATTCAGGCAGCAGCATCGGAGGCCTGGCTGTGCTAGTAACTGCAACAGGACTGTTGGCAAGATTGCTGTTAAGGAGGAGAAAAGGGCTAACTCTGGCTCCCAAGAACGTTGCTTGTGATGATTCAGAGTTTGATCAGGCAGAGATGGCTGATTTGCCAATTTTCAGCTACAAAGAACTGGAACAGGCCACTAATTATTTCGACAAGAAGAGAGAATTAGGCAGTGGGGATTACGGTAAGGTCTATTTGAGGAAACTCCGGGATGGACGCAATGTTGCAATGAAGAGATTCCATGAGAATAACTGTAACAGAGTCCGGCAATTTGCCAATGAAGTCAGAATTCTGTCATCGGTTCGACATTGTAACTTGGTTCGCCTGTTTGGCTGCTGCAAGGAACGCCAGAATCTGCTACTTGTTTGCGAATATGTGCCAAACGGGACTTGGTTTGATCATCTTCACCGAGAACAAAGAAGAAGAAAATGGTTTACGGTGGGATGCCAGGCTGAAAATTGCTCTGGAAACAGCCAGTGCCTTAGCCTACCTTCATTTTGATAGTTACCCACCTATATTTCACAGAGATGTTAAATCCACCAATATTCTTTTGGATGAAAACATGGGGGTAAAAGTGGCAGATTTTGGGCTTTCCAGACTTGTCCCGATTGAAGCGTCTCATGTTTCTACTAGTCCACAAGGAACGCCGGGTTATGTGGACCCTGATTACAATCAGTTCTATCAATTGACAGACAAGAGCGATGTGTATAGCTTTGGCGTAGTTTTGATTGAGATAATTTCTGGGAAGAAGGCTGTGGATGAATTGAGAGACGGAAGAGAAATCAGCTTGGCACATATGGCCTCCACAAAAATTCAGATGGGCACTTTGCAAGAGCTGGTCGATTCTGATTTAGAGTTCGAATCTGATCCTGTTGTGAATGAAATGATTACAAGTGTAGCTGAATTGGATTTCCAATGCCTATCGGCAGAGAAGGACGATCGGCCATGCATGATGGAAGGAATCATTCTTATGTCGCTGAAAAGGATCCTGGGAGTGCTGCTCCTGAAACTGCTTATTAAAGTGCTACTGAAACTGCTCATGGGGATGCTGTTGGAACTGCTCTTGGAAATTACGCTGGTGAGACTGGTGTTGATGGGGCTGCTGGTTGTTCTGCTTTTGCTGCTTTTGGTTAAACTGCTGCTGGAAATGATCCTGGAAATTATTATGTGAGTTTCATTGGTTATGCTAATTATGATGTTGGTGCGGCTGGACACCTACTCTTATTCTCCCTCCTTACTTCTTACTTTACTGCTTAGGATGCGAGTGGAACTGCTGCTGATGGGGTTTTTGCTGCTTTGACTGGTTCTGTTTATTCCACTGCTATGAATGCTGCTCTGGGAACTTAGGCTGGGAATAATAATACTCATAATTCTCATATTGGTTCAACTGGCAAGGCTGGGAATACCTAAAATGTTGGTTCACCCGGTTCTGCTTAGGCTGCTAATTCTGAAACTGATAGTACAAATCGGATGGAAATTCTCCTGGTTTAGCTGGTCGTAGTGCCGCTACAACTGCTATTGGTGGGGATCCTTATGCTTATGGAAATAACGCTACTTCAACTGCTATTGGAAATGCTTTTGGTTGTGATGCTGTCGTTTCAACTTCTGAGTTAAATGTGGGTTCAACTTGTTTCGCTTGGAAAGACGCTCTTGGTACTGCGACTTTAACTGCTTATGGAACTGCGAGTTATACTGCTTCTTTAAATAATGCTTTTTATACTTTTGTTTTTGTTGTTGGAACTTCTCCTGGAACTGCGGAGGCACGGATAGATTTATTCTAAGGAAGAACCTTAGAGGCTCGAAGCCATCGACTTGCCTACAGATAAATGCACGAAATAGACCACGGGGGAACCATTCCCCCCTATCGAGCCAGCCCCACGAGCTATTTTATTATATGAAACACCCCCTGTCTCGGTCACTGATGTGCTTGAGAGTTTCACGTCATTCCGTCTCTTGTTTGCATGTTTACAGCCCACCCGATTTAGAAGGATGAACCAGAATGCCCTACTTGTAATAAAATCAAGGGTAGAGAAAGGTAATTCCATATACATAATAACTTGGGGCAACCGGCACCTAACGGCAGGAAAACAAGTGAGATATATAGATTGCCAAGTTGGACCTGCTATGTTAAAGAACCAGCCTATCGATCCGACTCGAGGAACAGAAAGAGCTCCCCAATTGGAATGGGATGGTTCGCTATTCTCACAACAATGAGATTAATTTATAGTCTTATAAGCTATTATTTCTTATTAGTCTATAAAAAAACTTGCATATTTGTATAACATTATAAATTTATAATAAAATATAAATAAACTATTCTCACAACAATGATATTAATTTATAGTCTTATAAGCTATTATTTCTCATTTCCTATTTATGCTAGTCTATAAAGAAACTTGCAAATTTTTATAACATAAGTCAAGAATATTACTAGAAGTATGTAAGGAAGCTTGAATATGCTTGTTTCATGCTACATTGCAATAACCTATATCGTATTTAAATGGACATTTTTTAATTCATTTTTGTTTTAATTTCTTTCAAATTGTAATTATATTTGTTTTATCATATATTTTTATAGCAAAATTATCCTATTGCTATATATTTTCAATCTCTTCTTAGGAGGCAGGTACTAAGCAACTTTGTTGCTTATTCCACTTGTTTTTTTGACATTGAAATACATTTGCAATTTTTTTCTTTTTTTTGTCTGGACATTCTTAGGGGAATTAGCAACTTGGCTAAATTCATAGCAGCATGACACGGGTAAACACAGGGAGCTACCAGGTTTGAACAAGGAATCTGACAAGAAGTTATTTAACATATGAGTTGATATACACCATCTCGGAGCTATTTTAAATGAATTTAACTTTTATGAATAAAATACTTTTAAATTTTTTTTTTTCAGAAGAAAAAATACCAGTCTTTGTTATTCATTAGAATCAAAAGACATCATATACATACATCGAAGATACATTGATGATCAGTTCATCCACATACAAAAATTCATACAATAGACATGATAATCTATGACCGCCATCAAATGAAGGAGATTAATCACAAAGTCTGATCAAAAGCAGACTTTTTCATCATTCCCGATAATTCGGGTCAGATTTTCCGATCATTTCTGGTGTCCAATCAAACATACATGCCAAGGAAATGCCAAGTCTAGCTGAAAGTCTTCTAAAGTAATACCGCAAGTGCATCTAAATCAAAGATAACCAATGCTGAATATAATAATAGCCATCAAAAAAGAGTGAAATGTCCCTCTCCAAGGACCTGTCCATCCATAGATTCAGAGAAGTATCCATGACCCATATCCAGAAGCAATGCCTTTTTAGAAAGACCATCAGCAAGAGTATTGTGTTCCCGATATATATGATTGATGGACACCGGTGGGACCAATCACAGCATAGAATAGATATCTTCGCGCCAATGTATCAGATTGGGAACATCAAGGTTGGAACTTCTGTTAACCCAAGAGATAATCACTAGAGAATCACCAAATATCTGCTAAATGGGCAGTCCCATCAGAAGACAGATACGTAGGACAGACCAGAGTGCCAGGAGCTCGGCACGTGTATTGGTGCGATATCCACATCCAACCGAAAAGCAAAAAAAGTGGGTTTCACTAAGAAAGATTGTAAATCCTGCCCCTCCAATATTATTTTTAGCTGCACCATCAAAATAGCCCGCGGGATAGGTGTGAAAGGGCTGTGTACCAATCTGCCTATTCTTGACAGGTTTTTGAGGAACCGGGTAGAGCGACAGAAAACATTCAATCCTGGTAATAATAGAGGAGGAAGAAGGATATTTGTCTTCGAAGATACAGGAATTTTGAAGGAGCCAAATATACCAGAATATGACCACAGGAGTATATAAGTAAGAAACAGAAAGGTCGTGGGTGTTATACCAGTGGTTTAAAGATGACAGAATATTATCAGATGGCAGGAAAGTGAAACCCAGACAGGCCGAGAAGTGGGAAAATATGTGTTTTATAAATGTACACTGCAAAAACAAATGTGCACAATCCTCAAAATGTCTCTTACATAAAATGCACAGGCCCGGTCCAATAAACCCCCTTGACTGTAAGTGATCCCAAGTGAGGATGCGATCCTTAATCAGCAGCCAGATGAAGCATAACAGCTTAATGGGTAATGTCGAAGACCACAACGAATGTAAAGCCCGGCTATGTACCTCATCAACATAATCATATATGAGACCCTCATAACATCGAGCAGCCGTAATGGGACCAGTATACTTATCAAAGGACCACAGGAGGGAATCCGTCTCCCCTCGGATATGAATTCTGTTATAATTCAATGCTCTAATATAATTATTCCATTGGCTGCTCCAGATATCACATAAATCGAGTTCCTCAGCAGTAAACCAACCACCCGTAGCATGATTTATAACCTGATCCAGAGTGGTGATCCCGTAATCTTCCAAATAAGATCTCAGCTCAACAGACAATATAAAATCATTTTCCATTCCAACAATTGGATCCGCTCCCACTAGTACCTTTTTCCCATTGCCAATCTGCCACAAAAGACCCTTTCCAACCCAATGGATGGTATTAATGAAGCCTTTCTAAATGATAGAAGCATTTATCTACCTAAAATGTTTCTGTCTGAACCAAGTATGTAGAGGCAGATTTTTCATATATTTAGCCCGTATTAATGAATTCCATATGCCATTATGATTCATAGCAAACCAGAAGTTCTTCATTCTAAGAGAAATACTGAAGAGTGGGAGATGTTTAATGCCCCAAACCCCCAGGGCTGTGGGTCTAGCCAACAAGTGCCAATCTGCCAAGTGGAACCTTTTATGCTGGGCCATCGAACCCCAAAGGAAAGAGAAGATGAGCTTTCTGAGCGAGTCCAAGATGGACAAGGGGATAGGGAAAAGAGCAAACCAGTAAACGGGCAGACTGGTGAGAACAGCACGTATCAGAATCAGGCGCCCTCCCAAGGATAGTAACCTGTTAGTCCAGTGGGAAATGCGATTCTCAAATTTGGTAATGAGCCAACGCCAGTCCTTTACAAGGTAACCAGAGGGCTTTAAGAAGTACCCCAAGTAGGTAAATCCCAGCTCAAGATGAGAGAACTTGTATGGCATGATTCTAGATATTATGTTCAACAAATCAACATCCAAATCATGATGTAAAAAACAAGACTTCTCCATGTTGATCTTCATCCCCGATGCATCACAAAATGTGTCCAGAATGACTCTAAAAGCAGCCCAATCCTCAAAGGTACCCATCCCAAAAAGTATCACATCATCAACGAAGAGTAAATGGGTGAGAGATAGATTGGCCGAAATCTTGATGCCCCTGATAAGTCCATTTCGTTTAGCATCCTCAATCAGCAGGCTCAATCCCTCGATGACCAAGATGAAGAGTAACGGGGAGAGAGGACATCCCTGTCTTATGCCCCGGGAAGCCGGGAAGAAAGAGGAGGGTGAGCCATTAATGAGGACAGCGAAATTGGCCGAAGAAATGCATCCCATAATCCAGTTTACACCCACCAGGGGAACCCCGATTTGAATGAGAATTAACCGGATGAAGGTCCAATTGACTCTATCAAAAGCCTTTGACAGATCCAGCTTGAGAATAAGAGCAGATTTCTTCCTCATTTTAACAGAGTGTAGAACTCCTTGTGTAATGGCAATCGGCGCATGGATCAAACGATTCTTGAGGAAACCAAACTGTTGTTTGGAAATAGAAGAATCTAAGAAAGGTTGGAGTCTCGTAGCTGCCACCTTAGAAATCAATTTATAGCACAAATTGCACAGAGAAATGGGCCGATAGTCCCCAAAATTAGCAGGATGTTCCACTTTGGGAATGAGAGCAATAAATGTGGAGTTTAAGGCCGGAGCTACTTTCCCCAGGATACGAGAAGATTCAACGAGATTTACTAGAGAGGGACCCAGCAGATCAAGAAAATGCAAGTAAAACTCCACCGTCCATCCATCCGGCCCAGGCGCTTTATCCTTTTTGAAAGATTTGAGGGCCCCCTCGATCTCCGGAAGGGTAACAGGGCTGGTGAAAGCAGAGTGATCATCCTCAGATAAAAATATGAGAAGAGACCAATGACCTTGAGTTGAGCAGTTAACTTGGTCGAACCATCATCCGCAAAAATGTCTTTGAAATGGCGAACCCCTAGAGTCTTAATATTACCATCATCAGAAACATCATTTCCATCCTCATCCTTCAAACTCCAGATGGCATTTTGATTTTTCCTGGCAGATGCAACTGCATGGAAGTACTTTGTGTTTGCAGCCCCCTGAGTAGCCCATGTGATTCTGCTTTGTAGTCGAGCAGAATTCAATTCAAAGTCCAAAATTCTATTATGTTCAGCCTTCAAATCATTCAATCTAATTTGTTGCTGCGGAGACAAGATAGCCGAATGAGTAGATAGGAGTATGGATTGAATCTCATTCTCCAGTCTCATCGAAGTGTCTTTAATTCTCTTCGATTCCTCTCTGGTCCATACCTTAACCTTCTCTTTTAATAGACGCAACTGAGAGTAAAAATCCATCATAGTATCACTTGAGAGATCCAAGGAGAGAGAAGGCCAAGTCCGGAGAATGAAATTGACAAAATCAACATTAGATAACCAAGAATGGTTGAATTTAAAAGGGTAAAGGCAAAGTCCCATGGGATCCTCCCATTCCATTAATACCGGAAAGTGATCAGAAATGTTGCACCGGTGGGCCCAAACACGATGTCTGCTCAAACTACTAATGAGGGGTTCGGAGATCAAGTATCGATCCAATCTCTTCAATATCCCTTCCACCCCAGCCCTCCCATTTCTCCACGTAGGGCCAGCAGAAAGGGGAGCAATGTCAACAAGATGATGGCTCGAGAACAGATGAGAAAAGTAAGGACCAAGGGGGTCAAGGTTGGCTTTCTCTCCCCAGATCTCGGAAGCACTCATAGTAAGATTCAAATCTCCAGCAAGAATGAGATCAGGAGTCGAAAGGATGCCTCCAGATGCAACAGCAGTCCAATGTGTTTCCCTATTAAGATACGGTCCATATACATTAAGAATAGAGAAGTGAACAGGTGTGCCCCTGTGCGTGACCCGGAGTAAAATTCCAGCCAAGGTGTGGTATGCTTTACATCTGAGTACTCTCGGGTTCCATCCCGAGAGTATGCCCCCCGAGAGACCCCTCGAATCAATAGCACAAAATTCCCACCCAGGACAAAGTTTGGAGAAAGCATAGAGTGCCGGATAGGAACTAGTCATGGTTTCCTGCAAGAGTACCAAATCAGGTGCAAGGGATAACAATAAGTTACGAAGGCTTTTCTGTTGGGGCCCTTAAATACTTTTAAATTATACATTAAGAACAATGAATATTAAGAATTACCATATATCTAGATATGTAAATTAATTTGATTTGATGAAAGTAATATGACAAATTTCAGCAAAATTCCAGAGTTATCAAAATCCACTAAATCCAAAACAATTTGACCACCGCTACCATTGAAACTACGCCACGACAACGAGCTATGAAAACCTTATCCTTACCTATAATGTTTTGTTGTTTTTAGTACATACAAGTGTTACCATCGACAATATGGTAAAGATTGTGAAATTTGGATCCTAACTTGTAGAAGTGCCTTCCTTGCTTGGGCGTATTGTCATCGTTAAGGTTTTAATTTAAGGAATTATTGACTTAGCAGAGCTATCGTAAAGAATTTAAAACAAATCAAAGAAATGTACGAGGCACTACTCAAAGTAAATTGCAAACTTTGGAATTTAAGGTAGAAATCAAGGAAATGTATTGATTTATAAGCTTAAGTAACGTGGTGCAAGTTTTTTTTGAAATACTTAGGGGGCTATCAAACAATTATCCCTCGTGATGCTCTCTCCCATTAAAGCGTCCCTCTCACAACAAGATGAAAACATTCTCTAATAAATAGGTTGAAAACAGACCCTAGGACATTAATAAGGAGTGCCTCTAGCGTATATTTACCCATCACATTAATATATGTTAAATCAGTCATGGATAGCTCACGCTTCTTCGTTAAATATACCTTGGGCAGGGTAGGGCTTCGGACAGCGCAATTGAAGTAGCCTTGGAAGTGGCCATGGAAAGGGCAGTTTATTTATCAAAGAGTGCTCAAGGGATATATAGTGGCAATTAGGAGTAAGATAAAGAGTAAGATCATGCTCACTTCTTCTACGTTAGTAGGCAGATCAAGTTGTCCTTATTCATTGTACTCATTGGCCAATCAATTGATCATAAGAAATTGTTACTGACTCCTAGCTTTCGATATAGCTATGTTACACCTAGCTTTCAATACGATAGCTTGGATCAGGGTCATCCCTATAGTAGGGAAAATGCACTTACAACGAGAAATGCTATACATGCATGCGAAAGTGAAAAATCGATAAGACTTTACCCTTCTGTTATTTTTATTATTTATAAAGTTGTGAAATATGAAATTATAGCATTTTTAGAGAATCTTCAAAAAGATTGAACAAATCCAAAAGCTTTTGATCACTTATAACCTCGAAATTAAAAACAACATGCCTTATCCTATTCTTTAGACAAGTGGGTATTTTCCCATAGAGAGCATGGCTATGACTATGTACCTAATGTACAAGCACAAGATAAATGACATGGGAAACTAGCGAGGAGAGACTTCCTAAAATTGCTTTAAAATCAAGTCAAACCAACTTTGCCTCAAGCTAGGTTGAGGTAAAGATATCATAGCTTTGTTAAACTTTTGGGGCATTTATGGAAATGTCACTTTGCATAATGTCGAAAATATTATTGCATTTAAGTTTAAAGAGAAAGATTTGGAATTTGTGGTGGAAGAAAGTTTGAGTTTAAAAGAAAATTAAGATACTATAAAGATGTCATGAACCCTAATATAGCTAAGAAGTATCTTTTAGTATTAAATAGTTCAAAGAAGAAAATTAATATAGCCACTTGATAATAACAAACTCTCATTAGCTCCATAACAAAGGGTGTTGTTCAATTCACCCTCCTTAGATCTTAGTTTCATATATTTGTTACAATACAAACCTTTTTAATCTCCCAACTTACAGAAACCTATAATGAATTAGGAAAACTCATCTTCAAACTTTTTAAGCATAGCAATAAAATTTAAAAGAAAACAAGTTTAAGAAGATGAGACTCATTTAGACTATCATTTTTAAGTTTAAAAAAAATCTATAAATTCTTTTTTTTCAACCTTAATTTAATTTTCAAAAATTGTTTATTTATTTAATTATTATAGTGTTTTGTTCTTATCATATATTTTAATTTATTTAAATCATTCCAAATTATTAAAGATTTATTGAAAAAATTAATACCTCTAAGATATGTATACTATACCATTAGACATAATCATTAATAAAGAGAATTTCAAAAAAAATATTAATATCCAACCATTTACTTTTAAATCATTTTATTAAATAATAATTACAATTTAATTTAGTTAATTTAATTTAATTATGAACTTTATAAATAAAAAATTTAATTTAATTAAAAATATCAATATATTATTTATTTAAAAAATAATGAATAAAAAAACCATAAAGTTAATGTAAAAACAAATATATTAAGTTTTTTTTATGAATGTTATGAAATATATTATTCATATGAATCATATATTTGTATGAAATAGATAGATAAATATAGTATTACTTTATATGTATTTGAAACTATAATTTATTAAAAATATATATAAGTTATTAAATATAAAGCCTAATTAAGTTGTACTTTAAGTTTACAACAATATATTTATTAAAAATTTAATATACGATTTTTATATATGAATTTAGATAAAGAGAATAATAACAATTCATCTTGACCATTTAAATTAGATTTAATTGATTGTTAATTTTTTATTCAATTTATACTAAATATAAATATTAAGCTCAATTTAAATGGTTCATAAAACTTAGAATGAATATATTGTTAAAAAACTCTTTGCAAAACATTATTGATCCGAAACTCCAGCTTAAAAAATTCTTTCAATTCAAATTAATAAAATTAATCTCTTTTACTTTAATTAAATAATATTTTATTTAAATATTAAAAATATAAATAAATAAATTTAAAATAATAATAATAATTAAAAAATTACGTAGATAAACCATTTAAAAAAATAAAATAAATATATATATTCTAATTATCTTAATCAACATTCTTACATTAAAAATGATAATATAAACAAACCAATTTATTAAAAACAATACAAATAACTTTTTTGAAATTTTTGATCTCAACCATTATAATCATGGTTTTCAAGAAGCCCGAGTGCTAATTTTGTTAATGAAGGAGAGGAACCCACATCTTGTAGAGCATGCGGTCTTCAAGTGACTGGGGTATTTCAATCTACTACCGTATATTATCTAAATCGTAAATCCTATGGTTTAGCAGCAAAAAAGAAATACACGATTATATATATATATAATTAAAATTTTAACATTATAATGATTTTATTTTAATTTTAAGATACATTTTTTATTTTAGTGAAAAAAACGAAAATTACATAAAAGTGTAATGTTCATAGCCTAGTGGGAAAAAAAAAAGGTTGTTATTCTTTTTTATTTGTGCATGTTAGTAGCTTTTATTTGGCCTCATATGAAGGCACTTGTAAAAGATAGTTAAAAACTTTTAATAAAAATGCAGATAGTTAGAACAAATATTTTGGAATTTGGTAAACCATGACCCCATAGGTGGGGATCATAGGACTGCTACCCAAGAGAAGAGAATGACAAATGTCATGAAATTTTTTTGAGGAACCACGCCCCTAAAATCTAGGAGGGGATCCATGGCCAACCAATTCCGAGGGCGAGAAAGTTGGGCTTTATGTAATACCTAGGAAAAATATTATTTATATGCATATGTGTGAGGGCAGGATGTTGCCTAGTATGCATGGGAACTTGCGGCATGAGCAGCTTTGATGTGTTAGGCATTTGTCCCAAGCTGAGGGCTTTGCTGTGAGAGTAAGAGCTAGTTCCTAGAGATTGAGATGAGAGTTCTTTGTGGGTGAAAGAGTTCTCTTCCAGTTGAGTGTAGGATATGTTATCACATATGGTGTCATAGTTTATGCTCAAGGTGATTGCTGAGTAAGAATATTGGTTTCTTGGTGGTCTATGGTTGGGTGGAACATGGTTGTTCCAACTCCAATTTATACTACAAGTGTAGCAGGTTGTAATGCCCCGATTGTTAGTCCCCTAGACATATGTTATTATTTGTTTTGGTTATTATGGCACTAGGTGTCGGGACTATGGACTTTGGACATTTTTTTATTTAATTAAATAACTAGCTCAACATGGACAATTAAAGAGTATGGGAGATCATGGATTCCACATGTGAGGGGGTTGGGGACTAGGAGTTGTGACTCTCTCTAACAACACTCTTTGTTTCCTATTTTTTATAATATTAGTGTATGTTGGTACTATTGAGCCTAATTCATGATGTAGTGGGAGTTCCTTGGTAAATGTTCCCTCCTTGGTACTTGGGTGGATTACACTTGTTGAATTTTCCCCTTTGGTAGTTTTGTAACTCGTTTTTGGATGTTGCACTTGGTTTTGTAACCCCACTTGCACAAAGACGCCCTCACTGTCTATTTTTAGCCAATGCAGGTGAAAAGTGTAGCTCCTCCTTCATTATGAATCATTTTTCTATTCTGAGAAGATGCCTTGGTTTGTGTAACTCTTTACCTCACTAATTTGAATTCATATTCATGGATGAAGTGTGCCCACATGAATTTCAGTAGACTCTGGATGGTTTGGAGTCATCCTCTTGGAAATTCAAGTTATCCTGCATATGGTTGAGTTAACCCCTCTATTGACTTGAGTTGGTTTACCTTGGTTTGGATTGCCTCTTCCTCTTATAAATACGTGTGCCCCTCATTGTTTAAACTAATATTGATATTTGGACCACTTTTCTTGTTATATGTCACTGTGTTGCGAGTGCTGATAGTATTGAGATTGTGTCAAGTCATTATATTGAGACTAAGTGTTTATTGCAAGATCCTGGAGAGGAGCAGTTTATTGTCCATTCCAGAGAGCTAGTCTGGTGTATTTTCACCTCTTTTCTCCCATCAGAGTCACTTTACTTGTCTAGGTTCTCGCACATGAAGCTAGGAAATGGGATGAGGACCACATAGGAAGTGGATATGAATAGGAAAGTAGTAGTGGGAAGCATTGTGGTTCTTAGAAGATGTAGTTTCTAGAGTTTCTAGACTAAGTGTTCCTTTACCTATGGATTTGTGTTCTTAGCTCAGTGGTGACCTGTTCAAGGGAGTTAGAATTGACTACGTCTACAGTTGGGAGGAAAGTTGTCCTGTTGAAGTTGGTTTCCCATTTGAAGATATGTATTGCCCATATGTTTATTTATATTATTTTAGCATATTTATGTGCCATGGAGGACGAATTGTGTCCCTATTTTATTTACGGTTTATGTGATAGGATTTGTATGCAGGATGGATTTGAAGATATGTATTTCCCATATGTTTATTTATATTATTTTAGCATATTTATGTGTCATGGAGGATGAATTGTGTCCCTATTTTATTTACGATTTATGTGATAGGATTTGTATGCAAGATGGAGGGTCTCTATACACTAAAACTTTGAATTTATATGAACTTCTTCTACCATATATTCCTTCTCTTATCTCTTGTGGTGTACCATTGTGTCTCTCATGGTGATGAGAGGGGTGAAACCATATGGTATGGTTTGACCATTTCTCATTAATTATGGACCATGAGACCCATTCCATTACATCCAGAGCAATGTTTCTAGTATGAAGCACCTTTTATTTCACTGAATATGGTTTAATTGTGACTAAGATTTGGTCATTTTGTATGGTTAAGATATAGTCATTTATATGTGGCAGTGTTGATAGTGTTGAGAAAGAACACACCCTATTCATTGGTTGAGAGTACATTTACTCGTGGATCCATGGCCTCAGCTAGGGGGTGAATGTCATGTTGAAATATGCATGAGCAAGGCATGTATAAGGCTAGGTGGAACGTTGTCCGGTTGAAGCTAGTTTCCCCTAAATCAGATGAGTATTTTATCATGTGTTTATTTATAGAAATTTACAGTTATATATGTTCTCATGCATCTGATGTTTAACTCTATTATATGGTTGTTGGTAGAGGTTAGTAAATCTAATGTTATATGGATGTAGATGACATCTTTCATATCTAAGTTTGTTTATCTTGATATGGCTATGGTTGGTAATTAAGGATGAGTAATTTATTATATGTTATTTACTGTAATTTATTATGAATATATGTTCATGGATCTTATTGGCTTATGGACTGTATGGTTGTAGGTGGAAGCCGTGAGATTTGATGTTTTATTGTTGTAGATGATAGCCTTGATATCTAAATGTTATTATGTACATATGGTTGTAGATGATAGCTAGTAGATCTTATCCATTGGTTGTAGATTTGTTGTTTATTGGGTAGCCAATATATCTAAATTTTACTGGGAATTGTTGATAGCCGGTAGATCTAATTTTTTTACATGTTGAGATCTAATTTTTATTATGCTTATATGGTTATAAATGGAAGCCATGATATATGATATGTGTCATCATTTATATGGTTGTAGATGGCATTCTTAAGTGTTGTAAATCTAGTTTTACCAGTGTCGTAGACCTGAATTTGATATTGTTCATAGATTTGATATTTATGTGGTTACATGAATGTGGGTAGTCGTCTATAGTTGGTGTATGTGATTTTGAAATTCATGTTTACATTATATAATTATATATTGATATCTTCTTTCTTTCTTTCCTTGCATAACATGTGCATTACCTTGATTTATTCTTCCCTTGGGTTTCTGGGTGACCTTGGCCTTAGGTTTGGGGTTGGGGACATTACACAGGTCCATATATGTATCTGGTGTATTTATTTTTCTTTGTTTTATATTTTGCATTAATAATTCTATTCAAATACTATGTCAAATGTCCATTTAAATATTATGTTCATGTATTGTTTCTAATCTTTGTTTAGGAATAGTTAGTTTATGTAACAGAAATATAATTACTACTTAGCTTTTGTTTAGCGATTATGTCTAAATTTTGTTATTCTATACCTAAGAAATATGGCTCTAAATCCTTGTCTTACTTAGTTTATTGTTCCTATAGTTTGAGTTACTTTTTAATCCGCAAAATAAATTTTTTCTAAAGGTTTTATTGCCTTTTATTCCGCTAAATAAATTTATTCATGTTTATTACATCTAGCATTGCATATAAAACACCTACTTTGTTTATATAAGTAATAGTCATGGCTACTAAGAACATGTCATTATCATTCCATACAATGTATAGGAATATCCTTTCATGGAATTAATTTAAAGCATTACAGTAAATAAGCAACCAACATCTAAGTAAACGAGACAAGAAAAATATATGACTATTGACCAAATTATAAGATCTTAAGTAAAAATCCCATTAAGCATCAAATATATTACAATCCACATTAAATATTGTTTAAACAAGTACAAAGAATAAGTATTGATGCCCTACCCATAATACATGCAAATGATAATTACTAGCATTTGCATCAAGAGGTGCAAAGGAACGTCGAGAGGGTAAAAATATTGAGTCTTTCCGCAATTGAACATTTCTGACTTACCTTGGGAGATTGGAAATTACATTTTAATAATAATTTTGTGGGTACTACTGACCTGACTTAAAACTTAGGTTTTACCTCAAAACATTCATGACT
>LPNX010301188.1:0-43972 GCA_001517045.1 Pseudotsuga menziesii | reverse complement strand
ATGGGTTTTCGAGTGTGACAAAAAAAGATAGCTACATGTTATGTAAGGTAGCATCGATACTAAGTGAAATTGGGATTGAGTTAGGGTATCCATGATAGGTGATGCTCACCTGATGTGATTGGTGTATTATGTCTTATTTAGAAGGATTTGATACATGTAGTGTTTACATGTAGGTGCTCGATTACGATTACCAATATGTCCACATTAGGTAACGGGGTTGAATGGGAATAAGATGCAAGACTAGTGATTACTCCACATGTCAAGTTGAAAAATGAGATTCTGTGTAATTTGCTATTGGAAAATGACTATTGAATATTGACATAGAAAAATGATGGTGATTGTTGAGATAGAAAATGTACCTTGGTTATGCTAGCAATTCTCCCATTCATCCCTAGTGTGGCTCAGGGGTCCGAGGGGAACATGAATGCCTTTTGGGAGTTGTAGGGTGGTTCTCAGTGGACATTATTTGATTGAAATTGGAAGGGATATTTGTGCATGAGAATTCGAATAGATTGGGTAGCCTTCAACATTCCACAACAAGATTAATTACTCATGTGAATAAAATTGTTTATTTTTTGTTTATGCTATGTAGTTTTCTATTGAAAAATGAATGAAACTAGATTTATGTTTCTAAGTTGTTCTTTATTTGTTTTGTTTTCCAAGTAATTTTTTTTTTGTGGTTAGTTTTCGAATGATTTTTCTTGAGAAATATTGGATTTGGTTTATTTGATAATGTGCATGATTAATTTCAATATGTTAGTAGGGTTCCACGAAGGGTCCCTACATTCCCTTACTACTAAGGGAAAATATTTCATTACGAATATGTATTTTCACTAGAGGAACGCCAACGGGAAAAAAATTCCCAAATATGGACTAAAATATTGATTTTTTTAACTAAACCAATATGTACTATATTATTGTTGTTATATGTTTTATGATCCAACATTTCTTTTGCAACCATTTCTATAGTATCCTCTTTTATATGGGCTAAAACTATGACATGTTATCTCTTTTTCCATGGTACTATTGTAGTATCACCTTTAGAAACATATAATTTATCAAATATGACACAATTAATATCCAAATTGCTGAAATCAAATGAGATGTGTAGTAGGGATGCTCCTGCACTAGACGCCTTGGTTGAAAATTTTGAGTATCTTTCTCAAGAAGTAGGATAACAAAAGGTGCAAATATGAAATATTTTTTCTCATTGTTTCCACTGAGATCCATACCATTTATTTAATTTTATTGTCCCAATAATGTTATACATTTACCCCAATTTTAAATGCCTCTTCAATTACTTGTAAATTTGTTCCACAAGGTTTCACTATATCCGTTTATTTTACCCCAATGATGATTGGTATCTTACATTGCTTCCACTCAATTGTGCTCACTGTAACTCTGGCCTTCTTCTTAGGAACCATTCTCAATGTTTGTTGTATGGACTACACAAGTATAGCATCCTCCATGCTAACAAATTTTCCTTTAGTTGTCTTGTTCATTGCAACATCCTCTACTTATCTATTGCATTTTATGCAAATACAGTACCACATAAAAAAGTATGGGAACGAAAACCTCCCATATTCCCCTAGTTCAAATCTATTGTTGTAGTATCCCCCATACTCTTCTCTATATTTTCTCCAGCATGTTACTCCATAGGTTCATGTTTCTTCACTTCTTCACATACGCTAACATCATACATGACATTGATTTGTTAACCTTCTCCACTTCTTCATTGAATTTATGCAAGATAAATATCATCCCGATCTTCTCAAAATAATAAGTATTTATTCTTCCATCATGCATAACTCTTCCATAAAACTACCATGGTCACCCTGACAAAATGTTACAAGTATCCATGAGAAACACATCAAATAGAATGATATCATTACTGCCCCAAATATTAAAATGAACCAAAAAATGTTCCTTCATAATGACACTTACCTTATATATTACTTTTTTTTATAAATAGCAACTTTCTCTGTTATGGTTTATTTTCAATCTCTTTCTCAAACTTCAACAATACTTTTCTCATCATCAAATTTTACCCTTAATCCCCCTCAATTCGATGACATCACTTCCTATTACTAATGTTTTTTTATCAATATAAAATTTCTCCCCTCTTGTCTTCTTCCATCCTTTAAAACTTCTAAGAAATCAAATTCCATGTGACCTTACATTCCATATCTAAAGCCAATGATTTCAATTTTTCCTTCACTACTTGTGCCTCTTCTTGATTGGGCTATTCCTTTGTCAACATCAAATATTCTTCTAGTAGGCCAATCTAGAATGTTGGGGATTGTTTCACATTATTCCACTTGTTTTTTCTTTCTACTACCATCTTCCATATTTGAGGCCTTTTTTCATAGTCTATTGTTTCTTCAACAATTTCTCCTTGATCCTTAAGTTTTCTTGGTAAGTTGTTGCCAATGAATAAAAAATCAAAAGGCTAAAACAGTATTGAATGGCATAAATTAAACCATTTATATACTTGAAAATGGATTCTAAACTCTTCTCATTTTCCCCAAACCGTGTAAAAAGTCAATACAATTATTTTATGTACTCATTAACTAACATCTTAAATTACTTCAAATAATTGAATCTTCTCAACAAACTTAAAGTATAATCCATAGATGAAAAACTAATCTTTAATAGTGACACCATTATATCCCATGTTTTAATATTCTCTCTACCACAACTATATTTATTAAGCTACATCCTATCTCACCATGAAAAGTATGAATTTCTAATTTCATACTAGTAAAGCCAACCCTCCTAGGATTTCTAATCTACTCAACTTCAAACAATTTTTCCATTTCTCTTATTGAGTCTACAAACCTTAGGATTTATACTTCCAAAATAGATAGGAGTATGAAGTTTAGGTTTATTTCCGATATTTTTTATTTCTTTGATCATTCTCTCTTCCAGTGTGAAGTACTATTTTTGTTCTTTTCTTTTAGTCTCTAATCCCACTTCATCACCATTAATGTTTTGCACCACATTTGCATTACTTTTCCTCTACGGTGATTGCATGGTATCCATTATGGGAATCATTATTCTCACCATCATGACAAGGTCATTCACATCTTCTACATTGTTCAGTCGTCTATGTCTCCCACAACCTCTTCTCCTATGTTCCATCACTATGATTTTTTTATGGGATATCTTGTTACAAGCTACCCACCTCATGAACGTTCACATATTACCTAATTTGAGACTAGATTATCTTTAGTCCTCTCCCTTGCAAGCCCAACTTATCTTTATAACACTTGGTGCGGAGGCCTCTTGACCTAATGTAGTATTAAATGCACAGTAGAAATGCTCCTGATTGCATCAAACAAATAAAACATCTAATGATAACCACAATGAAAGTTGATTGAATAACAAAAATTACACCATATATCTAAATGTTGAATACACAAGATAATACACACTTATATTACATGGGTCTATAATTGTTTAAACCATAACAAAACGAAAGAGATACAACCACAATTTTATATTTTTTGTATTATCAAGGCCAAACTCTCGGGCATGTTATGTTAATGTTAAGAGACTATTACCATCTCTATCCGTTCCTCTATTGACACCGCTATAGGCATTCATAATGCAGTAACAATTCACAATCCACAAGCTTTCTACCAACTAGCAATTAAAAGTTTAACCTCATAATACTTCAACAACAATGTCAATGATCTTTATTGATGCAGTAATAATTCGCAATCCACAAGCTTTCTACCAACTAGCAATTAAAAGTTTAACCTCATAATACTTCAACAACAATGTCAATGACCTTTATTGGCGAACGATTGAGCTTCCATTAGAGCCAACATCACCTTACATATTGTGAATAGATAATTTTATACACAAAACTTGGAAGTTGAATAGCTTAAACCATCCTCTCTCCCATAAATCCATCTTCAAGGTGATTACATGTCATGGTAAAATTATTTCATATTCCCCCTAACTATTTCCAATATATATATATATATATATATATATATATATATATATATGTTTTACATGATAGTTTTTACTACTTTACTTTGTTAGATGGGTTATATGTTGCTTTATTATTAAAATAAGTTCTATCTGTCCTTCCTGCTAAATGGTAAGAAGTCATATACAAGCACGTGATGCCACTAGAGACATGGCTATGGTAGAAAATTCCCAAATATGTACCAAAATATTGGTTGATTGTATTAAACAATTTGGACTAAATTATCGATGTTTATCTTTTATGATTGAACTTTTTTTCCAAAGTAATTTTATAGAATCCTTAGTTAGTGAGAGGTTTTCTGTTTTTTTACGAAATTGTTGCAGCAACTTATAGCAACATTGCAACTAATAAGTAAACTAGTAAAAAAATGGAATGTAATGTTCAGGATAGCTACTTGCAGCAATGCTAATGCATAAAAAGTCCTCATTTCTCCTATTGTTCTAGTGAAGTTACGGAGAGGGATATTGACGAAGCTTATTCACGACAAGTAAGAGAGACCCTGAGTGAAAACAACTTGATAATTTGTTGTTGGAAATGAGAAAATTGAAGCACGATACACTTTCGTTGGTGCTCTTCTGGAATCTTTAAAACTGAAAGCTTATTATATGGTTAAAGCACATTAATGGTAAGGAGCTAGAGAAAATGTAACCAGCAGCTGCAAAGACAAGAAAATCTGAGCTAGTTACGAAGTTTAAGAGGAAGCTAGCCTTTGTCCAAGCCATGGTTTCTCAAGCTGACAAGGCATTAGCTAGAGCAGAGACAATCTTGTTTCCTGCCAAATCAGCATGCCAAATCCGCATTCAACATTAGACAAAGTGGCAACTTAAACAAATGAGGAATTAAAAATTGCAACTGATGGAGTACATACATGGATGAAACATTATTGGTACATTAGGTGGATATAGACTAGCCGATATCATCAATGGTGAATAGGTATCCACGTCTCATCCTCGAGAGGAATTTCTAACGACAAATGTTAAAACTTAAGCTTTGTTAGACCAAATATTTGATAAAACAAAGAGACTAACCTTGAAAATAAAATAGACCAAATATTTGATAGTCTGGGTGCACAGTTTATTGATTCGTACGTAGTGGACCTCTATATGCATATTTGTTGATTTATTGGTGTACCCGGCTACAAACCACCTTTCATGTTTCATGTTTCTTACTTATGGTCTCGGATTGGAACCAACACTAGGTAATATGGAAATGCCAAATTTGTGAAGCTTTGCGAGAATAATAGCTTCTTCCTTTGGGGAAGAAAGAAGCATAACAAAGGCTTAGTTATCACTATGGCTGTAAAGCTTTAAGCGGCAAACCTTTGGGAGGAAAGTTTGATTTCCAAAATTGAAGTTGTGTAAATTTAACATCTCAAATTTTTTTCTTGGTGTTATATTCAAATTTTACTATTAGAAATTTTTCATCTCATTTTCATAGTCTTTGCTCTTGTTATTATGTCATAGTCTTTTGTCTTGTTATTATGACATTGCCATACTTCAAGGAGTGCATTAGTAAGAATGTTGATAATGAATACCGTGATAAGAACGATAGGAGAAAGGATATGGCAAAAGGTGATTAAAATTTGTATGATCAGATTGTGTGCATTGAGATTCTAACATTATTTTTTCTTTTGGTATTATAGATATACTAGGTGTGAGTGAGAAATATTATTATTAATGGGAAGATGAGAGCTTTGTGAAAGATCAATGTTTAGAGCATGAACTTGGTTAAGAGTATGATCTTAAGTATTTTAGGGTTATTGTGATGATTATGGTTAAATTATTTTCATGCTATTCTTGGTAGCCATTGGAATCATAACCTCTTGATTTTTTTTTAATTATGCAGCCAATCCACATAGTGAACCCATACTCTTGAATTCTTTGTTGCAATGGGCCTTTTGGGAAACACAAGGTAGGTGCCCATACAACCTACTAAGGGAATGACCCAAATTTCAAAATAATATTATAAAGAACAATGAAAATAGTCAAAGATGATTTAAAGTTGTAAATTGCGAACGAGTGAGAAAAACCAATATCTAGTACCTATGCTTGGAGGTTGGAATATGGTTGATACATATACCTTCCATGCGAAACTAAGGTTGGGTACCTAAGGTCTAGATTATCTTCACCCAAAGATTGATGCCAATACCTTCTCAACACTCCTTGGAAAATATGAATCAATTCCTCAATGAGAGAGATCGCAATGGGGGAAAGAGAGATTTGAATGTTTAGCTAGGTAGTTCTACCTTACTTTTGAAATTGAATTTGACCTAGTGATCTATGAGGATATGTTATTAACTATAAATTACTGACCACCTTACCTAAATTACACTTTATGCTTCAAAACCCTCTTTCATTGCATTCCTCACCTAGCTCTAGCTTCCCTAGCCGCCTTATTTTAAGAGTTGAAAAGTCCCACTTGAGCACTCAAATCATCGTTGGAAAAAACTAAGAATAGGGGTGATTCATGTAGTTTGTTGAAATATCATTGGTAGATTACATTATCCCTCGTTGCCATAGGTGAACACGAAGAAGAAATGCTTATGTTGGAGAAAAGTAAGAAATTTTACAAGAACATAACAAAATTTGTTTGACCTCCAACTAAATATGAAACATGAACCACTATGTCATCGAAAATTGTTGATTAATTAGAGAGTTTAGATTCCATACAAGACAACAATTCAATGAACTCATGTTGTTTCCCAAGGTTGCATCAGAATTTTTTCACCATGTTACATGTGTTATAATATGGAGGAGTTACCATATTGATTACTACACCTATGAAAACTACGACAGGTTACCCAAATGTTTAACAACTTTATGCCTGTCACATTTGAGGTGCTAAATTTCTAACCAGCTTTCAAATACATCTACATATAGAAAATGTTATATGGAACATCACATCATGGACTCGCTCCAAGACTTCAGAGTGAGTTAATGCATAAAGAATCACTAGAAAAAACTTGGAAGGAATTGACACCTTGAATTTTATATAATTCATATGGATTGTTCCGATAGCTCATTAGGCCAATCCCATGGGCATTTCCATCATTTATGTTTATGATAGCTATCATAACACTAAAAAATCACACAAAAGTAGGGGGTTTTTCAATTCAAGTCTCTTTTAACCATAGATTGGAACAAAATTTGACTTGGTAACATGCCTTTCTTTACCATAGCTTAGACCAGTGCAATCTAACTTGCTAACACTATGAAGCAAATTATTGGAGATTCTCCTCCACCATTGGATATCTACAAACACTTATCAAATTCATATTTATCAAAATAATGAACTTATGAGACATATGAACAAGAACTAAGATGTCCAAGAGTCCTCATTGTCACTCAAAACAATATTAGACATTTGAACACAAACAAAGATGTCCAACACTACTCATTGTGACTTGATAGACTATTTAGAGAATAAAATTCAGATTCTAATGATGTGCCCCTAATTCATTATTTGGATGACATCTCTTGGACGACATGTTTTGAGAGTTATCTTTAGGAAAAAAGAACTCAAGGAAACTTAGACTACTTGATTTGAGAGTTATCTTTAGGAAACAAGAACTCAAGGCAATTCCATAGATTGAAAAAAAATGGGTCACCACATTTTCCGACAATATAACTAGAACTAAAGAGGAAGCATAGCTAAGCAATTTCATGACTTATCTATCTCTTTGTAAAAGCTAAACGTTTTAACCCAAAAATTGTCACAATTTCTTTCCAAGCAAAGACAAAATGATAAACACTATGTACTACATAAGAGTCAAAATTAAAAACTCAGAAGAATTATTTACATTTCGTTACATTGTATTACAATGTATATATCTTGGATAAAAAAAACATTTTAAATCTATGTTTTTGTACATTGCTTATAAAATTGACCTCAAAGGGATCATTGATATGTTATAAATTTGTCCGTAATCAATCATGTGTAAAATGTTACATAGTTATAGTACGAGGAATAACAATGTAATGATCTTGTATTTATTCCCTACAAAACATTGAACATTTAAAGGAGGACATGGGAATATGTGGAGAGGTGTGAAAATTTAAAGGAGGACGTGGGAAGGGGAAAGGTGTGAAAGTTTTAATATTTTGATGGGTATAAGAGCATTTTCATATTTTGAATTATTATTTTTATTTATTTGTTTATATTTTTTATTTTTTAAAAATGTATTTATTTTGAAATTTATATAGAATTTTATAATTGTGTTTTGAACTTCATAAGTTTTTTTTTAACAAAAACTGAAAAGAGGAATTTATAAAACAGGCTGTGCACAGCCATTCATTACAGCAATAGCAAGGAAATGTAATCCTGTAGTTCAAAATTGGTGCACAGTAGGCTTAACCTAAGAATTTTCCAAAAAACTGCATTCAAAACTCTACCAAAGTAACTAATGTCTCGGGTAGTATATACCCTTATATACTGTTTACATAAAAAGAGACAAAAAACATATATCCAAAATAAGAAAAGACAGATTAAGGGTTGCCTCTGAAGTGCCTGGGCTACACTACTGATTCTTCCTCCATTGGGTGCTCCACTTCTGCAGTTGCTCCATTCACTCGGCTCCCCTGATTCATGGTGATCAGTCGTTCAAGATCTTCCTGGATCATGTCTACTTTACCCATTATCTCTCGCAGGTTACTTTTGTTGTCGTCAATCCGGGAGTCATGGTTGTTGATTTGTAATGAAGTATAAGTCACTGTTTCTCCCATGCTTTTGATTTCCTGAGCTATTTCCTTGTTGTCCATGACTCCAATTGCAACCATTTTGTACAAGCACCGAAGATTCTTCTTAATGTCCATTATTCCTGTGTTTTCTCCAGCTTGTGCCATGCTTTCAGCTTCCGTAGAGATCTTAATGCAAGCAAACTGACTGTGCAAGGGACGAAGAGCAAGAGCACTGTCCGGAATTTCAGCCAAGGGAAAACTAAGAAAATGTCTCAGAACTGAAAGCTCCTGCTGCAAGACAGTACCCCCGTTCCTTTCAGAGTAAGCCAAAGTTCCTACGGCACCTTCCTGCCACCCAGTGCAGAGGCAACCCAGGACTAGCCTTAGATTTCCAGAATGTGTGGGCTTTGAGCCCAAACCAGGGCCGATAGACCAGGACGCAGAGGGAGAATTACAATGGCAATTGGAGAAGGCTGCGAGACCAAGCCTCTCCTTCACAAAGGAGCAAGTGAGAGGGAGAGTTTTCCACGAGATGCCCTGCAGCCTCCCTCCTTCAATACCTATCACCACATTCAAAAGGATGCGCACAGCTTCAGAAGAACCAGAGAGGACCGGGGCAGAATAGAGATGCATGGTGCTGCAATGAGGCGCCATAAGAAAATGGCCAGAGATAGAACAAGCGTGAGAGAGACAATAACAATTAACCCAAGGCCTGAAGTTCTTAATGCCTGCAAAGTTCGAGGAGATGAGAAGACAGGATAGAGACCACACGGCCGAGGGAAAGAAGCTGATAGGACGGGGGAGTAAATGCATGGAGCCGCCGTGGAGGGAATGGAGGCCAGCTACGAGAAAGAGAAATGGAGCGGGGGGGAGAAAAATGGAGGGGAGGAAAAGAGAAAGGAGAGGGGGGTAAGGATGAAGGGGGGATGGGACGGAGGGATAAGGGGAGGAAGGCAAAGAATGGAGAGTGGAGAAGAAAAAAGGAGGAAGAGAAGGGGGGACTATATGTCTTTCAATGAAATGGAGGGTTGAATTCTTTATTAAGAGATTTCTAGTATTGAGAGGACGGAAAGGGAGCTTCCAACACTGCATTTAAGGAATAAATTTGAGGGTGGGATGGTTTCCATCCTGGCTGTAATGACCTTGTGGGAGAGAGGCTCCCGCATTAGCCATACTGTCTGCTGCTGTATTATTATGCCGAAGAATGTGGAAAGCCTTATAGGTACTAGACATGAGAAGCTTGGATTTTTCAAATAGGCGGCGACACTTGACAGCTCCTGTAGGGTATCGATTAATCAATTTGTAGATGATGTGCCTGGAGTCTCCGAATATCAAGACCTTGCGAAGCTTCCTAGCATCTAGAATATGAAGGCCCTGAACAAGAGCCAGGCACTCAGCTTCATTGTTAGTTCTGTTACCCAGCTCCCACGCGAAAGTTTGTTCTACATATCCTCCGGGATTTGAACTTCATAAGTTAATATGAAGAGATGTTACTTAAATGATAAAGGCTGAGAAATTGTCAAAAATATATATATTAGAAAATTTATTAAATACAAAATTAAGAAGAGTATTATATATCTATTTAAAATTACTATCTAACAAATATTAATAAAAATTAAATTTATTTAAATGTAAAAAATTTAATTTTAGTTATTTCACATTAACAAAAAAAATTACACTTTAAAATTTTTAATTTCTTTATATACTTATTACATTTAAAATAAATCTATTTAACTAATTATCATCTTTCAATTTTCTTACTTTGTGTGTGTTTTTTTTTCTTATTTTCAAGTAATGTAAAGATAATGCTATATATATTTTGATGAACTTGATAATGAAAAGCATTCTTAATGGTTTTGCAAAAATAAAGTTGTTTTTGAGGTATCTAAAAATAAAGTTATCTTTTCCATATAAAATAATAAGCTATCTTCCTTGTATTTATACACTTTATCAATTACTTTTTATTAACTTTATTTATTTGTTTTTAAATTTAAATCAAAATTCATTATTGATTATGATTTGAATTCAGAAATATATATATATATATATATATATATATATATATATATTTTTGTAATTCTTCTATTTATCTTATAAAAATACTTTATTACAAATAACATTTTATATAAATACTCTTTTTATATTTAAAAATTTCTACATAAATACGAGTTACATGTTCATATGTTTGAAAAACTCAAAAATATAAAATAATTTATTACAAATAACATTATACATAACTACACATTTTACATTGTTAAACAAATTTTTTGGTTAACAATAATGAAATTATACACATTAACTAGACAAGTTACATTAATTGTGATATATCGTTACAATGAGATACACTAATTACAATGATGTCATCATGTTCCATATCAAATAAATATATCTCCAAATAATCTTATCATAATGCCATCTTCCATGTTTGATATTAAAAAAATCCTTTCAACTTTTCATGTTACAAAATTTCAATCTCCTTTAATATGCTCTACTTTGGTGTATCTCCTTTTGTCAAAATGCCTATATCTGGTATATCATATTCAATCAAAATGCTTCCACATTAGTATCATTTTTTCAACTAAACAAATAACCAATGTTATAACTCTTCTTCACACTTGTGTAATAAATGTTGCAGCTATTGACACATAAACCAAATAATTGATATACAACATTAAATAAACATTTTATGGATAACAATCAGCATGCATTATATGTATTTAATAAGTTCAATCTTACTTTTAATATTAATTTTATGAAAAAATTATGAACCAAACTACATCTTTTATTATTACAAACATAATGATGAATAATAAAGAATATTTTTTTATTAATAATAAATGATCATTAATATCTAGCTTCTTTCAGCCTATTTAATGTTGCTGCAGCAGCACTCAGATCATTTAATGCTACTGTGATAAAAGTGAAGATAATCCTAGATCATTTAATGCTACTGGCGCAGCCCTGAACACAATTAGAGACAACATTAAATGGGTTAAAACAGGCTCGATAATTTTGGCGGAGTAAGCTAGCTATGGAGCAATCCTCCCTCATCGGACGGAGGAGGAGCAAAGTTAACGTTGACTTTGCTCCTCCTCCGTCCGATGGAGGGAGGATTGCTCCATAGCTAGCTCACTCCAATTTTGGCCCCATTAAATAATGTTATAATAAAAAGTGAAGATATTTCAACTTTCCAAACTTCTTTTCATTTCTACCCATTCCAATTGCGTCGTCCAACACAACACATTATGATGCTTGCCATGGAGACTACCCTCTTTAAACTCATTGCAGTATAAATCAACTCTAAAAGGAGTTCTAAGTCTAAGGGAACATCATTGAGAGTTTATATAAATGATGGAAGTAACAGATGCCTGTATGGTGCTCATGAAAGTGGTATGTCCAAACACACTAAAAACATGACTCGAGTGTACTCTAATCATGCGTTTGGGGTGGAAAGTTGTTTTTCATACACATGACCGACAACCATTCGTTTCGCATGATTGATTCTGTAAAAGACTTCTTCAAGTGCATTTGCAACAAGAATCAACGTTTGAGTTTGAAACCGTGAAAGACAGTACCAAACTTTCCATTAATGGAAGGCTGGGTCATCTTACTCATGATTTAGTCCAAAGGTTTTGGAAAGCTTATAGTAAGGGTTTCTTAAGATACACGGAGCAGTTAGTGGAAATCAAGCGTGTATTAAGATACACGGAGGACTTAGTGGAAAACTATGGGTATAGATAACAGTTGCATATCAAAATACTTAGATTATCTTTCTCGAAAAATAGTGTTGTTTTATGGTGATAGGGAATAACCATGGTTATAAAGTAAGGTTGCATGACACAAGATACTTAATAGTTTATTACCTAAACAACTGTTTTTTTGACACAATCCTTGATGCGCAATGCATCCATTAAAGTTAAATACTTTGAATCTAATATAATAGAACAATTGCAATTCTTAGGATCTTATTTTAATTGTGTCCAATTTATAAAATATTAGAAATTTTAGAATTTGAATCTTGACTAATGTTGCGGTATGTGTGGAACCGTGGAATATTAGACTTATTTTTCCGTGCGGACATTCCATGAATGTTAGGTCATATTAATTATCCAAGAACGTTTGATACGATTTGGAGAAAGGTATTGGTTTTGTTCACGCTCGCTTGAAGGTATTGGTTTTGACTTTACGATGATAACATGAATACGACCACTTGAATGTGGAAAAACAAATCTCATATTTTCACGGATTTCTTGATTTATAGCTGATAGAGAGATATAAAGAACTTGACTTTACGGTGATAACATGAATACATTATACGACCACATGAATGTGGAAAAACAAATCTCATATTTTCACGGATTTCTTGATTTATAGCTGATAGAGAGATATAAAGACCTTGACTTTACGGTGATAACATGAATACGACCATGATACAATGATAGAATTAATTTTTCAAAAACACAATTTCCGAGGAATATTGTAATTTAGCATAAATCCATCAAGATGAATATTGCAATACGACATAACTATTAACGAATATAATACATTTGATGTAAGATTTTATGAATATTGCAATGCAATGCAACTATCGAGGAACATATAAATTAAAACAAAACTCGACCAATATGAAATATCATAATGAATCATAATCATTCATGAATATCGTAATGAAACATAATCTTTCAGGAACATCTCAAGCTGTCAAAACCATTTATGAATTCCGCAGTGCGACATAAGTCTTTATGAATGTCACATGTGCCATAACAATCAAGTAATATAGAACTTCAACATACACCATTGTAAATGAATGTCACAATACAACTTGACCATTGAGAATGTTGCAGTCCATCATAACAATAGAGGAACATTACAATGAGACAGAACCCTCCATGGGCATGTTGACCATACACCCATCAACGAACTTGAAAATTTCACATAATTCTTAGCCAAGAAGTATGACACATTATCACATTACCATACTCAACCACTCTCAACCATAGTGAGGTGACGTCAACCATATTAAGCATTTGTCAAGAATAGCCAACCATGGTTTAGAAAATCAATTATATTAATCCAAAATCAACTATAGTCTAATATGGTTGACCATGGTTAACATTAGTCAATGAAAGTAAACCATAGTGAACCTTAGCCATCCAAAGTCAACCAAAGTGAACCTTAGCCAACAAAAGTCAACAATAACCAACTTAACTCAAGAATGATAAAGTCACAATACAAAAAAACATCACAACCATTCAACAACATCATAATGAAACATAACCTTTCAAGAAGCTTGCAAGGTGACATAACAATTGCTGAATGTTAGAATGCAACATAACCAAGTTGAACTATTGTCCTCTTTGTCAAACATGATTAACCATGGTCAAACATTCTCAACCATAATAAAATATGGTAAAAAATACTCAACTATAGTCAAAAATGGTAAACTAAATGTCAACTATAGGTAAGCATTGTTAACCATGATAAACCATAGTTAAACATAGACAACCATGGTTAACTATAGTTAACCATGGTCAAAAACAACAACCATACCCAAACAAATCCAACCAAAGTGAAACATATTCAAGCAAAGTTGAGCAAATTCAAACATGTTCATCCATAATCAATATTATTCAAACATTGTCAACCATAGTCAACCATGGTTAACATAATATAATCATATAGTTAAGCTTAGTAACACATGATGGACCATGGAAAACCATACCCAACCAAATCCAACCTGCATAGAAAAATATAATTCAACATGATCAAGCATAGTCAGCCATGGTCAATAAAAGTAAACCATTGTTAACTATGCTCAACCATGGTTCCATGGTCAACAATATTATTACAGTTAACTATAGTCAACAAAAGTCACCCTTAGTTAAACATCACTAGTAATCCATGAGAAAACATTGTTAACTTTAGTTAACCATCTTTAACCATGGTCATACATATTCAACCATAGAGAACCATGTTGACACATGTTGAACGACAATCAAACATGGACAACAAAATCAGACCATAGTTAAAAATGATAGACCATAGTCTAACATGGTTATCCATAGTTAAACATGCCCAAACATATTTATCTATAGTAAACCATAAACAAACAAGGTCAACCATAAAGAAAAATGGTCAGCCTATTTTAACTAATGTGAATGATTTCCAACATGATCAACCATGGCCAAACATGTTTAATCATAATAAAATATTATCCAACATTCTCGGCTATAGTCAATCATGGTCAACTAACTGCTAATTTTAATTAATTATAGTCAAGCATGGTTAACTATAGTTTACCACGATCAACAACATTAACCATATTCAAATATAGAAAACCAGGTCAAACATACTAAAGCAAAGTAGACCAAATTTGAACATGGTCAATCATGGTTAATATTATCCAAACATTATAAACCATACTAAACCATGGTTGAATAATGTTAATAATAGTAAACCATAGTAACAAATAATCAACCATGTAAAAAATACCCAACCAAAATCAACCATGGAAACACGCAATTTAGAATGATCAACCATAGTCAACCATGGTTAATGGCTCTCAACCATGGTTCCAAGGTCAACAATATTACTAGAGTAAACCATATTCAACCAAAGTCATCCTTAGTCAAATATCACAAGTCATACATGGTCAAACATCGTAAACTTTAGTTAACCATCTTCAACCATGGAAAAACTTAGCTAACCAAAGTCAACCTTAGAGAACCATGTTGACACATGCTCAACCATAGTTAAACATCGAAAACCATGGTCAAATATAGTCAAACTTTGGTTAACCAAATTCAAACATAGTTGACCATAATGTAACATGGTTATCCATATCGTTATTCATATTTCACACAAATAAAGATGTAGATGAATGGAAAATTTTATGTTAAAGGTGAGAATTCCTTTAACCCTTTTGGGTACATCTTCATGAGAACTTGAACAACTCATGATTTTATTCCTTTATAGATTTTAAGATTTTAATATGCTTAAAAACACCATTTATTAATTAAACAATAGATAGGTCAACTACCATTTATTAAAAGGAGGATGCAATTTTAAGATGTTGCATGATTTTCTTTTAGGCTTATTTTAGCTTTAAATCATTATCCGAGTTAATATTTTTATCATATTTTTTTATTTTAATGGTTTCCCTTATTTCCCTTTTTTAGTAATGTGGGATTTTTTCCAACACTCGTAACTTCTCCAAATAAACGTGGGGCCTTAAGTTGTGTAAGTGTTCAACAACAAACTATTTAACCAACCTCATTTTAATTATCATTTATATTTTCCTTCTCCAAGATACTGGTCCTCAACTAGCATAATCACATTGTAAAAAATGGTTGATATACATTGATTGATGTATACTTTAGAAATGTGAAACATAATATTGATCAACATATATCAACCAATTTTAAGTATGCTAATTTTAATTGGGAAAGTAATATTGGTGATATGAGTATTTGTATTGTTATACTATCGTCTACTACACCAAAATGTATGGTTGTATAACTATACTTATAAAAGCATAAATTCCCTTATGCTTAGAGGTTATATATGTTTATGTTCATCACTTTAGTTCGATTATGAATAAGGATTATATAAATTATATCTATTTATGTTGGGAAATTTTGTTCATGGTTTCCTTTTATTGATATTTATTGAGAAATGTATTACATTCACGTGTATTGGTATTGAAAATGAAAGCAAAAATTGTGTGATAGAAGTTAAATATTTTGAAATTTGTTATTCAGAAATAATTGTGGAAATTGAACCCAGTGATAGAACAATTTTACTCACAACAATTATCAATTGAACTTGCAAAATCACTCACAAAAGAGACTGAAAATGGAGATGAACACTAAACTGCATTAACTCAGTGTACAATAGCCAACCCTGTAACATAATAGGTTGCTGCATTAAATAATTACATAGGAGATTCGAATGCATGAGGAGGCAATTTGAATCTAGTCAAAAGCAGGCTTACTAAAATTAAGCAAATCCCCCATAGGTGCATAAAGTAGTTTCCAAATCAGTCATGGAGCTCACGAATTGGCAAAAGCACTTAGGCAAGCTAAAGAGTGATGGAATGACAACTCATACATGCTTTTCATAGGAGAAAAGAGTGGAGGATGTGGAGGACAAAAACTAGTTAACCTCACCTAGTCAAACTTTCCCAATTGCCTTAAAGCACTGAAAAAGCAGAAGGGCGCCTAGGAGGCCAGGAATAAAGTAGAATTGATTCCTTGAGGTTTCCCAAGCACTACATGAGTCAAAATAGGCAAGTTTGACCACTATGGATAGGTAAATGACAACTTGCATAAGGTGGGACACATGAACTAGGCAAATAAGACAAAAATAATTAAATTAATGTCTAAGGTAGCTAACTATGGGTTGATTTTTCTAACACCACCCCTTAAGCCTGACTTATGAGTAATATATCAGAAAATTATAGGGCCTAGCAACAAAGCTTAGTCACCCTTTACATACTGCATGTCCATTTAAATAAGGAAAAGAGGCAAAAACCACATGGGAAAATCCTCCCTTAAACATGGACTGCAAAACAAGATTTGGAAATCTTGTCTTCACTCATGCTTCACAGCATGATCAGCAATCCCCAATAGTGATTTGAGATTGCTGAAGTTCTTCTCACAAAATGCTTTGGTGAAGATATCAGCTACTTATTCTGAAGATGAACAGAAGAGTAGGTGAATGGTGCCATCATGCACAAGCTCTCTGATGTAGTGCATATGGATATCAATGTGTTTGGTTCTTTGCTTCTGAACTGGATCTTTGCAGATTCGAATGGTACTCTGGTTATCACAGTAGAGGGTAGTTGAGTACTATGATTCGAAGCCACACTCTCCAAGTAAAACCTGCAACCATAAACATTGAGTTGCTGCATTAACAACTCCTCTGTACTCTGCTTCTGTAGATGAGAGTGCAATGGCACTCTATTTCTTGCTTGACCAACTGATTGGCCCTTCTGCAAGCATGAACACATATCCTGATGTGGACTTTCTGTCTGTGCTATCACCTGCCCAATCACTATCCGTAAATCCAATCAAATCAAGATCAGATTTTGCTTTATAGAAGATCCAATGAGTCCTTGTTCCCTGAACAAAGTTAAGGATCCTTTTGGCTGCTTTCCAATGGATCTCATGAGGGTGATCCATGTATCTAGAAGCCACACTTACTGCATAAGAAATATCAGGTCTAGTATGTGTAAGATACAACAAACATTCAATCAATTTCCTATACAATGTATTGTTTACCATAGGTGAAGAATCAGCTTCTTCCAGCTTCACTCCTGAAAGGAAAGGAGTCTTGCTTGGTTTGCAGTCCTTCATTCTGAATTTGTTCAGCAAATCCAAGGCATACTTGGACTGGTGCACCTTGATTCCAGCTTTGGTTTGAGCAATCTCAAGCCCAAATAATTGTCTTAAGACCCCCAAGTCTGTCATGGAGAAGGCTTGGTTCATTGCACCCTTCAAGGAAGCAATCTCATCCTTTGAGCTTCCTGTAATAAGGTCATCAACATATAACACAATTATCATTAATGAACCACTAATTAAATTCAAATAGACATTTGGATCTGATTTACATAGAACAAAATTCAGTGATAGCAAGAAGCTATCAATCTTGGCATACCAAGCCCTAGGGGCTTGCTTTAGCCCATACAATGACTTTCTCAACTTGCACACAAGAGAAGGGTTAGTAGAAAATCCTTGAGGTTGTTACATATATATCTCTTTAGTGAGATATCCATTCAGGAAGGCACACTTTACATCCATGTGATGTACCTCCCATTGCTTTGAGGCTGCAATGGCTAAGGCTAGCCTGATGGAATCCATCTTTGCCACTGGTGCAAAGGTCTCATTGTAATATATGCCATGAACCTGTGAGTAGCCCTTGGCTACCAATATGGCCTTGTACTTCAGAGGTGAACCATCAGCAGCAAATTTGGTCTTGTAGACCCACTTACAATGAACTAACTTCCTCCGTGGGGGAAGATCCACTAACTCCCATGTGTTGCTCTTCTGGAGTGAGCTGAAATCTTCCTTCATGGATTCTTACCATATTGGATCTCCTGCTGCTTCTTCATATGTTTGAGGATCTGATTCCACCATCAAATAGCATTTCTTAGCAAACATAGGATCCTTCATGCACAGACCACTCTCAAATTGAGATCTAGTCCTCCTTGGGTCATTGGGATCCCCAGCTAGCTCTCCTGCTGCATGTAGTGTCTTGGCTGCCCATTTTGGCCTTGTGGCTGTTAGGGTCTGTAATAAACTCATCACTATCAGACATATCAGAATCAACATGTTCAACAAACTCTTCACTTACTTTCAGAGGTTCAGGTGCTGAAGAGGTTTCTCCAACTTCCACTACTGCAAGGGGTTCTTCTTGAAACTGAACAAAACTTTCAATGAAGGATTTGTTTATGCTCAAATTTATCATCTTGTACCCTTTTGAATCTTCAGAGTACCCAACAAATAGGCACTCTTGGATTTGGGGCTGCAAATCCTTCCTCTTTTCTATTGGAATTCTAGCCCAAGCCCTTGAGCCAAAAATCCTGAAATGGGTCACATCTGGCTTGTGCCAACTCCATGCTTCGAAAGGAGTCATACCATCAAGCTGTTTATGAGGCACCCTATTCTGGATATAGGTTGCACAGTTTATAGCTTCGGCCCAGTACTTTGGTGGAAAATTTTTGGCCTTCATCATGCATGTTGCCATCTCCTTTAGTGATGTGTTCTTCCTCTCAGCAACACCATTCTGTTGTGGTGTGTAAGGGATAGAATGTTGCATATGAATACCTACATCTGCACAATAATTAATAAAATCAGACTTGACATACTCACCACCATTGTCAGATCTGAGGACCTTGAGTTTCCTCCCAGACTGGTTTTCAACCAAAGCCTTAAAGACTTTGAAGAGTCCAAAAACTTCAGACTTGTGTTTCAGGAAGTAAACCCAGCAATACCTGGAAAAGTCATCTATGAAAGTCAATGCATATTTGGCCTGACTCATGGACATATGAGGGAATGGGCCAGCAACATCACTGTGGATCAGCTCGAGGGGTGCAGAGGTTCTCTCATGACTAGCTCTCTCAAATTTATGCTCTGGGTGTTTTCCTAGGATACAAACTTGGCAGACTCCTTTGGAAAATTTTATATTGGGAAACCCTATGACCATCTATTTTTCACTAAGATCAGAAAGATACTTGTAATTTAGGTGGCCAAATCTTTCATGCCAAATATTGCTTGCCTCATTAGCATGAATCAGAAGAGCAGAGGGGTTTGAGTAGGGTAGGAAGTGTGAGAACATGTATACCTTTTGAGCATGATTTGGAACTCCTTTTGCAATGACTTTACCGCTTGAGATCTCTATGATCTCAACTTCATCAGGGGAGAATATGACCTTCTTTGGAGACCCAGTGTGAGTCATCTAGTACACTGATAAGAGGTTGGAGGCAAGACCAGGCACATACAACACATTGTTGAACTGACCATGATCAAGATCAATCCTCCCTTTGCCCAAACTTTCAGTGAGAGAGTCATCTCCCAGTACTATAGGTGGTCCTTTCGACATGTCAAGTGAGGAGAATGCCTCCTTGGTCGAAACCATGTGTCTTGAAGTTCCAGAATCAATGATAAAATTGGGTGAGCTTGATGTGCCAGCAACCAATGCATGAACTCTCTCTCTGTCATTTGAACTTGATCCTCCTTCTCTCTTCTTTGAGCTGTCTGGAAGGGAGATGCCATTCTTCTCCAGGAGTTGGGTCAGCATGTCTATTTGCTTCTTCATACAAGAGCTTTCACTGTGATTGCCCTTATTGCAGTATGCGCACTTGCTCATTTCTCCTTTGTTTTTCTTCTTCTGGTAGTTCTTCTTGGAACCTTGTGGCTCCTCTGGAGACTTGTTCTTGTCTCTCTTTTGCTCAGGTGGCTTTTTAGCTTTCTTTTTGCTTTTTGAATCCACCTTCGAATCTCCAGCAACCAGATCTTGGTCTTTGATGGTTTGATGGTGCCCATCATCACCAGCTTGTCCTGTTCTTGTGTGAGAGATTCCATGAAATCTGCAAGGCTAGGCATCTTCCAGGTTCGAGCTGTCAACTTTGTGGCATAGAAGGTCTAAACAAACACTGAATAGTCAGGGCCAAGCTTCGAGAGAATGGCCAAGACCAGCTGATCATCCTTCTTTTCGATCCCACATTGTTTTAGCTGCAAAACAAGTGCTTTGAACTTGGAGAAATAGAGTTGCAGTGATTCAAAGCTATTGGGACTCAGGGAAATCAGCTCATTTTCAATTTGATGTCCCCTCATCTCATCTGTCTTTCCAAAAAGATCAGTAAGCTTCTCCCATACTTCATTCGGTGATGTCAATCCATCAAGATGGAAAAGGAGGTCTCTGGAAATACTCAGACACAGGAGACCATAGGCCTCATCCCTCCTGTTGTGCCATTTTATCTTCTCTGCAGCTGCATTGGGCTCTACTTCTATTTCCATAGTCACCCTGTAGAGGCCTTTCGCTCTCAACAGAATATCCATCTCTTCTTTCCATTCAAAGAAGTTGAAGGGAGTCAAGATGATCTTCTGAGATTGATCCATAGCTTAGAAATTGTCTCGGCTGTCAGTAGAAGGCTCCCAGTCACTAATGTCGAACCTGCAAAACAATTTTGAAGGAGATAAATTGATGTACAATGGCTTTGATACCATGTGGAAATTGAACCCAGTGATAGAACAATTTTACTCACAACAATTATCAATTGAACTTGCAAAATCACTCACAAAAGAGACTGAAAATGGAGCTGAACACTAAACTGTATTAACTCAGTGTACAATATCCAACCCTGTAACATAATAGGTTGCTGCATTAAATAACTACATAGGATATTCGAATGCATGAGGAGGAAATTCGAATCTAGTCAAAAGCAGGCTTACTAAAATTAAGCAAATCCCCCATAGGTGCATAAAGTAGTTTCCAAATCAGTCATGGAGCTCACAAATTGGCAAAAGCACTTAGGAAAGCTAAAGGGTGATGGAATGACAACTCATACATGCTTTTCATAGGAGAAAAGAGTGGAGGATGTGGAGGACAAAAAACTAGTTAACCTCACCTAGTCAAACTTTCCCAATTGCCTTAAAGCACTGAAAAAGCAGGAAATAAAGCAGAAAAAGTAGAAGGGCGCCTAGGAGGCCAGGAATAAAGCAGAATTGATTCCTTGAGGTTTCCCAAGTGCTACATGAGTCAAAATAGGCAAGTTTTACCACTATGGATAGGTAAATGACAACTTGCATAAGGTGGGACACATGAACTAGGCAAATAAGACAAAAATAATTAAATTAATGTCTAAGGTAGCTAACTATGGGTTGATTATTCTAACAATAATAGTGTGTTAATTAAATGTTTATAAAAAAATATTTTAGTTTTAATATTAAGTTTATAATTTTTTTTCTTGTAGTTAGATTACATATCCAAGTTATACAAAAATTTTATATGCTAGTTACACTTCATTGTAAAAAAAGAATAACAAAGTCTAAAATGTTTCGTCAAAACATACTTTAATGTAGTTTATATGTTTCTTCCAAGTGTATTCTCTTACAAATTGAGATTAAAAAAAAATTATCCCATAATACAAATAAATAAATTAAAATAGTAGAAGGTGCAAAGTCACATTGATAAAGTAGACTACTCTTAAAATATCATAATATTCAACCATTGTGATGATATCCGTTTTATCCCTCAAACTACAATTTTCTAATTCTTATATAACAATGGTATTGGACCATTAAAATGAAATAGCTATGAAGAGGATTAAACATATGGAAATCATTTGACTACTTGAGAACACATATAAATGAAGAAAAATACTTTGAGGTAGATCAAATGAGTGTGACTAAGCATGGTCTTCTTTGGAGTTTCTAAATTGATCCTTTTTCCTTAAAATTGGTTATATTTTAGATTTGTAGACTAAGAAAATTCACAAAATTGAAGAAAAACTATTAAGGCATTGAAATTCTTAATTACAGAGAATTATGAACGTTGGAAAACTAATTCCTCATGGTTATGTTCACTATTCACTGGAAAAGTCACATGTGTGAATATGAAGAGTCCAAGAGACCTCTTGGGAATGTGAAACCAAGGGTCACTTCATACTGTATTTATATGTACATCATCTTAATGAAAGGGGCTCTCATGCTTACCTTTATTTAGTTTGTTATTTTCATTGAGACTGATTCCAGTAGTTGTATCATAGCTCTATAGTTATTAGGGCTAAAGGAGTTATGTTATTTTTCTAGATCATAAGAGAGCCAATTTTTTTATAATTGCATAATCATGCCTAACTAGATACGTTGGGGAGAATAATGATGCTAACATTAAGGAAATTTGAAGGATTGTTTAATGGCTTGAGTGTGAAACTCTTTTAGTCACTGCGTATTCTTTGTATAAGTATTTTTACATGTTTGTGCATGCAAGTATTCCTTAACTCTAATATGTATACTTGTCAAGTGTTGGTGTGGTGATTTTGGTGAAGGATTGAATTCATTCTTTCCATTCTTATTTCTTATTATAAGAATCAAGGGCATCATTTAGAGAAAATAATCATTATGTCTCATCTAATGCCATTTATAAGAAAAGTACCATTAATTTGTTCCGTATATCTTAGTCAATTTCCCCTCTCCTCTTCTTTTATGTAGGTCCTCATACTCACCCTTACAAAACACATTAATCTCTACATATCCTCATTTTACTTGAAATTCAAGTTTCTCAAATTTTAAGCTACGTGTAATCAATTTTATCATAATCCCCAAATGCTCCCAAAAGATGTAAAAAACTATGTATAGAGCACTATCTAATCAGATATTTTGATTGATTGTCTTCTATAACAAATACCCATCATTTCCTGTGTCTTTCTCTTTTAATCTAGATATATTTTTTTTCAAGTTGTTCGAGAGAATCCTTGTTGTTAAAATATTATGTGATAATATCAACAATGTTATTCGTGTCAATGGATTCTTGTTGAAGAAACAAATTAAAAAAACTCCTAATTATTTCATTGTTCTTGATATCCACAACAAATACATAGTCATATTGAATGTCATCAAGTTAATTATGACCTTGCTGCTAGAGAGTGTCAAGTGCACTAATCTTAAGGAGGTCACCCAACACATTGCAAAGGAGAGACACATGAAGGATGGAAAATAAATTCCATATGAGCACTCCATGCACTATGTTTGCAGTTCAACCATTGGCATTACTTTACAGTTCCAATCATGTTTTTAAATCCATGTTTGTGAAATGGACATATTACCATTGGGTTCTCGAGGGAGTTTTTTTATTACATGGAGGTTTGTTGTTTATTGGTTTTGGGAGTTGGATTAACTAAGGAGAAGAGGTGATTACCAAAGATATATAATGGATTTTAAGAAATATTGAAATACTAACTAGATCATGACACATATTTGTATATGCACTTACCATCCAAGATAGAATATGTGGTGTTTGTGGACATGCTCTTATCAAGAGACTAAAAAAAGGTATATAACTCAAGGAGTTGAAGGTCATGTATCCGGGAATCCATGATCATATGTTGGTAGTCATAAATATATAGCCTTATAATATATGGTCGAATTGCTGATGGAGAAGTTAATGGTCACTAGTATGCCTATACTATTCCAAATTATGTGTCAGTTCTCTTAGATCAACATATTACGAAAGAGGAAACAATAGATCGCCTTTGGAGTCCAACTACTCTCCGAGAGATTTTTTGAACATTATGTGGAACATATTTCATCAAGGAGATCATTTGGATGTTAATTGAATAACCTTACGTGCTAATTATTTTTAGATAAGCACACACAATTCCATTTTTGGGATGACGTTGCATCATTAACATTTTTTTTCTAAGGGGTCTATAAATGACATTGACAATATTTTGAGTAAAGGAAGAATAAGAGTGGACATTACATCCATGGATGAATTGGTGAATGTAAATGAGCTATATATATGAGCCTAAATTGTCTTACAGTGAATTAAGATTAAAATCTATACATACTTTCCATTGGAGAATCATCTCTAGGAAAACATTGTTATTTGATTTTCTAGATTCACAATATCTTCATGGAGTGTGGAAAACATGGTGGTTTGATTTTCTCATTTCATAATGTATTCCTCAGATTTCTATGGTAGATATTTTTTGTAAAAAGAAATAGCGAGTTGTTTGATCACAATCCTAATCCTCAGTGAATATCATCCTAAAAATCATAAAAACAGAAGAAAAAAAAAGAGTGATTTTGGCACCACTGAAGATTAACATAAATCATCAAAGGACTCAAAGCATCGCAAAGCATTCAAGGTTAATTCATTGTTAGAATCATCATTGAATTGCAAAATCCAAACAATTTTTTTTGTATGTTCACTTTTACTTTGGTACTTCCAATAATTTTTTGTTTTTTTTTGTTTTAAGAACCTGTGTCAACCCTCATCTTTATTTTGTTAGTATATTTTATTGGACGCATGTGCTTTGTACGTCATCTCGTTAGTATGTTGTATTATCCCACATTCACGGGGATTAATAGTTGATGTTAAGTTGTCCAGTTAGTATGTTGTATTATCCCACATTCATGGGGAGTAATAATTTTTTATATTAGACTAAGTATATAACTAAGTGTTTAGGACAATGAAATCATCGAAGAGTATTGTGTATTGAGCTTGCTCAAACGAGGTTTCCCCCTCAAAGTGGCCCGCGATCAATAAAATCTCTTTTGTTCTCCAATATTTTTGTTATATTGTTCATTTGATTGTTTATTACAGAAGGTTCCCCACATTTGGTATCAGAGCACTTTCCTTGGAACAAGTGGGAAATTTTTTTTTTCAAAAATAAAAAGAGGGAAAAATTGGGCGGCAACTTTTAGATCAATTTCTGAAACTCTTTGCATAGAATAAGAAGAAATAGGTCACATATATGAATTTATCTTTAAAAAATACATAGTTTCAAAAAAAAAACCATCTTGTTTGGAGTTCTGGAAGTGGAGATATCGTGGATTTAAAATCAGCAATTTTTCAAAATTTCGGTGACGACCGCGAAAATTGCAGAGTGAAAATATTTTGACTGGGTGCCCGGATTTCTATTTTGATTTCATAAGTAGAACTAGAGTAGCTATTCTAGTTCCAGAAATAGGCTATAATAGCGATTCAGAGCAATATAGATCAGGTTATGCTGATTTTAAAATTTTGTCTCAAAACCCTAACTCTAATTACGAGTGTTTTTTGGGCATTGGGTGGAATTTCCGCCACATTTTTTTTGGCACTATGATTATTGCAGTATTTCTTCTTCTTGTAGTGGTATTATTAATTTGGATCAGGGAATAAACCCTATCTGTTTAACTGTGGGAAGTACTTGGGCATAGCCCTAAAACTCATTGTGAGGAGTACCACAGGAACCTCAAAGTAGCTGGCCATTGAGAGGACTTGCCAAGCAAAAAGGGCAATGTACCCCACCTAATTGAATAGATTCCCATATGTGAGGAAAACTAAAGAGTTGTCGTTTTTGGCCAAGCAGTTAGCAGTTTTACCTGCACCATGAAGTGAGGGGTATTGCCCCAATACTCAAGCCTGAGACAACCTTGGTGGTCGAGTGACTACCTTTGAACAATTAGGAAACTAAATATACCTGGGGTCCATATATATTTACAGTCGTTAACGCACATATTTCCAGAATTATCACAAACCATTTCAACTTGATAAAGCATAACTTTCTTTTGCCGCCACAAATCATATTTTTAAAAAAATGAGTATAATTTTTTGTTTTTTTTAGCCATATCTTCCTTGATTTAACTCGATTTCCCTTGAAAATTCATAGTCACCCCTGTCATTCTATTCTGCATATTTCATTCATTGAGGACCCTATCCCAAATTCCACATCCCAAAGCTTGAAATTATACATTTGTCATGACTTCTTCAATTCTCACCTAATCACCTTCAAATTTTTCCACAGTGTTCGTTTTCGAATTCTGCTTCATTGTCCCTCTCTAAAAAAATTTCCCATTCTTTCACCGTGCTTCTAAAATTCGCTTTTATGTTCCTTGTCCTTCAGAAAGTGTCCCAAACCTAGTCAACTCCATTTACCCACTCACGCTATTCCCAACTCAAAATTTTTGTTTTCTAAAACCTTCTCTGTTTTAGTTTTTCTACCCATTCCCCCCTCACCCAAATTTTTTTTTTCTTGTCATTGTCACCCACGCAGGAGCAAATAGACAAATGGAAGAAGAACTTGTCACCCTCAAGACCAAACTCGCAAATTTGGATCAAATATTTCTTGACCTCCATCTTCAGCATTCAACCATGAGCAATCGACAACAGCTTGAGTATTCTACAGACACCGAGTTCTCTTCTTCCAGCAATTTTTGTGGGCCAAAGATTGATTTCCCTCGCTTCAATGGTGATGATCCAATTGGAAGGATACAAAAGGCAGAATGATACTTTAATATGCATAACACTTTTGATCTCACCAAAGTCCCACTTGTATCATTTCATTTGGAGCGCGAATCCCTTCAATGGTTTAGTTGGTACATCAAGGATCATGAAGAGCCCCAATTGACAGATTTTTGTCAACTCCTTTTGCACCAATTTTTCCCTAGTGGTTTTGATGAATTCACAGCAACACTCACCAAACATCGCTAGACTGGCACTGTGAGAGAGTATCAGACAAAATTTGAGAAATTAGTCAAGCACACAGAAGGATTTTTTGATGCCTTCTACAAGAGTTGTTTTATCAGTGGTCTTAAGGATACAATACGATCTGAGGTTAACATGTTCTGTCCCAACACAATGATGGAAATCCTAGGGTTGTATAAGTTGGCAGAGGATAAGATCAGGGCTTAGCAACGCCCCAAATCCACTTTTTTTCTATTCAGAAATATGGTTTCCCAAAGACATCCAATCCCTCCAACTCCTAGATCCACTCATATCAAGGATTTGTTTGAAGCCGAGATGTGGGCACGTAGGGGAAAAGGACTTTGTTATAATTGTGATGGGAAATTTACTTGGGGACATCAATGTACTGAACAAAAGATCTATCTCTTGGATGTGGTTTCTCCGCATGCACTTGAAATTTGTGAAGCTTCTCAGGATCCAGTAGACGATCATGTTGGCATTTAGCAGCCACCTGCTGACCCTAATTCTCATGATGAACACCCATAGATATCTCTCCATGCATTAGCTGGAGTCACCACCCCACCAACCATGTAGGTCAAGGGTTTCTTCAAGAAGATTCCTCTTACAATACTCATTGATTTTAGTAGCACCCATAACTTCATTGATCCTCAGATTTCCAAACAAGCTGATAGTTTTGTCCATCCTTGCTCCATCTTTAAAGTCATGGTTGCCAATGGGAGCACCTTACCTTGCAAACGAAAGTGTCGCAATACATGTATCTCTATTGGATATTATAAATTGTGCTCTAACATGTTTGCCATGCCTCTATGAGGATGTGATGTGATTTTAGGAAATCAATGGTTACACACTCTTGGACCCATCTTATGGGATTTTGATGAACTTTCGATGCAATTTTCAGTTAATGGGAACAAACACACATTCAATGGCTTACAACCAAGTTCTCTCAGCATCATTAGTTCCCATCGCATGGAAAAGGTCCTTAATACGAATTCACATGGTTTCATCACTTAGCTCCATTTCATTCAAATGCAACCTTCAACAGTCTCAACTACTCCCTTGGATCTTTCATTCTGATGCACCCTTTAGATGCCTGATTTTTCCAAGCTCTTCACGCTTGAGAGTGATGCTTACGACAATGGTATTGGGGTTGTCCTCTTTTAAGATGAAAATACCATTGCATTCATCGACAAATCCCTTTCTAGAAAGAATTTATCCACCTCTACATATGAGAAGGAAATGATGAATATTTTGCACATAGTACATAAGTGGTGGCCATCCCTCTTAGAGAATCCTTTCAGCATCAAGACTGATCACCAGAGTTTGAAATATTCCTGGAACAACAAGTCTCATCCCCAACACAACAAAAATGGGTTAGCAAACTTAGGGATTATGACTATAAGAAGGCTTGGGAAAATCTTGTGGTGGATGCTATTTTCCACACATTTGATGCCCATGTTTCTCTTTCAATTATTTCTATGCCTATTGCAACTTGGTTACATTATGTTCAGCAAGGCTATGTCAATGACTCATTATATGAAATCATCCAACAATTAGCCAGTAACCCTTCTATTGTACCGTTTTCATCTTGGGATAGATTTTCTCTGAGATACATGGGTCGTCTGGTGCTTCCTCAAAGCACAGACCTTAAACATGCATTCTTTCATGAACTCCATGCTTCTCCATCAACAGAGCACTCTAGGTTCATCAAAACATATGAGTTGGCGTGACGTAACTTCTTTTAGAAGGGGGTGCAACGAGAAATTCAACATATGGTTGTCAAATGTGCTCCTTGTCAGCACCACAAGGGTGAAACTACACTCATATCTGGATTGCTCGAACCTTTTCCCACCCCTACAAAGATTTGGACATATATTTCGATGAATTTCATTCAAGGGATCCCTAAATATGGAGGGAAGACCGTAATCTTGGTTGTGGTGGATCGACTCTCCAAATATAGTCATTTTTGTGCTATTAGCCATCCATATACCACCTCTTCAATCACACAAATTTTCATGGACCAGATATTCCTTCCTCAAGGAATCCCTTCTTCCATTGTCTCCAACCACAACACAACTTTCACAAGTCATTTTCTCCTCACTCACACCAAACTGCATATGAGTTCAGTTTCTCACCCACCAATAGATGGTCCGACTACAATCATCAATTATTATTGGTAAACTTATCTTCGTTATTTCACCTTTGAAGAACAACATCAGTGGGAAAAGTGGCTCCCTCTCGCTAAATGGTGGTACAATAATTCCTACCATACTACATCTAAAATGACTCCATATGAAGCAGTTTATGGTCACGTACCTCCAGTATTCCTTCCATCCACCCCCAGTATTTCACTAGCTCAGGAAGTTGACATGGTTCTTCGAAACCGACATCATATTCTTCACCTCCTGCAGGAAAATCTTCACATGGCAAGAGCCCACATGAAACAATAGGATGATCAACACCATTTTGAGTCCACTTTTCAAGTTGGTGATATGGTTTTTCTTCATTTGCATCCTTACAAGCAATCCTCCTTGAAAGACAAAGGGAATCAAACACCCACTCCAAATATCTCTATCCCATATACATTTCTTCAAAAGAATGGGTATGTTGCTTATAAATTGGCACTTCCTCCTTCTCGCACTCAGCAAGTGATTGGCACCAACATTAGTGCAGAAATTGTTTTACCAGAATGGGATAATGAAGGATCCATCATTTCAAATTCGGAGGGAATCTTTAATAAGAACACTTGTCAGATTCTCTCTCAGTCCATCACAAAGGTCTTCAATTCAGTGGCACAGCATGCAACTAGAGGATGCTACACATGAACCACTCCGTCATATTCGACAACGGTTTCCACATCTTAAGCTTTGAGGACAAAGATTTTCTAAGAGGGAGGGGATGTTAAGAACCCATGTCAGCCCTCCTCTTTATTTTTTTAGTATATTTATTGGCCGCATATGCTTTGTAAGTCATCCCGTCAGTATGTTGTATTATCCCACATTCATGGGGATTAATAGTTTATGTTAAGTTGTCCAGTTAGTATGTTGTATTATCCCACATTCATGGGGAGTAATAGTTGTTTAGATTAGACTTAGTATATAACTAAGTGTTTAGGCCAATTAGATCATTGAAGATTTATTGTGTATTGGGCTTTCTCAAAGGAGGTTGCTCCCTCGAAGTGGCCCTTGATCAATAAAATCTCTTTTGTTCTCCAATATTTTTGTTATATCGTGCATTTTGATTATTTATTGCAGGAGGTTCCCCACATTTTGTCTCAAACAATAAATAAGTTTAATTGAGTTGTAGTTTAATCAGGTGCATTCTCAGTACTAACCAAAATTCTCCATTTTTTATCTTGGATTTTGATTATTAAGTATTCTGGTCAAAGCGCATAACTTTGTAAGAATTCCTCTTCTTTATCGAGTCAATTATAATATGAACCTACCTGCATGTAATGAACCTCCATGGGGTTCCCCTCTAAAACATATACGTATAAGTAGAAACCCTCACTCCATTCAATAAATTTTAATTGAAATCAAATTTACAAAACTTATTTATAACTTCTACAATTCATATAGATGCAAGAATCTTCTTCATATCAACAAAAAAATGTATATATTTTTCTAAGCATTAATTAAGAACATTATAAAACTAATATTTGTTTCAGTTAAATACTAACCTAGTTCTTACACTACTGATCGATGTCAATTGTTGTAGCTCATCATCATGTGTTGCACCCCTTGATGTATCATCTATCGAAAACTCAATTTATGTATCCACTGGTCGACCACCCTGCCTACTCCCTGTGGGTACTCTCCTTCTCCAAGGACCCCTAAGATCCAATGGGGTTGTGTGGAAGAAGCACTATATCAACAAGATTGGAAGTGGGGCATTTCTCTTTCAGGTATCCCAACTTTAACCACTTCTAAGGACCAAACTCTCTTATAGTCACTATATCTGTTACACATTGGTTCAATGCTCCTCATGAGTTTCATGACATGGACTAACCACCTCCCAAGACCCTAACTCACGCGATTGTATAGAATATTAATACATGGAGGTTTTGGTCTAACAAAAATTGTGATTCCAACAATTGGTATCAGAGCAATAGGCCAAGGGTTCGAAACTTACCCGACTCACGTTGGGGGGGGATATTGTTAGACATTGATTCATTGCTCCCCGTGAGTTTCGTGAAATGGACTAATCACTTCCCAAGATCCTAACTCTGGTGATTGTAGCAGAGATTAATACCTATAGGTTTTATTCTAATGGAAATCATGATTCTAACAATAACCATACTCTCTCATTGCGTAGGATGAAAAATATAAAAGATTCAAGATCCAAAAGACCCCAAAAGATGCTCCTCACTCATCCCCTTGCCATTCTTTTATATAGTTTCTTAGGTTTCTATTTCATGTTCAAGCATGTGTGCACTTGAGTTTTCTTTTCCGACGTCTATGTGTGCACTTGAGTCTTAATACTCCTCTAATTGATTTTCTTATTCTGTTCTCTTTAATTAAAGGGCGTGTTTCAGTTTTTTTTCTCTTTAACTAACATTCTTCCTTTAGTATGAACACGTTCTTATTTGTAATTAAATTATTATTTATTCTTGTCTGCACATAATTGATTTATTATTTATTCTTGGAATGCACATAATTAATTTATTATTTATTCTTAGAACGTACATGTTTTCATTAATCTATTATTTATCATTTTCTATATTATTTTTTGTCATTTATATTTTATAAGTTCTATATTTTAATTTAAGTTTACCAAGGTTCTATTAAGGGTGTCATGGTTGTACACATTCCCTTCAAATAGAATTCACCAAGGTTCTATCAAGGGTGCCATAGATTCCCTTCATATAGAATTCACCAAGGTTCTATCAAGGGTGCCACAGATTCCCTTCATATAGAATTCACCAAGTTTATATCAATGGTTCCATGGTCATACACATGCCCTTCAAATATAATTCACCAAAGTTATATAAAGGGTTCCATGGTTGTACACATGCCATTAAAATATAATTCACCAAGAGTTTATCAAGGGTGTCTTGGTCGTACACATGCTCTTCAAATATAATTTACCAATGTTCTATCAAGGGCACCATGATCATGCACATTCCCTTCAAATATACCTTTTTATATTATGGGGATGCAATATGATGATTTAGACCTCGTTAAATAAATCCACCCATATCCTATTGAGAGACTAATGGTTGCTAAGGAATAAGTCTGACACCTTATTGCATTCCCCTCATTCATAAAATTGTGAGTGATTGAATTCACGGCCTACTATCATGACAACATGCATCTCGTGGGAAACGTATCACTAAATTTTCACCTCGTCGTATGAAAAGATTTGATATTTATGGCATGCATTCCCCCATACAACCCAATTACCCATGTGTTTACTGATTAAGAATCACGATTCTATGATTACACACAAGAAATCCCTGTGCATCACATAGATAAAAAATAATCAAATATCAAATTTTCATATTTTATCACCTAATACCATATCTGGTGTGAATATATATCCCAAGCGCCATTTATGCCACACTGAATTCAATGTGCACTTGTGTGTCACCTGATATCATATCCACACTCAATATAGAGTCTATTTGACATTGACAACACTCTGCGTTCAATCTGGACTTGTGTATCAGTTGTCACACCTAGAAGAACTTGTCAAAACATCTGTTAATCAATCAATATATATGTACACTATAATTTTCATGCACCATGTCTCTAATGTTTATTCATTTAAGTTTTAGCGTCAAGATGCACAATGTCAATCTAGTTCATTCGTGGTTAAATTTCTGCAATAATAACATAACATAATCAATCAAATTTTGATGCAAATAACATAATCAAAATTTCTAAGAAGAGGAGGAACTATAGAAACTTCATCTTAAATTTTTTGGAACAAGGAAACCATTGATACATCTTCTATTCAAATCTTGAGAAAAAAATATCTTAAAACTCCGTTGTGGAGACCATTCCAATTCGGCTCTACATTATCAAAGTATGAACGCATATTTAAATTTTCATTTTGTTTTCTTCTAATATGACTCTAATGCCATAGACATCAGTTTTTAGGTCTTCAATTTTGAAGAGCATGTGACAAGTCCTACCTTCTTTCAATGTATTCATGTCTCCCTCTCGGAAAAGAATCCACCATTTTTAGCACTTTAATATTTCTTCTTCTATTCTTAATATGTTGTCTTTTCAATATCGTTGTTATCTATGCACTCCACTCTAAATATTATAATTGTAACTCAAACATCTATTTTTTTCTAGCAATATTTTTTCGCAATTATTTTTATTTTACATATGTAACTTTTTAATTATATTACTAAAATTCAATGTTACATACTGAAGTAACATTTATATAATTTTCTTTACTAAAGGATGAATTCATTGAGATGACTAATTTTTTTTGGCTCAAAAGTGACAATGACAATTCAACATTTTACTCATTCATTAAATTGAAGCCCTCAAAACTCATATATGACTAGTGAATTCCGACATGCAACAAAAAAACAAATTGTAGGGAGTTATGTCATCCTTCGAACTATATTTTTTTGATAAAAATTAATGATGATTTAATATGTCAAAACAGTATTTAATGATAGGGTTGTTCTTGTAAATTTCACCAAAAGTTTACAAGTGGCTTGTGTGTATGTAAAATGATTTAGTGATAAATGCATAATTTTTGAAAAAAAAATATTAACATAATGTACACAAAATTTACTTAGGCGCACATATTTTTTAATTTATGATTAAAATTTATATATTTATTTAATTTTTGAAACTAACTCTTGAAATTTTTATTGCATTTTCTACACGTGTTCACTTAAAAAAATATTGCTTAAAAAAATAGAAAAAATTAAAAAACCCTTTTGGAGAGCACGCATTGGTCTAGGGTATTGTATTTTTTGAATTTTTTGTTATGCATTTTTTATGTTGTTGATTTATCTTTGTGTTGATCCAAAGTTGTGGAAATGGTTTTATAACCATAAATTTCAGAAAAAAAATGACAAAAATATCACATGAACTCAAAAACTTGCAAATTTTATGCCAATGAATAGACGATTTGTTAACGGATCCACTAGTATGAAGTCTACCATCTAAGGTGTATAGAATTTAAGTTTTGTAAACATAGTATAAAAATTGGGGGCTTAAAACTTGTTTTAAATCCCTCAATTGAGTTATTAGCTCGATTGAGATTTTTTAAAAGATCGATTGAGTGTCTGAGCACATTTTTTAAATAACTTGATTGACGACTAACTTCTGGTTAAGCGGAGGCTTGATCGATCTATTATCTCGATTGAGATACTAGCTCTATCAAGCATTTAAATAATACTCGATTGAGATAAAATATCTCGATCGAGATGTTGTTCTCTCACTTTTCCATGAGTTCCATCTTTCTTTCTTCCCTCTAAAAATACCTGTGAATTAAAAGGCACTAATAGGTACAGGAATCAAATTTAAAGGGTAGGGTGTATTTCAGTTTGAAGGGATATGGTCAAGGTTGGAATTTTATTTCATATCTTCCCTTCAAACTAATTTTTTTAATGTTTTAAACTTTTATCAACACGTCACAAAATGTTTTGGTGAAAAATAACCTTTCAACAATGAATATTTATCAAAGTAAATACCCTTAAATAATAATGTTTTATTAAGAAAAATAGTTTCCAATTAAAAGATACATTAAACTCATTTACCTATGTTTTTGGTTGATTTCTTGTACTTCGAAAATCAGATAGCTACATCTAGGATTGAACAAAACAACCTATCAACAATGACACGAACTCAAAAGTAAAATGTGCTAGAATTATTTATCTTAAGTACATTAAGTAATAATATTAGGGAAATAACAAAATACGAAACCCAAATGCAATGTAACATGCTAATGTAAATGAAATTATGAAGGAATACTTCATCATCAAGAACTAAGTTGAACATCATCAAGGACTAAGTTGAAAGGCGGTATAGATATAATATGCCCTTTGTGTAGGCTAATGAGATTGTACTATGAGGTTCTCTCCTTCCTTTTCCAAAAGAAATTTATTATGAACTTGCACATAGAGAAAAGTATTTCAAGTAAGTGGAGTTTTGTATGTATTATCCATGATGCACTCTCATTAAAATTCGATAAAATAAATTTATTGTGTTTTGCTTCATTCACAATTGAAAGCATTTAGTTTATTAATATAACTAATTTTATTTTTATTTTTACTTTTTGAAATTCAAAATGTAAAATTATATAATTTTACATCATCATCTTTCATGGGGTTCAATTTTATTTTCAATTTAGTTTTGTGGAGGTTGGCAAAAATTAGGAATATGTACTTTCTTCTTTAAGCCGTTCCCTTATAATATGGATAAGAAATTTTTCAGGTCATTCCCTTAGACTATAAATGGATAAGAATAGGCCAAGTTCAACATCAAACATGTTTAGAAAAATTTTCTCCATAAGTAAAAGTAAAATTTTCAATGAATTATTAAAACTACAAAAAGAATAAAATTTTACTAAATTTAAACATAAATAAAACCATATTATTTACATGCCAAGATTCCTCTACAAGTCACGGTAATTTTCTAAGCATCTCAAAATCAACAAGTGATAGATAAAAGGTGGTGGTGGTTGGTTGGTTAAATTATTCAATAACCACCACTATATTCCCTAATCCACTTGGTTAAAGAAAGACCAAGTTTTATTAATGCTAATTACATTACAAACAAGTCCCTTTGAGACTAGAGGAATCATGAATTGAGAATTAGAACAATATGGAGGCACACACTTCTTAATTGATAGATGAAGAAAAATTAACAAAGGTTTTTAAAAAATTAAACGTTCAAATTACGTTTTAAAGAATTGTTTACACATTTTGTATGACAATTTGTTAAATTTTTATCAATATTTGACATGTAAAATGCCTCACGATGGGGATTTTTCCCATCAAATTCAAACCTCGGATATGATGTATTAAACCCTTCAATGTTGACATGTTAAAATAAAACATTAATTATATTTGAAAATTTAAGATTACATCAGCATTACATTGTATATTAAAATGAATGTAATCAATTTTTTCAATATAGTGACAAAGTACCTGAAAATATGAAGAAATCAATTAACAAATATTTATAACCAATGGCAATTGAATCAATGGGTAATAAAGTTTATAACATAAAAATCAAACTTGAATGAAGATGAAATACAATCTTAAAATGTATTGATAAATACATAAGAGAGAGTGAATCTAAAATATGTTCATGAATATGAAAACTATTATCTTGAATAAATTCACTTACAAACTTCACTCCTTTCCAAGAATAAGTAAAAAATACTTATTAAATATCACAAGAAATTTTTTTCTCTTGCTTCACATACCTGAAAAATTATTCATCCACGGGTTTCAACCCAACTAATATTGAGCTCCAATAAGGTGAGAAATCTTTTTATATATGTTTAAGGGAACTTAGCTTTGTATTTTTCTGTCTCTAGTGGCAATGTGCACTTATGCAAGTAGGTGGTTGACTAGTAATATTGGGATAGACATGTCCTTCTTTTTCTCTAGAACATCCCATGGAGTGTGAATAGGGCATGATATACCCTATGAGTGTACATGTTAAGAAAGGTGAAAGTATCCAGACTAAGGTCCAATGGTGATGATGGAAACAACCTAGGAAAGTGTTGAACTTAATAATAGAAGCAACTTGAGTAAGGGTGAAGAGTTGCTCAGGTTTGAAATTGCAACTTCGATATGAATGATGTAACACTAGTACATATGGCTCAAAACTTCCATGAAATATTTCCATGAATAAGTTAAAATGGTAATTTTCATGGATAAATTGATAAATATTTTGAACATAAATTATCTTGGCCCTCGATCATCATCGATATTGCGACATAAATGACTGTTTGTCTCTATAGCGATGGATGTTCATCTCTATTGCGACAAAGACACACATTTGTCTCTCTAGCAAAGGAACTCTAAACATTTGCAAATCAATGGTCATTATAGTAACATTCATTGAATTTTTCTTATTATTGAAGTTTGACAGTTGTGCATTTTAGTTGTAACCTCCATGATCACTGATATATAAATACATGTTCTTAATACTTATTTCATCAAATTTTTTTCTATAGTTGCAACAAACTTGCAGCTTATTGTTTGATCTGTGAATGCAAGAGTCTAGTATTGGTTTAACACATCGAATTTTTGCATGATATCCTTTGGTTTCCATGTTAGTATTTTTACATTCTTTGTCTCCTTTAATGTGTAGGGTCATACATAAAGTGAGTCAACAATTCATTTTATCCTCAATATTATCACATCCAATACCAACATGGCAAGAGATGGATGATTTGGAGGTATTAATTTGAATGTATCATGACATAGTTTGTAATTTTGTTAGGGATGGTACATGAGAAATAATGGGTTCGTCTTAGATTAATGGGTGTTTTATGTAATTTCAAAATCTTCATAAAATTTTAGTTTTTCCTTGAGTTTTGTGGTTAGTGAACTAATATTTTTTGAATGAGTAAATATAATGTCATCAAGATTTGTCTCTTAATCATTGTTTGATTAAAAAAAGATGAAGATGAACTAATTAGGGAAACAAGATCATTGCTTCTGAAATGTTTTATTTGTTTAGTTTCTTATTTATAGAGGGGTAAACTAGCATGTGGTAATATCCTATGTGAAATTTTTTTTAAGCATTGTGATCTCATGTGCTTGTGAGAAATCATGTTTCCTACCTTGGGAGAACATAACCGTAGGGGGGGGGGTGTTTAAATTTATCACTAAATATAAAAAATATAGGTGTTGGTGGTAATAATAGACCCCCATACTAACTCATTACTTAATAATTTTTAAAGGAGTGGTATCATGTTTGTGATATGTAGCATTTCAAAGTAAAGTCAACTTGGATTTACTAATTATATTTGTCACATCCTTTAATTTTTTGTCTCCTTTAAAATATATAAATATATAATCTATTTAGTTTACTTATACATTGATTGAGTTTTTTTTGTTCTTATATACTATTAGAATGTCAAAGAAATATAATTGCGAAGAAAATAATAAGAGGTATGCTGAGTTTAAGGAAACATTGGAGGCGAAGGACGATGGAAAGTGTTATTCCCCTTGCAATGATTGCAGGGGTTTGCGAACAAAAAGAATTTTAAGAACAAGTGCTGAGAAGCATTGTAAGGAGAAGGGGCATGCTGAAGGGGGTTTGAATATCGTCCCTTGGTAAGAGGTTATTCATTAGATAATGTACTTCTTGTAATAGTATTGATCATATATTCACAAAATGTTTTATCTTTTAAAATTAATGTGTTGTATATTATACACTAATGTTATTACATTGTTTGTAATTATAAATACAATTCCACCTAAATGTCGACTTCCAGAGATCTATTTGCCACATAATTATAGTAGAAATACTACATTAAAAGGTGATGAACATGGATATCATAATATTGAATATGAATTTCTTAATGATCCTATGAGCAAAGATGACGTTGTTGATACACACGACAAAGATGAGAAAAATAGATCGATCCAAGACACATTTGCTCCATTGGATGAGGATAACCTCCATGATATTCATGATGCTCCTCTACTCGAGAAGTCCCAAGAACCTCTTTATGACCGCTCAACAAAAAATATTCTATCTACTATATTGTTGTTGGTGAACTTGAAAGTTTTGAATGGTTTGTCAAACACTAGTTTCACATAGATCCTAAGGTATGTAATGTATTAATTGCATCTTCACGTGCATATTGAAAAGTTCACTATTTTCCTCTATTTTTAGTGTTAATTAATTCATAAATTAGGGATAAGAAATATTTATTATTTATGTTATTTACATTTCATTTTTTTAGCAATGTTGCAGACTATTGGGTGAATTTCTATTACCACCATCAAATAATTTACCACACACATGTCGAGAGGTATTCTTGATTATGAAAGAATTTGGAATGGACTATCAAGTTATTGATGCATGTCCTAATGATCATATTATATATTATGGACAATATGCATCAGAACAAAAATGCCCACAATGTGAAATTAGTAGATATCGAACTGATCAAGTAACAAAAAAGGTGCTTCACAAAGGTCTTCATTATATTCCCATAATTCCATGATTCCAATGACTATTCATGTGCCAAAGTATAGCACAATTGATGGATTACAACGTAAAGAATATAAGTGAAGATGGTTTTCTTCGCATTCCTGCGGATGGTTCTTCATTGAAGAACATTGAAGAAAAATGGAGAATTTTTAAAGATGAACCTCGTAATGTTACACTTTCATTGGCAGCTGATGGTTTCAATCCATTTGGAGAGCTTCATTCTACTTACTCAGTGTGGCCTATTTTCTTCATAAACAATAACCTTCCTCCTTGGATGTAGATAAAGAGAGAGCACACAATGTTGGCAATGATTATTCCAAGTATTTTTTTGAAAGTAATTATATTATTTCATTTCTTTTTTTCATTGTTGCATGAGAAAATTGAGTTATATATTTGGAAACATAACTGAATAGCATTATATATTGTTGAATAAATTAGGCAAGTACCAAGTTAAAGATATGGATGTGTATATTGAGCCTCATATCGATGATCTATGGAATTTATGGGATGGAATCACTATGTATGACATCTCTAGACCAATAGGGAAAGAAATTTTTTTAGTTACATGGAATACTTACATGTACAATTCACGATGCTCTCGGGTTAACACATTTTTGTGGTATGTAAATTTATGTTGCACTTTAAATTAATATGATTTTAAGGTAAATATCATGTATTTTTTATTTAAATTAATAATATTTTGAATCTTATAACATTAATACATATATCTTGCAGGTATTCAAGAAAAGGGAAAATTCGCATGTCGAGTCTGTGGTCCTAGGATAAAATCTCATCGTTCAAGAAGACTAAGAAATGAGGTGTTTGATGAGTACATGCACTTCCTCCCTAAGAATCAGAGGTATCAAACTACCCGGAAAACAAAATTCAATGGTAAAGAAGAGAATGGAAAGAAACCACGAAGAATGACACCTCACCTATGGAAGTTGGAATATAATAGACATCGTCATGGTATGCAAATTGTATATGTAGCATATAAATATGTAACATAATGAATTTTATACTTTTATTGAATTGTCACTACCATGGGTGTCATGAATTACTGTTAATGTGTTTTTGTTTATGTTTAATATTGATTGTCATGAAGGCATGAATGGAATTCCACAAGGAATTAAGAGTTATCCCAAACAATTCACTAGGTTTCCTTACTACGAGCACCTACAAACAACTCATTTGTTCGATACAATGCATATCGAGAAGAATGTAACATAAATGATATGGAGAATCTTAGATGGAAGGACTGACAAAGATAAAATTGGAAAAAATTGTAGTGACATTGCATAAGCCAATCACACATTACAAAGTGTAATTAATTCCAATGTCAGAGAGGAGTACTGAAATATAATTAGTCTTCCATGGTTATTGACAGAGAAAAAAAGAAATGATATAAAAGAGGTCATTCAGAAAATAAGGTTTCCAATTGGGTTTTCGTTGAACATACAAAATATCTTAACAAAAAATGGTGATTTTGGTGGTGTTAAAATGAAGGATAATTTTAGGGACGAAAATTATCCCATGGGCTATTTTCCATGTTTTTCTCCAAAAAGATTCACCAATTTGCATTTTTTGAAGCCCCGTTTCACCTAATTTCGATGGGGTGAAAATTTTCCACACTAAAAATCACCAAATTATTATATAAACGATATATGATCCTTAGAAATTGAAATATTTTTAGAAAAATATCACCAAATATTTTATATTTGATGTTTTAAGAATTGGTAAGATTCTCTAACATTTATACACTTTTAAATAAGTATGCTTCCTTAGAATCATCCCTGGTTAAAACTCATGACTGGCATACATTCATTAAGGTAATTATTTACCAATATAATTTCCATTTAGTACATATTTTTAGTAATTGTTGTCTCTTATTTGGAATTTAAATAAATAATGATCATTTTCTTTTTGTTACGGTACGTTCTACCTCTATCTCTCCCAGATAGCTTTGATGACAACATAAAACAAGTTATATATGATCTTGGTAAATACATGAGGTAAATAACAATTTATATACATTAAAATGTTTGTTCACTTTGATGCATAACTTATTCACAGATTGAGTTTTACAGATTGGAACTTTATTACATATGCCTCAATCTTGTTGATCACTATTATTTTATTGCATCGTTTATAGGAGGATTTCATATAAATAAATCCATAAAGAAGATATTAGGTATTGGAAGAGAGAAACTCCTTGTCTAATGTGTGAAATGCATAAGTATTTACCTCTAGTATTTTTCAATGCACAAGAGCACTATTTCATACACCAAGTTGAGGATATGGAACTGTGTGGACCTCTACACACAAGATCAATGTGGATGGTGGAAAGGAATTTGAAGGCATTGAAGGCTTTTGTTAGACAAAGAGCACATCCTAAGGGTTATATTGTGTAGGTATATATGGTATATCAATCCATTGTGTACAATAGTCAGTATCTTCCAAATTTAGCAAAAATATCAATCTTCCTCACATTTGGCATGTCAACTCCATCAACAAATTTGAAGGGGAGGTCCTGTTGGGGAAAGGTAGAACAAGGAAAGTGAAAGGTAGTTATATGGCATATATTTAATTAATTATACAATTAATTTTTCAATTTCATATATATCTTACTCATGTAATTTTTGTTACTCCATCAATATTGTAAGGTAAACTTAATTTCCTTTAATGATAGCTAATTTACAATTCTTAATTGTTATTTTTTTGTATAGTTGATTGCACGAGGGATGTAGTACATTTATACATTGAAAACGATGTTGATTGGATGGAGGAATGGATATAATGATGTAAATAATTCTATGGTACCTTATCATGGGATGGGGTGAGTAAATTGATTAAAACAGTACATCGTCATCGAGAACAATATCTTGATGAACTTACACAGATGGAAATTTATTTAGCATGTGGTCTAAAAGATAAAAAGGTAATTATATTTTATACCCTCTATTAGCACTTATGCTAAATTTTGAATAGGCACCTAGAGTAATTGCCTTGCAGAAGAAGGTCTAGGAAAAAAAATTCTATGTTTGATGATTTCAAGGTCATTGGAGAGGCTTATCCTAAGCCCAAGTGTAGAATTGGGTTACCCATGGTGCTAAACTTGACACGGGAAGACCAGGTTTAAGTGGTGAGAAAAATCAGCTATCAGATTGGAAGGTAGTTCAGATTGATGGTTATGAAGGATTTCACAACGGAAGATAAGCGCAGAGAGTTAAACTGTAAAAATGTGTGAAACCCATTGTTTTCTATGCACCCCAATGGCCACGAGCATGAGCATACCAAATCTGCAGTAGATCCACATTTTTGTGATGAAAGACGAAGGGAATATAATGGCATGAAAATGATGCGATGGCTTGAAGGGCAGGCCTAGTTTAACGATCGAGATTCTCGATGAGAAATATCTATAGAGAATATTTGGAATGCCCCACACTATTGAACGATGGTGATATGAAAAGGATCTGAATCAACAGTTCTGGCTATTTTCACAATGAGAAGGTGCATGACAGTTAGGAGGATAGGACTATGTGAAATATCGTAGGGTCACATAGCTTCAACGACGGAAATCTAGTGGGAGACTCAACCAACAACCCTGATATGTTTCGCAAAGATAAATTACACAATGTTTAACAAACTGATGGAATGCAAAATAGGGTATAAGTCACATCCTCGAATGGTTGATATTTCTCGTGGAAAAGATCTGCGGATGCGATTTGTTCAGCATTTAAAACATGCGAGGAAATTTAAATCAAGAAGGGCTTCGAGATAGATATTGAGGCGTATAGAATCAATGAAGTATATTTCATCTCGGTAGGATGAATGGTCAAGAACGATCGCATCTTATGACGCCTTATATTGCTAAGGGTTTAAATCAATGGCTGGAAGTCCTTTAGAAGAACAAAGATGCGGGGCGGGTAAGGATGCAGAAAAGTATAAAGATTATCGGGCATGTGAATTCACGGAATTATTTTATTCTCTAGAGAATCGAAAAGTGAGAGCCATAATAGTGCAGGACCAACCAACGCATACAACAACCTATGACCACATGTCCAATATCACCAGATAAGCCTTTTTCCCTTCTTTCACCTTAAAAATGGCTTAGTCTAAAAGTCTTGAAGCCCAAAACCTAGAACGTTTGAAAGCAGAAGAATCCTTCGAGGATAGGGATGTCAAGGTGTTCGACACACTTCTATTGAACGGATCCATTGGTGACGTTAAGGATAATTTCAGGCTACTTAGGAAACAAGGTGCCGATATCCATATCCTGCACCATTCCTATCCATTTCTTCACAGCTGAACAAACCTTAAACTACCTGAAGTTTGTTGCTTGCTGTGCTGATACATACTGGGTGATTCCATGAAGATGGGTAACACTTTTTGGCCAAATTTGGCGATGAAAACCTGATTTTTTACTCATGTGCTAGATAGAAGCCCTCAAAACG
>LPNX010301142.1:73766-116375 GCA_001517045.1 Pseudotsuga menziesii | reverse complement strand
GGTGTGAGTTGATTAAAATTAGGTGAAGGGGTGGACTCCAGATATACCCGAGAGTACTTGGAGTATGTCCAAAACTAAACCTTCACGACTACCTGCAAGGAATATGTGGGTTGAATGGAGTCTCTGGGGCTATTGTTCATAACGCACCCGTTAGGTTGTGATAGAGATCGACGCCCCAAGGTCACTTTTCAGAAGTTCCCGCTTCCTTTGGGTATTTTTCCACTGTGATGGTTTGATATAGGTGTTGGATTTTCACCTGATGGTTTGTCAATTTGGGAGAGTGAGTCCTAATTATACTAGTCGCTCAAGTGCTTTTGATATAGCTTGACTGATTGGACGAACCCCAGCCAAGTGCAGAGCATCCACACCGGAGTCTTGTCAATTTTAGTAAATTTTACAATGGGTGTTCTTATTAAAAGAAAACCCTCCAGGAACCTCTTTCGATCCAAGTGGATCTCAATCAGGGAATCAAGGAGGGGTTAATTTTATAATGCTTACTGAAGCAAAATGTGATAGCAAACGAAACATAAAAGATGAGCAAACCACAATTTTCTAATTAGACTACCACGAACCTTTCTTCACCTTTCAGCTCAAAGGAGGCTCGTGGGGTAAGTATTAAAGTTACTTTGAAAATAATAGAAATGGAATATGGAATTTATTTTATGTCAAATTATACTACCCTACATATTAATGCTACTCTAGATTACAAAATATGAACGAAAAGCAAAAAAAAGACATGGACACAAATCCCCCCAGGAGGGATGGGGAATGGGCTTGAAAGAGCCTATTCAAAAATTATTTTTACTAACAGCGGTTACACTATCAGAGAAATAATATAATTACTCTTTATCCTTATACAGAGTGAAGTCAAGATCTTACAAAGTGCGAAAATTAAAGGTTTTAGTCAAATGGGAGACCCCTGGGGGATTTGAACGCTCTTGAGGCCACTTTCGAACAGTAGATTCCTTTATTTTATATCAAACATGATAAAAACAAGAAAGAATATTATACTAAAATATTCCCAAAATCACTTTGAAAGTACCTTTGGGTCAGCTTACTTTTAACAAAAAAAACACAAAGTTAAAACTTGTTAAATTGGGGTAATCTAGTTATGCAAAAAGGAACCAAGGAAAGCAATATTTCTTTGGGATTTTGGATTTTTGTTTGGGTAGCCAATAATATTTGCACTTTATTTCAGAATATGAATCTTTAAATAATGAAAAAGAAACTACCTTATGAGCAAGTTTTAGATCTATGACTTACCTACTTGCGAAAAGGGCAATTCCTACACTTAGATCTATCTTTATGAAATGATACTCTTTATGAAATTGCAAATCTAAGAAGCAAGACTCTTATGAAATAGATCTAATAATATATATTCAATTCCTAGAACTATATTTGATCACAAGAGGGAGAGACAGGTAACCAAAAGATTGAATTTTTGTAAGAAATGAGAAGAAGAGGAGAGAAGGTCGGCTCGTTGCTTGAATGGAGCAAGCTGAAAGGAGGCCCTTTTGTGGAGAGTTGAGGGATAGAATATTGAGCTTATTGGATAAGGAATGGATTCAATCTTGAACCACGCCTTCATCCAATCGGGAACCTACAACTAGATAACACAAGCCTGCACAACACCTCGTGAGATCTGGATATAGATGTATAAAGCAACAAAAATGAAAGATCATGCAAAAATAATATTATTTAAGCATATACCTGAAATTCTTGAGCATACATCATATGGATAAAAAATATCAAGCAATCTAACTTTCCTAGTTTACACCCTTACTTGATTCAACCGAATCCTTGAAGCCAAAACACAAAAGTGGCACAGAATTCGGAAAGAAATTGCAGTTACCACATCAGCAACATAACACTGAGAATCCACACAGACACATGCACTACACAGTATAGCCTCCAAAGCTTCTTTATTCACAAATGATGATCAATACAGAATTACAATGGCAAGCCCTTCAATCCGGCTCTAACTAGCTTGGAAGAGGCTGCTGTGCTTGGATATATACAAAAACTAGGAGATCCAGCCCAGGGGGAAAATCCCAAGGAAACACATCAAATCAGCTGAAGGAGAGTCTATCAATGCCTGATATGTGTCTAGCTGAGCCAGATCTGAGTCTCACTGAGTGCAACTGTCAATCGGGGGGCTGATCTAACTGACACTTCAACTTGTTGACTGAAGCATCCACCAAAAATCATCCAGATGAGCCAAAAACATGTGGAGGAGAGAGGGAGGGCGAAATTCCCCATAAAGGATGCTGAAGATCAACTCTAGATCTGATTTGATCACCTCCTTCAGTCAAGGATTTGTCATATCCAGTCAATCTGCTTCATATCTGACTGATTTCAATCAAATCGGCTGAGAATCCACTGATCTATGATTTTGGATTTGCTCCATTATTCATCAATTTGTTAATTAAAATAATCAAGAATTGATTTTTGGGGCTTTCTAACCTGAGTGATGGAAAATCACTCAAAACTAGGAAATAGTGGATCCATGAGTTTACATGGTGCTCTTAGCTTGAAAATGAGCACCTACATGACTGAAACTGATTATTTGGCCCACTTTTATTACAAAATCAATTTTTCCAATTAAACTATTAAAAAATAGCCTAAAGTTTGGAAAAATTAAATTTTTAATAAAAAACATTGAAAAACCTAAAAAATTGAAAAAATAAAAACACCTAGGGGGACTTAGACATGTTCATATGACTTGATCATGATGTCTAGCATGCTTATACATTGACACATAGACTCTAATAACCTCAATAGGCCTAAATTCCAAGCCAACCACCCCAAATTTGGAGGTATGGAGTGAAAAACTAAGAAATTATCAGTCGTTTATTCAACAACCAATAATAACCAAGGGAAAAAACACACTGGGATGATCGGATTGAAAAATAAATTCTAAGAGACCAAGTCTTTTACAGACACTATCATGCTAGAACATTTATTACAACTCCCCCATGGGGTATGAACATGTGATATAGTACAACAAGCACTTCCTAGAAGTACATCCACAGGTCTTCTAAAGTCCGAACAAGTTAACCTTGTCCGGTTCACCAGGCTCACTTGATAAAAAACCACTAAGTAGAACTTAGGTGGTAACATTCTGGCTCCATCTAGGGACACATTCTCTGACTGATCTTCTGTTCAAAGGAGAGGATGTGAGAACTCTGGAATCTCTGGGTCCTGCAAGGCAAATAGAGTTTGTCAGTAACATGTATACATAAGAAAAAATTAACTATAAAAGCAAACTAATGTACATAATTAATCTATAATGTGCAAAAAGGAATATTTTACAAAAAATAATATACAAAGGAAAATTTTCAACATGGTATAAAATAACTATAATACAACAATATCTATGATACAACAATATGATATATACAATTTCGAACTACATGCAGGGAAAGGTTTAGAAATTGGCCCTAAAACCACCGATGCCAATGAAGGCATCAAACTGTCTCGACGAAAAACAACTTGAGGAGGAAACCATTCACTGGCAAGCTCAATATTTCTCCTTCTAGGTCATTTAGATAGAAGGAGTTCGTTCCTGCTATTTCATCGATGATGTACAGTCCCAACCACAAGCTGTCGAGCTTTCCATGTTTCCCAGGTTTTTCCCGTCGTTTCTCCCAACATAAAACCGTGTCACCTACTTGGAAGGACCCTGGCTAGGTAGACTTATCAAAGGCTCTCTTGACCTTGTCTGAATTTCCAATACTATGGTCAAGAGAGTTTCTTCTGCTCTCATCTAGCTCGATCAACTAGTTTATTCTATTCTGGATGGCCTCTTGATCTGAGCTGAATATCTGGAGAAGCTGATAAACTGGAAGCTTTAGATGGACTGGTAAGGTGACATCAAGGCCATAGACTAGTTCGAAAGGGCTCCTCCCGGTTGAAATTTTCTTAGTGATCCTGTCAGCCCATAATGCTAATTTGATCTTGCTATCCCAAGCCTTCTTATTGTCGCCCACAATTTTTTTGATTATGGTCATTAAGTTCTTGTTACTTGATTCTGCTAGACCATTTCCTTGGGGATAGTAATTGGATGAGTGAGATAGGATAATGCCGTACTTGAAACACAAAGATGACATATCAGAAGAAATAAAGCATGGGCCATTATCCGTGATTATTCTAGTTGGCACACCGAATTTTGTGATAATCTTATCTTCTCAGAAATCCATGACTATAGCATCGGTTGCCTTCTTGGTGGGTATCGCCTCTACCCATTTGGTAAAATAATCAGTGGTGGTAAGAGTCCAAGAGCAACCATTGCTCGAGTTATCTTTGAACTTACCGATGAAGTCAAGCCCCCACTGCTGGAAAGGGGCTTGGACTACTATTGGATATAGAGGCAAGTCTTTCATTTGTTGCTTTCTGGTGAATAATTGACACTAGGGGCAAACTCTGACAGCCTTGTGCACATCTAAAAATAGGTTTGGAAAATAGTAACCTACTCTAAGGATTTTGTGGGTGGTTGTTTTTGCTGCAAAATGTCCACCACAAAATCCTGAATGGAACTCAACGATGAGTTTCTTGGACTCAGGTTCATTGACACATCTAAGTATTAAACCATCAGGGTTTCTCCAACCCAAACCATCTTTTGTCAAACAATAATTAGTTTCCTTTAACCTTAATGCTCTTATTTTATGGCCAAGTAAGTGATCGGGGCATGTAAGGTTGCGGAGGAAAAATATGATGTCGGTGTACCAGGGGTGCTGCTCTAATCTTTGAAGCTCGTTTGATACACTTTGCTCTGAATTGTTGCTCTGGCAGATTATTCCTAAGGCCTTTTCATTTCCCTGGGTTAACATCCTTGCAAGGCCCTGTCCCTTAATTAATTTAGTAGGTTTTATCTCCAAATAATATTCTTGAATCTTTGAAACCCACTTACCCCTGATTCCTAGACAATCCTGTTGAGACATGATATCCTTGACAGCTGCATGAGGTACATATCCAATGATCTTGGAGTAACCTATATAAGTTCTGAAATGTTTAAGGGACTTGACAAGAGCATAGGCATGTTTCTCCATCGTGGTATACTTCAATTCTAAATTTTGTAAGGCTCTACTCATAAAGGCTATCGGTTGCTCTTGTCCCTCCTTATTCTTTTGAAGTAGAACACCGGCAATGGTGTCTTCTGAGGAAAAGGAAAATATCTGGAATTCTTTGGAATAATCTGGACTAATCAAGACCGGGGACATGGATATGGCATTTTTGATGGACTTGAATGCAACTTTCCCTTCATCCGTCCACTCAAAATTAGCATCTTTATTTAACAATTTTTGTAGAGGTTTCATTAATTCTGCTAAATTTGGGATGAATCTTCTTATGAAATTGATTTGAACATTAAAGTATTGGAGAGCTTTTAGATTCTGAGGCAAGGGGACTTTCTTAATGGCTTCAACTCTCTCAGGATCCACCTTGACACCATCCTTAGAAATGATGTGCCCCAACAACTTGCCTTCATCAACTCCAAAGGTTGACTTGGCAGGATTTAAGGAAATACCATATTTCCGACATCTTATAAAAACCTGCCTAAGATGACTTATGTGGTCAGATCTTTCCTTTGAAAAAATAGTTAAGTCATCTTGATATATTTTGATTATTTTGCCTATAAGTTCTTTGAAGGAAAAATCCATGGCTCTTTGGAATGTGGCACTAGCATTCAATAAGCAAAAAGGCATTCTTAGAAATTTATAGGTACCCCAAGGTGTGGTGAATGTAGTCTTATGTCGATCCTCCTTATTTACCAACACCTGGTTATAACCGGAAAATCCATCCAACATGGACATCATTCCTGATCCTGTTACTCTTTGAAGCAATGTTTCCATGTCGGGTAATGGGTAATTATCTTTGAGGCATGATGTATTTAGATTTCTAAAATCTATACATATTCTAATTGACCCATTTTTTTTTTTGACAACAACTAAGTTGGAGCACCAAGATGAATGTCTTGTAGGTGCTATAATCCCTACTGCAAACATCTTCTGAAGTTCCTTCTGCACAATGGGGGCCAACTTAGGATTTATTTGCCTAAGTTTTTGTCGGAAAGGTTTGACCTCCTTAGCTTCTTCTGTGAGGGGAATAGTGTGTTGAAACACATCCTCCCTATAGGCTTTAAGCTCATCATAACTGAAGGCCAACACATCTCTATACTCTTTTATTAGGTTGATCAAATTGTTCCTTTCATTTTCCGATGTACCCTTTCCAATTTTTATTAACTTGGGATCCTTGTCAGTTCCTATGTTTATTTCCATATAATTCCCAATTTTTATTTCTTCTTTTTGTTTTTTATGATGATCCTGTCAATTGAAAAGATTCTCGAAAGCTATAAGGCTACTCGGGATGTGATTCCTTTCATTATCCTCACACTCCTAATACTCTTTACCTTCCTGCTGATAACTGATCTTGCAACCCTCAAACTCTTGTAGATTGTGGATGAATCTCAAGAGTTGCTCATCATCTTTGAACACCTGCCAGTGGTCTATATTATCCGGAATTGAAGGTCTGAAATTGATTTCCATCTTTCAATTCCCATTAATCATTTCATCCGATGGCTGGAGGGTGGATGTCACTACTGCCAATTTATCTGCTAACCCATTCATTTCCCTGTGGAGCTTTTGAATGTTAAGTGCATCAAACCATTCCATAGTGTCCCATGTGGAATTTCTATACTTTCTTAGTCTGTCATTTTTGCATTGATATTGATTCTTAATTTGGACAACTAGATCTGAATCACCCTTTAAGTTCGACATCTTTATCCCCATATCTTTAGAAGTTTCTAACCCTAGGAGCATTGCCTCATACTCGGCTACATTGTTTTATGCTTCAAACTCTAACCTGAACGCAAAATTGTAGATTTTATCTGAAGGAGAGATGATCACAATTCCCGCACCCTTTCCGGTTTTGGAATAAGCCCCGTCAAAGTACATTTTCCAAACTTCATTGATCTTTTCATTTTTAATATTTTCTTTAATAGGGGCCATGAAATTTGACAAAATGGCATAGTTTCCAAAATTATCAGTGAAATGAACAAATTCATTTCCGAGCTTCTTAGGGTTTTCTACATGTCGTTTCCTTAGCTTTTCTCTATGGAGAATCACCCTAGTGTTCTCTGATGCAGGTATAGTAGCATATGTCCAATCCATTTGAATGTGCCCACCAAGAGTTGCGGCCCATTTTCTGGATAGCAACATACCCCAATTATCTGGAACATCTATCACCACCACATCCATCGATATGTCGATATCAGGATACTTAGCCAACTTAACCTGTAGATTTAAGATTATCCCTACCACTTCAACTTCTCTTGCATCCATGGCACAAACATTGTGGTAGGTTCGGGTGACCCTTAGATTTAGTTGCTCCATTACTTTTCTTGTCATGACATTTGACGAAGCACCTGAATCTAACATATAGTTATGAAGGAGATGTTTATCAACTAAGAGGGATACATAAAAAGGTGGGTGGTATTCTCTTCTTGGATCAACACTGTTGAGGACTATAGGCATATCTATAGGCTCAATATGTTCAGCTTCAAATATAGCATTGTTATTAGGAAGAGGATCCTCTTTGATAATATTATGAGATTTACTTTGACTATCCTCTAGGGCTTTCAACAAATTTTCTTTTTGACCGGGAATTTTAAGGACATCAGTTGCATAAACATGAATCTTAGCACTACTTATCCATTCTCCCATATCAATATTTGACTCAGGGACAATAGGAGGATCTGGGAGGGGAGGAGTGGTTACCTTTGGCTTGTACTGTTTAGACGGTGATGGCTTCTCTCTTCTTTGATACACTGCTCCCTTGAACCTGGCCTCCTTCATTTCCTTAATTTCTTTTGGAGAAGGCATTACACCATAAAAGTTGGAAAGGAGATCCTTCTCGAAACCATAATATGTGGCATGCTGCCAATGCTAGTTTGATAAAGGATAGGTTCAGCCTACCATGTACACATGATCAAACTAGCCTGATGTTGTTTCCTGATTACTAACCTCCACCATTCCATGTTCTATAACTTGGTTTGCTATATAGCAAGTGCTTTCTGGGTGGAATTGATCACAATGTCTACACCATGGAATGACTTCTTCTACCAGGTTAGTTGAGTCTAACTGGTTTGGAATCCTAGGTTCATGTTGAGGAGCCTTCTTCTCATACACCTTATTCTGTTTAGGCTGAAAGTTCCTAAGTCCATTATTTCTTTCCAGTGTGATTATTCTGTTCTGAATATTATTCAATTGTACAGATTGGTTTTCCATGAGTTGGTTCTGACTAGTAACCATTTTTTCCATTAGGCTAGTTACCTTTTCCATGGGGTCTTTAGAGGTTGTATTTTCCTCTAATTCAAGGGCCTTTCCCTTCTCTTTGTTTTACGAAGTGTTTCCCCTAGTGTAACCTGGAATGTTGGATTTTCCCGAAGATTGCATATTCTTTTCTATTTTCTCGGCCAGATCCTGAGCAGTTTTTAGATCGATCGGATCTTTGTCCCTTAACTGGTACCTCAAATCACAGTGAAAGATTCAATGTAATATATGAGGATGGAGGCATCGCTTGGCTTGATTTCTCTAGGGAGGTCCGCAACCACATGCCTGAACTTATTATTAAATTCATCAATGGTTTCATTTTCCATCTTCTTTATATTATGAAGGGCGGTAAGCAAATGTCTTGGTTCTTTCTTTTCCCCCCATTTATTCTTAAAACCTTCTAGGAATTCATTAATGGTTTTATATGAATCATCAGCAAGGTCGGCATACCACTCCGTAGCATCATCCTCTAAGGATAAAGCAAAGAGTTTCATTTTGACATCTTCATGGTTAGAGGCAACATTATTGCAGTAACTAACCAGGTGCTTTTCAAACTTTCGGAGGTGAGTCTTGGTAGTGATGGAATTATTTCCCTCGAATATGGAGAGCTTCTTGATAGCATCATTCGGAATGTCATGAGGAGCACCTGCTATCTGGGAAAAGTCAAGGGGTTTGTAAAATTCCGTCATTTCTTGAGATTGGAAGGTATGACTCTCTACAAATATGTGATGGATATCTGAGAGGGATTGGTCTCCTAAATCTTCAAGGTTTCTACGAGAAGTCTACCTATTCAATCTTTCCCTAATAAACCTTTCGGGATCAGGGAGAGGATTGAATAATTGTCGGCAGTTTCTTCGGGTAGAAATTCTTGAAGGGATGTTAGACAGTGGATTCGCTAGATGGATCGAGTTTTAATTTTTATGTTTTTTAAAGACTAGATCAATCAAAAGTTTTTATATCTTTTTAGTTGTTTAGAAAAAAGCTAAGCTAAGTCGCACTCAAAAATAAAAATATTTATCCTTGGCAACGGCGCCAAAAGATGTTTCCGCATTTCACACACCTGGTTCACGTGGCAGAAATCTTCAAGCCACTCGGTGTGTCCTTGGGGGAAAGTCTCGAGTCAAGGCTGTTACCTTGTTCTTGACTCCTCCATTTAGGCTCAACTCCTAACAAAGCTAAGGGGGGTAGACCCTATTAAGTTACTAAGGATAATTACTTAGTATGGTGATGTTAAATTGAATGAGTTACTTAGGAGTTTGAAATTTAACTATAGACAATCAAATATGACAAGATACAAAAATGAACACACGAAAGCACAATGCTGAGACACAATATATATATATATATATAAAGCAAGAAAATAACCAGTGCCTTAGAATGGAGTCAAAAATAAAATCAATGTGTTTGCATGTGCTTGGAGTGAATGTTTTGCAATTGCCTCTTGGTACGCTTTAAGTTAAATTTGAGGTGTGAGTTGATTAAAATTAGGCGAAGGGGTGGACTCCAGATATACCCGAGAGTACTTGGAGTATGTCCAAAACTAAACCTTCACGACTATCCGCAAGGAATATGTGGGATGAATGGAGTGTCCGGGGCTATTTTTCATAACGCACCCATTAGGGTGTTACAGAGATCGGCTCCCCGAGGTCACTTTTCAGAACTTCCCGCTTCCTTTGGGTATTTTGCCACCGTGATGGTTTGATCTAGGTGTTGGATTTTCACCTGATGGTATGTCAATTTGGGAGAGTGAGTCCTAATTATACTAGTCACTCAAGTGCTTTTGATACAGCTTGACTGATCAGATGAACCCTATCCAAGTGCAGAGCATCCACACCGGAGTCTTGTCAATTTTAGTAAATTTTACAATGGGTGTTCTTGTTAAAAGAAAACCCTCCAAGAACCTCTTTTGATTCAAGTGGATCTCAATCGGGGAATCAAGGAGGGGTTAATTTTATAATTCTTACTAAAAAAAAATATGATAGCAAATGAAACATTAAATATGAGCAAACCACAATTTTCTAATTAGACTACCACGAACCTTTCTTCACCTTTCAGCTCAAAGGAGGCTCGTGGGGTAAGTATTAAAGTTACTTTGAAAATAATAGAAATGGAATATGGAATTGATTTTATGTCAAAGTATACTACCCTGCAGATTAATTCTACTCTATATTACAAAATATGAACGAAAACAAAAAACAAAGACATGGATGCAAATCCACCCAGGGGGGATGGGGAATGGGCTCGAAAGAGCCTATTCAAAAATTATTTTTATTAACAGCGGTTAAAATATCAGAGAAATGATATAATTCCTCTTGATCCTTATACAGAGTGAAATCAAGAGCTTAAAAAGTGCGAAAATTAAAGGTTTTAGTCAAATGGGAGACCCCTAGGGGGATTTGAACGTTCTTGAGGCCACTTTCGAACAGAAGCTTCCTTTATTTTCTGTCAAACATGATAAAAAAACAGCAAGAATATTAGACTAAAATAATCCCAAAAGCACTCTGAGATTACCTTTGGGTCAACTTACTTTTAACAAAAAAAAAAACTAAGTTAAAACTTGTTAAATTGGGGTAATCTAGTTATGCAAAAAGGAACCAAGGAAAGCAAGCTTTCCTTGTGATCTTGGATTGCTGTTTGGGAAGCCAATAATATGTGCACTTTATTGCATAATATTAATATTTAAAGAATGAAAAACAAACTACTTTATGAGCAAGTTTTAGATCTATGACTTACCTACTTGCAAAAAGGCCAATTCCTACACCTAGATCTATCTTTATGAAATGATACTCTTTATGAAAAGAAGAAAGACTCTTATGAAATAAATCTAATAATATATATTCAATTCCTAGAACTAGATCCGATCACAAGAGGGAGAGACAGGTAACCAAAAGATTGAATTTTTGTAAGAAATGAGAAGAAGAGGAGAGAAGGTCGGCTCGTTGCTTGAATGGATCAGCAAGCTGAAAGGAGGCCCTTTTGTGGAGTGCTGAGGGATAGAATCTTGAGCTTATTGGATAAGGAATGGCGTCAATATTGATCCACACCTTCATCCAATTGGGAACCTGCAACTAGATAACACAAGCCTGTAAAACACCTTGTGAGATCTGGATATAGATGTATAAAGCAACAAAAATGAAAGCTCATGCAAAAATAATCTTATTTAAGCATATACCTGAAATTATTGAGCATACATCATATGGATAAACAAGATCAAGCAATCTAACTTGCCTAGTTTACACCCTTACTTGATTCAACCGAATCCTTGAAGCCAGAACACAAAAATGGCACAGAATTTGGAAAGAAATTGCAGTTACCACATCAGCAGCATAACACTGAGAATCCACACAGACACATGCACTACACAGTATAGCCTCCAAAGCTTCTTTATTCACAAATGATGATCAATACACAATTACAATGGAAAGCCCTTCAATCCAGCTCTAACTAGCTTGGAATAGGCTGTTGTGCTTGGATATATACAAAAACTAGGAGATCCAGCCCAGGGGGGTGCAAATCCCAAGGAAACACATCAAATCAGCTGAAGGAGAGTCCATCAATGCCTTATTTGTGTCTAGCTGAGCCAGATCCAAGTCTCACTGAGTGCAACTGTCAATCGAGGGGCTGATATGACTGACACCTCAACCTGTTGACTGAAGCATCCACCAAAAATCATCCAAATGAGCCAAAAACATGTGGAGGAGAGAGGGAGGGCAAAATTCCTCATAAAGGATGCTGAAGATCAACTCTGGATCTGATTTGATCACCTCCTTCAGTCAAGGATTTGTTAGATCCAGTCAATCTGCTTCAGATCTGACTCATTTCAATCAAATCGGCTGAGAATCCACTGATCTATGATTTTGGATTTGCTCCATTATTCATCAATTTATTAATTAAAATAATTAATAATTGATTTTTGGGGCTTTCTGACCTGAGTGATGGAAAATCACTCAAAACTAGGAAATAGTGGGTCCATGGGTTTACATGGTGCTCTTAGCTTGAAAATGAGCACCTACATGACTGAAACTAATTATTTGGCCCACTTTTATTACAAAATAAATTTTTCCAATCAAACTAAAAAATAGCCTAAGTTTTGGAAAAATTAAATTTTTAATAAAAAACACCGAAAAACCTAAAAAATTGAAAAATTGAAAAACACCTAGGGGGACTTAGAAATGTTCATATGACTCGATCATGATGTCTAGCATGCTTATACATTGACACATAGACTCTAATAACCTCAATAGGCCTAAATGCCAAGCCGACCACCCCAACTTTGGAGGTATGGAGTGAAAAACTCAGAAATTATCAGTTGTTTATTCAACAACCAATAATAACCAAGAGAAAAAACACCCTGGGATGATCAGATTGACAAATAGAGTCTAAGAGACCAAGTCTTTTATAGACACTATCATGCTAGAACATTTATTACAACTCCCCCATGGGGTATGAACATGTGATATAGTACAACAAGCACTTCCCAGAAGTACATCCACAGGTCTTCTGAAGTCCAAACAAGTTAACCCTGTCTGGTTCACCAGGATCACTTGATAAAAAAACACTAAGTAGAACTTAGGTTGTAACAAGACTATTTCCCGGATGATGAGTTGATGTCGACAGGGATAGCTCGTTGAAGGAGGGTCGTGATGAATCCCACATCAATGACATGAAAATCAGAACAAAGTTCTGGAATGATGTGAATGAGGTAACCATAAGACTAACTCAAAAGTACTGACACAGAGAATGTTTTGACTGCATAGGTAAAACTTCTTCAACTTCCCTTTGAACATTGAGCGGCACGACAAAAGACTTAGCAGCATCACTAGACCAAACAAACACACAGTGCAACGATGGACAATGCATTCTTTTGAAAGAATCAAAGGAGTGACATGAATTTTGAAAGTGGATCCTCATGGAAATCAGCTGAATACCCAAATGACTGAAATGGTATGTAGACCAGTGCCATATTCAAAGGTAACGAAAAACTGCCATTTATTTGCAAAATGATTCCCTTCCCTTAACTTCCCCATCATGGTTAATGAGTGCCTCTTTTTGTTTTTATGAGTTCAAAGAGGGTAACAAACACTCGTTGTAGATCGTTTGAAGACAAGTCCAACCTCATATGTTTTACAAACCTGAGAGAGGAGGGGTTTGTTCCCAAAAGAGGGTCTCTTAATGTTTAATTTAACGAGTCCAATGAAAGTTAACTCAGTATCATTCATATTTAGAGAGTTTGAACGACCACGAAAGAAGACTCCACAGGGTCTTTTTTCTTAAAATAGTTCATATGAACCAAAAAAGTGATAACCTATCGTCAGATGAATTACTCTTAAAGTGATTTAATGAGCATGAAGAAGACAAGATCACTCGACAATATTTTCATATTTAAGGAGCCCGAAAAGAGTTTAAAGAAGATTCCACTAGGTCTCTTTTCATAATGAGGGATTTTACGAGTCTGAAAAGAATTAGAAAAGGACTCAGACCTTTGATGCTAAGTTTGGAGAGCATGACCAAAGTGTCACAATAAATTCTCAATGACTTTTTCCATTTTATGGTAGAGCGAAAAATTCAAAAACAAACTCCAAAAAATTTTACCGCTACCGCTCTTTATCCTGCAATGACTTAAAAACAACTGTTAAACTCTCCAATAAACGACATTAAAGGATCACGACTGATAGATTTTTAAAAACTATGATATGAAAAAACCTATAATGCTTATAAAAGTTATGTAAATAGTAAAAAAAAAACATTTTACCATTTACCAATAGTGGAGAGCCTTGGGAGAAGTTTCTTGGTCAGATTTTCAGCTGGTGATTCTGGGAGCATCTACCATCGGATTTACACACCACCAGTTCCAAGTAAAATCTTGAAACTTTCTCTTTCATTTCATGCTCTCATTTTTTATTTTTGGAGGTGTTTTGGGCTATTTGAGTGATCCCTAAAACCATGAATGTGGGCACCGCTCTTATCCCTTGTGGGATAAGTGGTACCCTGCTAGAACCGCGCCTAAAAACACTTGACACAGGCGGTGCCGACCGTGGGTGAATAAAAACATATGTACAGGGAAAACTAGATTATTTTTTATGATTTAAATGGTTGATGATGTTTCTAATTGGCCTTGTGATGGTTTTTGGCAGGTTTTCCTTGGTCAAAAATGGTCATTTGGAAATAGAGGCAACATGACAATGATGATGCATTTTTCGTGTTGATGTAATTGTAAATTCGGAATGTATTGATCCGTATATCTTATGTATTGTACTTCGATGTGTATTCTAAGATGCATCTCTAATGTAATTGAGTCATGTCATACCTCAATGTTTATTCCAGGAAGTTTCTATAATGTAATAACTCATGTCAAGTCATTGTGGGTAACCCTCCTATTGGTCAAGGGTTAAAGTCCCCACAGTCATGGGGCCCTTGGGTTATTATACTATCCTAGAGAATTTGACCCTAGGTGAGTCATTGTAAGTCAGGGAAATAGTCCCCAGCGTTGTGTTAAGGATAAACCTCCTTGTTGGTCGGAAGAGGCAAAGTCCCCACAAGTTGTGGGGCACTAGGGTTATTAGACACTCGTAGAGATGTCGGCTCTAGTAAGTAATTGTTAAGTGAGGCTGACATGTTGGAGTGGATTTCAAGTGAACTAAATAATATAAATAGAGAGTGAGCCTCTCTATTTATCACACACACACTCACTCATTGGGACGCAAGAGTGAGAGGAGAAGTTGTTGGGACAAGAGAGAGACTACTACTGTCAAAATATCATCTTTATGTTTTTGGGTTTTAATTTTGGTGCTGATTCTATCTCTGAGGAAGTTGTGGGGTTTTCTCCTTTATGGTTTCCCCAAGGAAAATTTTTTGTGTCTCTTGTATCTTGTGTTTATTGCTATGCATGTTATTCTCTCCATTAAAAGATCCTAAGATCATAATGCTGGCTTGAATGATAAAAATATAACATGGTATCAGAGATAACCTGAGAAGAAGACATTGTGCAGTTGCAAAAGCTAGGTATTCTTACTTTTTAGGTCTCTCTCCACGATCCATCAGTAAAATTATGCTAGGCTGACTCTCCATTGAAGGGCACATCTTTCTGTCGAAGCGGAATTCGATTCCGAGCATTTTCAGTTTTGGTGTAGAAAATTAGGGCTTTATATAGAAGAGGAATTTGTGAGTGATCCTGGCATAGGATTTCTCTCCTCATCAAAATCGAATTTTAGAGACCTGGATCAATATTTTTGGTTGGGTGAAACTCCGGGAAAGTCAAACCCTAGTTTGACCCCAAGCTAGAAAAACCCTAAATACTAAAACGGCTAAGTTTTGGTACATTCGCTATATCCCAATATTGGTGAAGGCTCAGGAGCTAAAAATTGCTGAGGATGAAGACACAATATTGATTTACACGGTGTCCGCAATTCAGCCTCAGATTCGCTATATTTTGGGAGATATGATCCCTCCAAGTTAGGGTTCCATCTTCTTCCAGGATTTATCCCTAAAAAGGACACCTGGGGAGAATCGCTATATCATGGGCTACATAGATCCAAATGAGATTTATGAAGATCTTCTAGAAAGGGCACGGAATTCACTTTCTATGGTCTGAGTTTCAGACCCAAAAGATGAAATAGTGACATGTGGTAGTCCGTACAACTTTGTTGTTCTGAACAGTCCTAAAAAATGTCACCTTGGGAAAATGATCATAAGTCCCAATTGGTGAAACAAATTTTAATGAAACCTGTGGTGTTGGAACAGGAACATGCGAGGATACCTTAGTGGGAATTTTTAGACATAGAGGAGTAGCAATTTTAGAGGTACCATAGAAATAGTAATAGGAATTTCTGCAAAAGAAATTGGAAAACTAGGGCTTCTTGTTTCGGAAGCTTCCCTCCACTGTTTTCAGAAAAGGAGTACATTGGAAAGAAAAAATTGAAGAGATCTATATTTCTATACAATAAGATCTGAAATATTCCAAGTTTTTAAAATTAGGGTTTCTCTAACAAACCCTAGATCAGCTAGCTCCAGAACCAGGACGGACACCTCAAATCGGTAAGATCTAATCTTTTGCTATTTTAATTTGAGGTTCTCATTTCAAAGTGATCTATCACATCAGCTTGATGATAAGCTTGGTGAAGTTGACAACTTCCAAGCATGGAAGTATTTGATCTCTCTGAAGAAAAATAATTGGACATCTACATGAGTAGAGAGGTTCCAGTTTCAGAGGAAGATAAGGCTAAAATCCTTACACCAGAAGAACTTGGTCAAGGCCAAGAAGATCATTGTTGATTCATTCACGGATCACATTGTACCCCAAGTGTCTTCCCTAAAGACATTGAAGATGTTTGATTCCTTGACCAAGTGATTTGAAGGGAAGAACATAAATTAGAATATGACCTTAAGAAACCAGTTGAAGAATGTGAAGATCCAGAATGCAGAGACCATGCAATCAAATGTTACAAGGATCTCTCAAATCAAAGAACAACTTGAAGAGGTAAAAGAAGAAGTTAAGAATGCAGAAGTGGTGATAGCCACCTTGAATGGTCTCCTAGGATCATGGGATTCATTCATTCAAGGAATGTGTGCCAGAAGGAAGTGATTACTTTTAGTAGACTCTGGGAAGAAGAAGAAGCTCAACTAATAATATGAGAAAAGAAGATGGGAGAAACTGAAGATCAAGCTCTCATCATCCAAAGAAGATCCCTCAAGCGATGAGGAATATGAAGAAATCAACTCTTGAAGAATTTATTATCCACCTTAGCATTTGGATAAGAAATGATGCTATTATGAATGAAGAAGATGATGAATCTAAAGGCTCAAGAAGGAGTCTACCCACGAAACAAATAAAGATAAGTATTCAATTGTCATTTTATTGTTTTGCTATGCATTTGTTTATATTCAATTAATGTATTATGCATGATAGAATGTTTGCATTAATGACAATATACTTGTTATAGTTGATTTTACCACACCAGGTGAATCACACATGTATGGCCTTCCCCTGTCCCTCTGCAGACTCCTTAGACCCCTTGGACCATTTTTTGTCCTTTGATGTTTCCTAGACCATCCCTAAAAACATGTGAAAATTCATATACGCGACTTTTAAACACCTAATCATGTATATATGTGGTTTTGACCCCTAAAACCACGTACATCGGGATGTGTAAAAAATCCAAATCCTTTTGGAGTTTTCCTTGACATGGATCCGACTCACTTGACTCCTGGCCTTCCATATGCCTTGAGATCGCTCGGATTCGACCTTTCATTACCCCTTTGAAAAGCTATATAAGGTACTCTTTGATACATTGAAGGAATATAAGAGAATTGAGAGCAAAGAAACTATATTCCATTGTTGCCGAAATTTGTGCTCGAGTCTGCATCCCTTTGTCCCTTAGAGCACTTTTGTGTTCTTCCCAAGCTTGCCTTTTGCTTGTGAGCTTGCTATCGAGAGATGGAGGATTGAGGTGGTGGAGGCCCAAGTGGGGCATTCAGTTTCTCCAATTCACAGACGTGCTAATCGAGTTTGTATCCATTGTAATCTCTGATTTTATATTAATAGAAATATCTTTTCCTGTCCAATGATGTATGTTTGAATGAATATTGTATCCATGGATGATTTCAAATGTTTATACATTGTTGATTATATATGTTAGAATAGATCTAACACCAATATATATAGTATGCTTGTCTTGTTTACTTGTTGTTGAGAAAGTGATTCATCAATTCAAATTGAATTTGGAAAGCTCAAAGGGGGTCTACTTTAACCGTCTGAAATAAGGTACGAGGTTTGATCCTTTAGTGTTAGATATTTGATTTCTATTGCATATTGGAAAGGATTGATTTTTGGAGTCAAGCTATCTGTTGTGGTACCCCAAGCCATAAGAATTTCTCTCCGTAACAGAATTGGTGACTCCACTAGGGAGTTCCTAGTAGTTGTCCTTTGGGGATTTTCTATCGGCTTTCAATGACTTTGAATTGCTCTTTTTCTCTTGTTTCTGTGTCGGGTCCGAGGGCATGTTTTCCTGGTAGTGTCTGATTGGTGTGAAGTTTGTCTCGGCTTGTCTGTTTGCCCTTATTTTTATGCATCTTTCTTCCTGTACGCAATTTTTTAACTCACAGTCACGTATATACATGGGTTTCACTGCTATTTCTGCGTACACATGCGGGTTTACTGCAAACAGTTGCACATGCCCTTAGTTTTTCCTTCTAGAGAAAGATTGATTATTGTTGGGTGAATTTTGATGATTGTTGAGTCTCCTTTGATACTGCTAGAGTCTGTATACACCTCTATTTCTGACCAAAGACGGTTTTTTTAGGGTAAATTTATTTTTTGAAGAATGTTCTTGTCATTGCATTTTTTATTTTTTGTGTTGGGATTAGTGCACTAGATTTATTTTACCTTAGGATTTTGCTTGAGTGCTGCTTGAGTGTGCTTGCAGAGTCTAGGGGTTATAGAACCATTCTTTTGCTTTAGTATCTCATTTTTATTTCAAAAAATCCAAAAATATTTGCTTATCATTATGCATTGCATCTTGCATTTTGCATAGTATTTGCACTAGATTTTCTTTGGATTATTAGTCAAGATTTCATATAGGAAAGTTTTCATTTATCATTTGAAGAAAAATTGTGAATTACACGTAGTAGCATACCCTATTTTTCACGGACACAATACATTTGCATTGATTGTTAGGTGTTCATTTTACTTCATGTTGTGTCATAACACCATTAGTTGCACGGGCATATACCTCTTTTGAGTAATAAAGCCAATTAAAATCAACGCTTAATTAAAATGAACTACACTATTTTATTAGATAGGGTTCACCAACAAGATTAGGTTTTAGGGTCTTGGAATAGTTCATTGTGAGTAAATTCTCCAAGACCACTAAACAACAACATGTATGTGTCTGTCCAGGTGAGTGTGTGAAATTCCTTGGTATAACCAGTGTTTCTCAGGATCCTCCTCTCAAAAGGGAGTTAAGCATGAGGCACTGTGAGCATTTTTTGATTGGGATGACCCCTAGTCATAGCTAAGTAGAATCAGAGATTTTTCCAGGATTGTATTCATATCTGGGGGCTCTCTCAAGAGTTTCGAGCTTTGCTACCCTGCCCATGCGGTCAATCCCTCCTGCGACTGTCCTCCTGAGCATTGATTATATTGAGGTGACCTTAGTTACCTTACCTAGGATATCGAGGGGGTACTCTGCAGGGGTTATTCTATAGGTGTTCCAGCTAGGTTGGGGTCAGAAAACACAGTCGCTTTACATGTTGAAGCTGAGGGCCACAATAATTGGTTACGTACCTTCGCATGTTGTGTATGGGAGTCTCAAGCCTCTCCTAGGTGAGACATACCTGCTTCATTCGGGAGCTCATTTATCCTACCCTTGATTGCTTGTGTTTGGATTTAGATTTTATTGGTGTATGCTCTGTGCATGTTATCTTGCCTAGGGTTGCGTAGCTAGAGAGTCTTTTATATTTTTTGAGTCATTTTGGATTCAGGTGCGGCACCTCACCATTCTCGTCATTTAGCAAGACTTCTGCCTTCTACATCTCCTCGTCCTTTAGGAGAGAGAAATAGACATTCTAGGCAGACTACTTTGCACATTGATTCACACACAATGGGAGACCATGTAGAAGGTATTCCTGAACCACCTTCTCCCATTCAAGTGAAAGATGGGGAGTTTACTCCTACTTATGATCCTTCATCTGATTTGACTGAATTAGGTCCGGTGATTTCTGAGATAGGTACTTTTCATGATAGACCTACTCACTCTAGTGTTGATCCCCCATTGACACATCGCCAGTATGGAATGCGGGAAGATGATGAGACTCATTTTGAACCCGCAAGAACTAGTTATGGTAGTTATGGTATGCCTGGTTTTCCTACACATGATTTGGAATTTCATGTCGAGTCAGAGTTTGAGCCTTACACTATGCCTAAGGGCACTCTCATTCCTTACCATGTGTAGAGTTTTGGGATCACAAGTCACATTGCACCTTCCATCTCGGCGATGGAAGCTACATCACATATTCCTCCTAGGCCTAGGGCTAGTGATCCTATAAGGATACACGATCTGAGATGAGTGACTATAGGGAACAACACATACATAATTACACAAGTCCCTTCGTCCTCTGTCCCTAGTTCTTTGAATGTTCACCCTTCACCTCATTGACGTGGTCCTTCAGGTTGGAATGTTACTACAAGTCATGTCCGTACTGCGGTTACTCGACCAATTGTGTCTCAGGTTCATGTACCACCCGTTGTTTTGGGAGGTCATTTTCACACTTCTAGAGGTCATGTTACTACTTCTAGCATGTATATTCTTACTTTCAAAATGTATATTCCTACTTCCAGAGCGTATATTTCTACTTACGGAGTGTCTCATGGGACATCGCATGCGATGACTTGTGGACCTTATTATGGGACGCAGAATGGATAGGGTTCTTCACCTTATGGGTGCGGGTATCAACAACCTGCTTACTCTCCAAATTACGAATTTGTAACTCTGAATAGTCAAGGTACACCACACTATGGTGCTTCCATGCCACCCTATACAGTTCAAATGGGAGTAGGGAATTATGGCCAAGGCCATGGTGGTTATAGTAATCAGACCTATGTGAATTAGAACTATCAGGGAGCAGTCCATCGACCTACTCATCCTAGGCTCCCTTTCCTTGCAACGCTGAATCTTCCTGACTTGTTGAGATTGATGAATGATCCTGTATCTCATGACCCAGCTTGGCCGGCTGTCCCTACTAAGCTTCCCTCAGACATACCCAAATTCAAGGGCAAACTGGGAGATGATCTGAGCAAACATGTTACTACCTTTCACCTATGGTGCTCTTCAAATTCCTTACACTAGGACTCAATCCGTTTAAGGTTATTTCAATGCACCCTTACAGGGCTTGCCATGAAATGGTATATAGAGCTACCTAGGGGGGCATTCGCTTTGTTCGATGACCTAGCGATGAATTTTCTTAACCACTTCCAGCTACCAGTGCGTTATGACATTGGTACGAAAATCTTGTCGACATTTTGGTAGGATAAAGCCACACATATCTTGGATCATATCCAAGAGTGATGTAGACAGAAGAGGTTGATTAAAGCCTTCATACCATTGGAATTCCTCCTCGAATGGTTCCTTAAGTCGTTATTGCCTTATATAGAGAAGGATGTTTCTACATTCAGAGTGAAAAATGAGGAACAATCCATTTTTAGGGCGCATGAATTGGATTTGATTTATGCTCAATCCGATTTGTTATATGAGATCATCCCCAATGCTCCGCATTCTAGTTTCGACCCCAAAGTTAAATCTGGACCACATGCCGACAGCATTGTTGGTTGTGCGAATGCTAAACCTGTGGATTCAGTTGCAAAACAAGTCAGTCAATTGTCAATCAACCAATCTACTGCGGGACAAGCCACGACTTTGTCCCAACCCACCCAAACGGCGAGTGTGCTTTCGATGCAATCGTCGAACCAGAAGGGTAACCAGCAGCCTGGAAAAAATAAAAAGAAGGGTAAGAACAATCGTAAGGGTGGGAATAGTAATGAGAATCCTAATAATGGAAAGAACGCCCGTGATGTTGGGGGGGACAAGCAAGCTAAACGTAAGGTTAAATTTTCTTGAAAGTTGTGTAAGGAAGATCACCTCACTTATTTGTGCCCTTGTATCGATGAAGCCTCGATATTCTTAGCACAAGGACCAGCTGTGTTGACTAACCCTTTACCTCGCAATCATAATATGAACTTGAGGACCCATGATTAGTTTGGTGGTGATCAAGATCAGCTGGAGGGTAGAGGTCATGGTTGCATTAACATGGTACATGCTACAAAAGTTGTGACCCATGTGAAGGACTATGGTTCGTCACAACCCAACCCAGGTAAGGAACCTGTTCTACCAGGAACTCCTTTGCATATTAAAAAACCTGTGGATAAACCTGAAGCTGCACCTTGCATTCCTAAAGGATTCCTTAAGAATTCGGGGCACAATCCTAATGCCCGAGCCACCCAGAACTATTATGTTGTCGAGGATTTGGGCCACACTCCTTGTGCGATGTCTGCACTAGAAGTACTTCAAAATTGTCCTTCGCAAAGGAAGGATTTTCTTTCTTCCCTTGGTGTGAATGATGATAATTCTTCCTCCGTGATTAAATTTGAAACCGCGGGACTTCAGCCTCGCTTGCCTTACTATGTGTCTCTTTTGATTCACGTAGAATGTCTTAACATGACTTTCAAGCGCACTGTGATTAACGAAGGCGCTCCTGCTTCTGTGATGTCTTTATCATTTAGGAAGGGTTTAGGTTCCCCTAAGTTGTCTAAGTCGGCGACCATGTTAATTGCATTCGATGGGAGATTGTTTAGGCCGCATGGGATCCTTCCTTACCTTAAGGTCCCTTTGGGAGGAAAGACCATTGTGATAGAGGTCGAGGTGGTTGATGCGCCCCTTGACTACAATCTCTTGCTGTGTAGGAATTGGATGTATAGTATGCAAGCCGTAGCTTATTCACTATTTCACGTTGTATGCTTTTCATTTAATGGGAAGATAGTTACGATTGATCAAATTTCATTCAAGAATCCGCCAGTCACCGCATCTTCGGGAGCTTCGATCCCAATTGTAGAGAACTCTCAGCCGGCAACTGGGAGTGTGGGTGTGGGCATGTATCCATCCCTCATGGGAAGCTTTAGTTTCCCTACACCTATCCTTATGATAGGGTCTAGTTCCGGTGAGGCTTCAACATTTGTGAGATCAGTGTATTTTCGCATGAGTCATATGGAAGATCCTTGGATTCTTCCTACACCGAGCACTTCGAGTGAGCCCATCATGACAGACATGCCATTTCCTGCAACTATGGTAACTTATCAAGCTAATCTTGAGTGTGTTACAGAGCCTAGTCCTTCCTCTTCACGGACGGAGGAGGAGGACCCTTATGTGCTGCCTACATGAGAAGTATAGTCTTCTGATGCACACGACTGCCTTGATAGTTTTTTTCCTTCAGATGAAGTGATTATTGAGGCCATGCCAAGAGTTGAGCCACCATGGGAAGAGCTCCATCATAGATCTTACTTTCTTCCCGAGCTTGACCATTTGGAGCGTGAGGACTTTAGGGAGGTTCTTAGTGAGAGAATTGGTAGTTCCATAGTTCCATTAAGCTCTCCTGGTCCGATGGTTGATGGGAACATGGAAAATATATCTCCAATGATTCCTATCAATATCTCTCACGATCCTGGCAGGATAGAGAATGTCTATATTGGGGCAGAATGTTCCCATGCTGAGATTCTAGAATACATTGAGTTGTTTAAAGAATTCCATGATATCTTTGCTTGGTATTACAATTAAATGCCAGGTATCGACCCTTGCATTGTTGAACACAAGAATAATAATTATCCCAATGCTAAGCCTATTCAACAATGCATGCGTGCAGTGAATCCTAGGAAAGCACCCACGATTAAGGCAGAGATATAAAAAATGTTGAAAGTTGGTTTTATCTATCCCGTTCCCTTGACGGAGTGGGTATCAAACCCTGTTCTGGTAGACAAAAAGCAGAGAGAAATCTGCATATGCATTGATTTCTATGATTTGAATTGTGCCTGTCCTAAGGACAATTTCCCCACACCATTTATTGATCAGATTTTGGATGAGTGTGCAGGTAGCGAGGTTTTTTCCTTTATGAACAGATTTTTTGGATATAATTAGATACAAATTAAACCTGAGGACCAACATAAGACTACATTTATTTTTCCTTGGGGAACTTTTACATATCGGAAAATGTCTTTTGGCCTTAAGAACGTCAGAGCTACTTTTGAGCGGGCTATGACCTTAATCTTCCACGATCTCAAATCAATTATCAAAATTTTTTTGGATGACCTTGCTGCTAATTCTTGTATGAGAATGTGTCATTCCTATCATTTGAGATTGGTATTCGAAAGGTGACACCATTATTTGGTTAGGTTAAATCCTCACAAGTGCATCTTTTGTGTGAAGTCAGGTTGCTTATTAGAATTCATTATTTCTAAAGAGGGTATAAGAGTCAACCCTTTAAAGGTTGAGGCAATACTTTAGTTGTCTCCCCTGAATAATATTCATCATCTTCAATGTTTACAAGGCATGTCAAACTTATTACGGAGATTCATTGTCAATTTTTCCAATTTGACTAGAGGCTTCATGCATCTTTTGAAGAAGGACACCACCTTTTGTTGGGATGAACAAGCCCAGGAGTCCTTTGATGTGCTCAAGCGAGCCCTAGCATCAGCCCCAGTGATTAGTCCCCCGGACTATAGCCATGATTTTCTACTTTATGTGGTATTGTCTATGGAGACGATTGGTATGGTTTGGGTTCAAGAGGATGAGGAGCTCCAAGAGAATGTCATATACTATCTGAGTCAAAATCTTATTGATGTAGAGATCTGTTATTCCCATGTTGAGAAGCTTTCCTTAGCTACTGTACATGCGGTTCAACAGTTGAGACATTATATTCTCCTTCACCAGACCTTGGTTGTAGCCCATGTCAATCCGTTTCAATTCGTTCTCACTTGAAGAATGATTGGGGGGAAATATAATAAATGGATTGTCATCCTGCAAGAATTCGACCTTGAGTTTGTTTCGGAAAAATTGAAGAAATCGTTAATTTTTGCGGAGCTTATATCGGATTTCCCAAGCGAGGCCGAGGAGTTGGTTTGTGAAGATACGTTTATTGATGAGTACATCTTCTTAATCTCAACTTTAGACCGATGGTATGGGGATATCATTATATATTTACAAACATTGAAGGTTCCTACTCACCTCTCATGGGATGAACGACGACGCTTACATCATGTGTCTAAGAATTACCTCATAGTGGATAACACTTTGTACCGCCATGGGGTAGATTCCATTTTATGTCATTGTCTAACTCATGAGGAGGCTGAGGTAGTGCTGAATGATTGCCATGGTGGGGCATGTGGTGGTCATTTATCTGGGCTTTCTACAGCCCAAAAAATATTAAGAGCGGGTTATTTCTGGTCATCGATCTTTAAGGATTGTGTAGATGTGATCAAGAGATGCCACCCTTGCCAGGTGTTTGCACGTAATATGTTCTCAAAACCTGCCCCATTACAAACCATCATCACCACCGATCCCTTCACTAAGTAGGAGCTTGATTTTATGGATTGCAACCCAGCTTCAGCTAGGGGGCATCATCATATTATAGTGGCTGTCGACTACTTCACAAAACGGGCTAAGGCTATGCCTACAATTAAATCCAATGGTGAGATAGCCACGCACTTTGTATTCAACCAGATTATTACTCGGTTCGGGATTCTGAAAGAGCTTGTCACTGACCATGGCTTGCACTTTCAGAATCATATGATGGAAGAGTTGGTATCAAAGTTAGGGTACAAACAAGAGCATTCATCCTCTTACTACCCTCAAGCGAATGGACAGGTAGAAGCAGTGAACAAATCACTCAAATCCATTCTCCAACGAACCATCGTACAAAGCAAGAATAATTGGCACATTATGTTATATCCTTCTTTGTGGGCCTATAGAACCGTTGTTAAGACTACCGTGGGTTTTTCTCCATATCAACTTGTACATGGAGTCAAGTCAGTATTTCCAGTTGAATGCGAGACTCCTTCTTTGAAGCTAGCCATAGAGCTCTTACCAGACACTTCACCATTGGAGGAGCGTTTGGTCCACCTTGAGAAACTTGATGAGCAGCGTCGAGATGCCTTGGTGGCTCTAGAAGTAAATAAGCATCACGTTAAGGTCCAGTACGATAATTCTATCCGTCCAAGGAGGTTTAGTGAGGGAGACTTGGTCCTTTTGTGGGATCAACCGAAAGAACCCTTGGGGGCAGGAAAGTTTAACCCCATGTGGCATGGTCCTTACGTCATTAAACGTGTATTAGAGAAGAGCACTTATGAGTTAGTGGATTATGAGGGAATGACCTTGGCGGAGCATAGAAATGGGCTCTATCTCAAGAAGTACTATTCATGATTCTCAACCAAGGCTGTTTATTGTATATTATTGTACAATTTTGCATAGGCAGGTCTTTTTCTTATCGTGATCAAGTTTGTGATTAGTTTCCGTTTCTTTTGGCAGATGTCAATGGAATCTTCCACCTTCATAGGATTCACGAATGGTGTGAGCCATCACACTCAACACTCATCCTCTGTTACTTGGGTGATTTATACTCCTATGGGTCAGGTATTGTCTTCAGGAGGCGTCTGTCTACGGCCATCTTCCAACAATGTTGCTGAATATAGTGTCGTTATTGAGCTTCTGTGGGATGCCATTTCACATGGTGTTCTTTATTTTGAGGTACAACCTGATTTGGATTTAGTAGTGTCACAGCTTAATGGTTTGTACCATGTTAGAGATCCGACATTTTTAAGAATATTCTTACATGTGAGATTATTAGAACGACAATTTGACAATATAACATACATACATGTTCCAAGAATTAATAATGAAGTTGCTGACTCATATGCTAACTAAGTGTTAGATTGGAATTTGTTTCATACACAATAAGCTCATCACAAACATAAATTTTTACACATGTAAATAAATAAACCGATCATCATAAAAAAATTTATAAACATCCAAAATGTGGTAAATAATTGTGTCATAATACAAAAATGGGGCTCTCGAGCCACCAAAATATAATACACGGTAATATAAAATGTATCACTCCCAGGTATCTAAGCCTGTGGAGGAGGAGGGGGGTTGTGATCGTAGAATGTCACTACGGCTCTAGCTAGCCATCGAAATAGCCGCACCCATGTTCGTGGTACACTCACCACCTGGTGTTGCATGGCCTTAGGCAATTCCTTGACTTGCGCCATGGGAACTTTGTGTGTCAATCTCACAAAGTTGGTATGAATTCTTTGGAGCATCCTCTCCGCATCCACACCTGTGATATCATCTCCTCTTCCCCTCTGTCTATGACGAGGGAAGCCTTCAGGCCGCTGTGGTCCCACATCTGCATGCATATGGTAGATGTCACTATGTATTGTCACCCAAAAACATGTCTTTTGATTCCACACAATCAGAAAACACAAAAAAATTTAATAACTCAAAAATTTTAAAGAGAGGGTCGAGATTCGTTACCTATGTCTCCGTATGTCGATCCTGGAGGCAACGGCATGTCCAGGTCTCCTTGAAAATCTATCCCCGCATAGGGGTAGTCATTGATGGAAACTATCTGTCGTCGCCACCATGGAAAGAAATCAGCTGGATAGGGGTTGGACACCCTAACTCCACCTAGTCTGCGCATTGCATCCTCCCAACGCCGTTGGGCCAGATCTCGAACCCCGTGTAGAGGAACGTCAACTCTAGGGCTCAATCCTGGAACACGCTCGAAGAAAAACGTGTTCAGTATGCTGCTGAAACTGAAGTTTTGCACTCTGCCCATCTTGCACTCACTGAGCTGATGTTTCATGTTGCCTAGTAGCATAGTGCTCCAATCATATACCGTGGGTCTCATGCACTCCACTGCATAGAACATCAAAGGCCGCAAGGCCTGGTGGAGTGAAGCCAAGCCTGCTATCTTACCCAGTGTCAGTAGGATGGCCTTTAGGCCCAGCACCTGTATGGATTTAGTTGGGATCTGACTCCCCACCTTCTCCGTGTCCAGATAGTAGTACACCGTAATGTACTCATCTATAGTCAGGCCACCTTCGATCCCGTGAGAGCGTAGGTTCACTACTTCCCCCCGTCAGGAAAGTCCAGTCTATGGTGAGGGACATCCCGTCTATTTGGAATGACTCTGAGTTTGGATCCTAGTAGTCCACTAACATCCGCAGTAGTCCTGGTTTAGCTCTTAAGCAACCAAGACACCAAAATTTGTATAACCCACATGCACGTAACGCTTGTTGAGCCATTAGATCTGCTCTTACTGCCTCTTCTACATCACCATGTTCACGTTCTCTCCATTCTAGGACCATCCTACACAAAAAATTTGAATTTTGTCCATTAGAACACTTGAAAAACCTTGAGCGCGACTACATACACGACTATTTGCCAAACAGCCGCGTGTGTACATGGCTTTGGGGGCATTTTCCACATATATCCAGCCCTATATGCAAAAAAACCCTCGATTTCCATGTGGGCCATGGCGCATATCTTAGAATGGCCTAGAATGCTAAATACACCATGAAATTTGACAAAATTTTCATCAAAATGAAAGAGTAGAGCATGGGTAAGTACCTGGAAAAAACGGTAGTGGATTCCGCCGGATGGATCTCCTGGAATTTGTTGTTGAAGTTCTAAGCTCAAATGGGTAAAAGTTTCAAATGTTTTATAGTGTTTTGAATTATTTACTATTTATAGAAATTTTTCAAATTTTTGAAAAATTTTACCCCCTTTCCTATAGTTTGGACCGTTTTTGGACTAATTTATGATGTAGGAGACCTTTTTGAGTGTCGTTTCAGCCGTTGGATTGACCCATTTGTGTTGATTTCAGGTATCATGTCTAAATTGGCATATAGGTTAGGTTTTATTACCGTTTGCATTTTGCATGACCTTATGACCATTTCATTATAGCCTTAGGTACGAACCCACTCTATTATGTCACGGAACCTTCTTGCTGTTTTAGAAGTGGCATGATATGAGTAGTAGAGCTTAACCTTACATGGGTACCCTAGTTAGTGCCTTATTTGCATTTGGTGCCCATGCTGAAATTTTGTTTTTTAGGGTGTGGGAGTCCGTTGTATAGTATTGCCATGAAATTTCGCAAGAGCCTCATACTCCTCTTAATCTTTTGCTGGCCTATTTCCCTCAGGACTCCCTTATGTCAAGTTGTAACTGCATTATCATGAGCTTTTCCTGCCTTATTGAGCCTTACGTCGGCTTCTTGACATCAAGTTTCAGCCATATAGCTCGATATTGCCTCATGTCTAACCATGCAGAGCCATTTTATATATCCTTTGCAGCTTGATTCCCTTTTTTTATCGGGAGGGGACTTCCCCCCGAGTGTCGCTATCCTACACATGTATCCTTGCATTGAGCATAGGTATGTTCCACTGCTTGGAACTAGTTTGTTTTCCCATATGACACTCATCTCCTCCTAGTCTGTAACTATAAATCCATTTTATTCTTTTTCAATCTTTTTAAATATTTGAAAAAGTCCAAAAAAAATCAAAAAACCAAAAATCCGGACAAGGAAAGATGTTATATTTTGGTAGTTGTCGAGTCATGTTGCCTTCGAACAGAGTACTGTATATCACATCCATTGGTTGGGTTTATAGTTTGACTTTAGGAGCTGTACTCATTTTATCTGAGTTTATCTCCACCGACTGGTTAAGCTTCCAGTCCTCATGGAGCCTCTTTCAATGCCTCTTGTGTCACAGAGATGTCCCAGTTTTGTATATCGAGTTTATGCTGCCTTTATTTAGTCACCATTCACTGTTATGCTCTTGTTTGAAGGAAGTTAAAACCTAAGTCGACCATTCCTCAGTTGTCTTGACTTTGCATGTCGACCATTCCCAGTACAGTTACTGGTTTGTGCACCTTATGATCGAGTCCTTCCACATTATACAGCTTTGTTGAGTACCTCGTGTTGGATGATAGGGGATGCCTTGATGCCCTCCTTCCAGCATATTTCATCCCATCGACTTCAGATCATTTATTCTGGGATTGGAATCTAGAGTCATTTTTGAGTGCCTTGAGAGTTGTAGTCATCAGTGGCAGGTTCTCTCGCCATCGACAGTTTTTGGGAATACATCAATGTCCCTTGATCGATGGATCCTCTCAAGTGTTCGACCTCAACACATTTATTCACACTTGTTAGTTTGCACTCTAGTACCTTGATTCTCATTTTCATTATCGGTGGGTGATCTTGCGTCTGTTAATGGTATACATCAATGACCAGTAATCAGACGATGGACTACTATGTTTGACCTCGACACCTCTATTCAGATAGTAGGACATGTACTTGTAGTGGTTTATGTAGAAGACCTTCTAGATTGGTGGCATCTCTTATATGCTACCTCCTTGATCGTGCTAGTGTTCATGAGATTTCAGCTCTCGTGACTTGATTCCAGTATATGTTAGACATTTCCAGCTATTATGGAGATTTTGATCCATTGTATATCTTCAGCCATTATAGAGATCATGATCCTTTGTATATCTTCATCATGGAGATTTTTATCTATGTATATTGTACGTGGTGATGACCACTTATGTGATAATTTGTATCATGCCTATTCATGGCCATTGTACTCTTATGTATCCGAGACTTCTATATGTATTTGCAATTATGTGCAGAGTTGTATTATTGTACTGTGCTGATTGGGTGGCTGGTCTTCCATTTGGGATCCTTCATCACTCCACTTCTGGGATGGACTTATAATGTATTTCGGCAATCGTATGATCCCTCTAACCTCACACATTAGCGGGCATATGTTATAGCTGATTTTACCACACCATGTGAATCACACTTGTATGGCCTTCCCCTATTCCTTTAGAGACTCCTTAGACCCCTTGGACCATTTTTTGTCCTTTGATGTTTCCTAGATGTTTCCTAGACCATCCCTAAAAACATGTGAAAATTCATATACGTGACTTTTAAACACCTAATCGCGTATATACGCGTGTTTGACCCCTAAAACCGCGTACATCGGGATGTGTACAAAATCCAAATCCTTTTGGAATTTTCCTTGACATGGATCTGACTCACTTGACTCTTGGCCTTCCATATGCCTTGAGATCGCTTGGATTTGACCTTTCATTACCCTTTTGAAAAGCTATATAAGGAACTCTTTGATACATTGAAGGCATATAAGAGAATTGAGAGCAAAGAAACTATAGTCCATTGTTGCTGGAACTTGTGCTTGAGTCTGCATCCCTTTGTCCCTTGGAGCACTTTTGTGTTCTTCCCAAGCTTGCCTTTTTCTTATGAGCTTGCTATCGAGAGATGGAGGATTGAGATGGTGGAGGCCCAAGTGGGGGATTCAGTTTCTCCAATTTGCAGATGTACCGATAGAGGTTGTATCCATTGTAATCTCTGATTTTATATTAATAGAAATATCTTTTCCTATCCAATGATGTATGTTTGAATGAATATTGTATCCATGGATGATTTCAAATGTTTATACAGTGTTGATTATATATGCTAGAATAGATCTAACACCAATATATATAGTATTCTTGTCTTGTTTACTTGTTGTTAAGGAAGTGATTCATCAATTCAAGATGAAGTTGGAAATCTCAACGGGGATCTACTTCAACCATCCGAAATAAGGTACGAGGTTTGATCCTTTAGTGTTAGATATTTGATTTCTATTGCATATTGGAAAGGATTGATTTCTGGAGTCAAGCTATCTGTTGTGGTACCCCAAGCCATAGGAATTTCTCTCCATAACAATACTACTAATATGCATGTGATGGGTAAGTAGCTCATGGTGCTATACAACTCTCCATTTCTACTTATCTAGAATGAAACCTATTTGCTGACATATTGGATTAGTGCATAATCTCAATGTTTTCCTCGTAGAGATGGAAGGCATCTAGAAAAGTTTCCATGAGATATGGATGAATGTTGTATTGGCTAAAGTAGTTGCATGATCATATATTTATGCATAAGAATTTGCCATTATGAATATTCCTTATGAAATGTCTCTAACCATGCAAATGAATTTGACTTGTAGGAAAGATCACATACATAATTGCCTACAAGAAAAGAAGAATGAGGCTTGTTCCGAAGAACAAGTAATGACAGTTCAAGATGAAAAATAATATGACGAATGCAGCGACATCATTGATGCAAAACCTTCCAAGAAGAAAGGGAAAACCAGTTCAAGAAGAATGATGTCTAGGATGCAGTATCGATACATGAATGGAATTTTGTAGTTCCATCATGCAGTAGATGGAAACATCATAGGATACAAGGAAATATTCGAAGAGACATTTGCAGCCAGTGGGAGTTGAGACACATGACAGGCAAAATCATGTGTTCAGGCCTTGTACGAGTTGAGAAGACACCCATGGGATAACACATACATGATGAGCTTGATGAAGATCTAAACCTATGCTACAAGTTTGATAAAGGATGACATGCTCACAGATGGGTGTGAGAAGAACTTTTGAAAAAGTTCAAGAGAGAGGATCTTGGTATCCAGTGACCCTAGATGGATACATAGAATATTAGTAGCAGAGGAAGCTACTTGTCACTCCAGTACAGAATGTTTCAGTGCATAGAGTACAGAAGACAGAGGGAGTATGATGCTTCATAGGGAGTGATTGTAGAAGATCCTAAGGTTCAACATGGTATGACAGGATGGACAGATTACTAATGACTCTAGGATTTATTGATAGTAAAGTGGATTCCAACCTTTGCTTCAAGCTTGAATGCAGAAGACTAGTGATGCTCCTGTTATGTGTCGATGCACTATTTTCTAGGCATGGAGGTGTGGACAAGGGAAGTATGTAGTAGAGATCCTGAAGAGGTTCGGGATGATGGACTGCAAGGCCATGACCACACCTATGGCATCAAACATGAAGCTATTGAGTGATGCTTCATCAGAGATGGTTGATGCTACGATGTATCGTCAGATGATTGGGTCCTTAATGTACCTGGTGGATACGATACCAGATACTTGCTTTGCTGTGAACACATTGAGACATGTTCACTTGATGGTTGCAAAGGGTACAATTGAGTATGGGCTCAAGTATGATACGAATCAGAAGATTAGACTGGAAGGTTATGTTGATTCATATTGGGCAGTGCCATCGATAGGAAGAACACTTTAGAGTGTTGCTTTAGTATGGGATCAGGTGTGATCTCTTGGTTTAGTAGAAAGCAATCCTGTGTGGCATTGAGTACAGCTGAAGTAGCGTATGTCGCAGCTTGTTCAGCTAGTTGTGAGGAACTATGGTTGTGGAAGCTACTATCTGATTTATTTGATCTCCAGATGAATGCTACTTATATACATTGTGACAACCAGAGTTGCATGAAGTTGTCATAGAATCCAGTGTTCCATGACAAGTCAAAGAATATCAATATCAAGTATCACTATATCAGGGATATGGTGCAGAGGGGAGTAGTGAAGCTTCAGTATGTTGTGACGGAGGAACAAATAGCTGATGTATTGACGAAGCCATTGGCTAGGGTGAAGTTCAAGTACTTCAGGGAGAAGCTTGGTGTTCTCCAAATCAAGCTTTCCTCCAAGGGAAAGTGATGAGACCCATAGCCATTCTAACATGGTGAGAGGATTAGTTCCTTCCATGGTCAAATGTAAGGGCTAAGCCATTCTGTCATGGTGAGAGAATTGGTTCCTTGCATGTCAGATATGAGTGCTGAATTCATGAGCCATTCTGACGAGTAGGTCAGATGTAAGGGCTGAGCCATTCTGTCATGGTGAGGATTAGTTCCTCCCATGTCAAATATGAGTGCTAAACCATTCTAATGTGACTGTAGGATTGGTTCCTACATGATCAAAAGTAAGCGTTGAATGTCATTCTTGGAATGGAGGCACCTGGTCAGTTACTAGGTAGCTCAGTCTAGGACTGGAGGCCATTATGATATGACTGTAGGATTGGTTCCTAATTAATCAGATGTGAGTGCACGCCCTTTAAAACATGCATGTTGGATTGGTTCCTCACATGTGTCGGATGTAAGTGTAGAGAAATTTTAAACATGCATGTTGGATTGGTTCCTCACATGTGTCGGATATAAGTGCAGAGCCCTTTCAAACATGCATGTTGGATTGGTTCCTCACATGTGTCGGATGTAAGTGCAGATCCTTTTTGAACATGTATGTTGGATTGGTTCCTCACATGTGTCAAATATAAGTGCTGATCCTTTTTGAACATGTATGTTGGATTGGTTCCTCGCATGAGTCAAATGTGAGTGTTGGGCCTTTCTGACAGGGTTGTGGGATTGGTTCCCACATGGTTAGATGTGAGTGTTGGGCGTGCCTTTCTAATATGAATATAGGATTGGTTCCTACATGATCATATATAAGTATTGGGTGGGCCATTCTGACTTAGGGTCAGATATAAGCATTGAAGAAGACCTACATGGAGGCTAGGCCTACAACCAGCATGAAAAAGGGTTGGCTCTGTAGAACTTCCTGTGATGAGAAGAATCATGAGATCACAACTGTGAAGATTCAGTGTTGATGATCCAGCAGAGATGATCCAGATTGAGGGAAGATCTAGATCCAAAAATGATGCTCCAAAAATGATCCAGATCTAGTGACGATGATCTAGATCCAGTGACGATGATCCAGATCCGAAGATGAAGATGACTTGAAGATGAAGATCACTTGAAAATGAAGATGACTTGAAGATGCAGATGATGAGATGATCCAAAGAAGAAGACCAATGATGAAAATTTGTGTCGATAGAATACCTTCCTAGTTAAGAGGGAGTGTTTATGTAATTGTAACTTCGGAATGTATTCATCTGTATATCTTATGTATTGTACCCCGATGTTTATTACGTGATGTTTTTGTAATGTAATTGAGTCATGTCATACCCCGATGTTTATTCTGGGAATTTTCTATAATGTAATAAGTCATGTCAAGTCATTGTGGGTAACCCTCCTATTGGTCAAGGGTTAAAGTCCCCACAGTTATGGGGCCCTTGGGTTGTTAGACTATCCTAGAGAATTCGACCATAGGTGATTCATTGTAAGTCGGGGAAATAGTCACCACCATTGTGTTAAGGATAAACCTCCTTGTTGGTCGGAGGAGGAAAAGTCCCCACAAGTTGTGGGGCACTAGGGTTATTGGACACTCCTAGAGATGTCGGCTCTAGTAAGTAATTGTTAAGTGAGGCCGACATGTTAAGGTGGGTTTCAAGGGAACAAAAGAATATAAATAGTGAGTGAGCCTCTCTATTTATCACACACACACTCACTCATTGGGGCGTAAGAGTGAGAGGAGAAGTTGTTGGGACAAGAGAGAGACTACTACTATCGGGAGATCATATTTATGTTTTCGGGTTTTACTTTTGGTGCTGATTCTATCTCTAAGGAAGTTGTGGGGTTTTCTCCTTTATGGTTTCCCCGAGGAAAATTATTTGTGTCTCTTGTCTCTTGTGTTTATTATTGTGCATGTTATTCTCTCAGTTAAAATATCCTAAGATCGTAATGATAGGTTGAACGATAAAAATCTAACATGCTGAATGAAACGCGGGTTGTATAGCCGCATTGAGAGACTATGGTCTTCTAAATATTTTCTACACACCCAGCATGGTATCACATCAACGCTTATTAGAGAATATTCTTCGTATGTGGAATCTGGAGCAACAGTATTTTGAGATGGGTGCTCATGTATTGACAATTGAAGTAGAAGATATCTACTTCCTAACAATCCTATTGAGATGGGGTGCTCCCATCTCTTTGACTGGTTCTCATGGAGGGGACATCACCACCTAGGAACTAATAAATTGCCATTGTATTCCTGGGACCAGAACACCGGGGAACAAAATTCCCATAAAAGCAGTGGTGGATGGCCCTCTTCACACAATTTTATTTACCATCCAGAGAGTGGTGCGGATCCAAGGGGCACATCAGGCATCTAGAGTGCATATGCTCTATGCTATAGAGGCTATGGTGCCCACAGTATTCAACTAGGTGGAGGCTCTACTTCCGGTTTTCAAAGATCAGATGACTAAGTGTTGACAGGGGGAGCTGAAGCAATTCAGTTTTGGATCCATTCTAAGGTGTTTCTTTTTTTAGCGGGTTCCCTAGCAGAGTCGCCATATTTGTTGTCAAGAATATTTCACCTTCTACGGAAAAAAGTTGTTCCTCTGGTCTGAATGGTTCAGATCCAAAACAAATGAGTGAATGACAAAGGATAAAGACCTTCCCTGAATGTTGTAAACACATGGAATAATGCTTTGATGATGAACCTGTGTACTTGTAGAACATGTCAAACAAACAAGAACATCAAAGCTACCAGAACATTATTCACACATCCATACTAGTGACTAAGGAATCCAATAACATATACATGTGATATTAGTACAACATATATGTGGGATGGAAATCAGATTTGCATTAAGAAATGAATGAAGAAGCTTACAACCATTGCCTTAGTGTTAAAAAACTCCTCCACAAGACAAACACCTCATCCCCGAATAGCTACAACTTGCTCTCTTGTGCTCTCCAATGGATTGGGCTAGATAGTCAATTCAACAGGATAGCATTACCATTCAATTCTCTCCCCCAACTATGGGACATGAGCTTGTATTTATAGGGCTCAATGGATAGGGATAGTTGAGAGAATTGTGGGTGAGGTGGCCATAAGATCCTATAAAGAGGGATCTCAACTCCAACCAACCCAAATTGATAAGGATAAGGGAGGACACAAGGCTCATTTTCTAGAAGGCTCGAGAATCCTCTTTTTTCCATTTTTACCAAGGGTACCACTTATGTTCATTTATGACAGAGTGGTGAAGGGTAAGAACCGCTTCAAGAACAAAGAATATACGCGGTGGAATTGCTTTTCTATAATAGGACTTAGGTGGTGCTGAACAAGGTACCGCTCATCAGCTAAAGGGAAAGTGCGGTGCTAGGTTTTTCATGTAGAATTGATATCCAGAGCATGTTTTCCACTCCAAGTTTGGGATTTAGGGAAAACATAGGTGTTAAGGATCTCATCACATGTTGGTGACAGGATTGGGTATAACAAAGTGCTTTCTTTTTTGAGCGTGTGTCGGGGCTAATCCCTAGAGTTGATATTCCCCCAGATGGAGTTCAAGATCTGGCTCAGCTATGCTAGGCCAATGCCATGTGGAGACTGGGAGGGGGGCGGGTGGCCAACCCCTACCCAGCAGACTTATTCCTTTGGTGGCGGAGACATGTCTTCACCATAGATGACTATCCCTATATAGGGATCAACTTCCATGGAGACCTGGACATGCCCATACCACCGGGCTCTACATATGGAGAAATAGGTAATGAATCTCGACTCCAACTTTTTTTTTGAAAAAAATAAATTTGTATTTTTTGATATATGGAATCAAAAAGACATTTTTTTGGTGCGGTGACATATAGTGATACTCTGTCATGTACATATAGATGTGGGACCATGACGACCAGATGGTTTTCCTTGTCATCAATGGAGGGGAAGAGGAGATGAGATCATGGGTGTAGATGCAGAGTGTACACTCCAAAGAATCCACACAAACTTTGTTCGTTTGACACATAGGGTTCCCATGGCGCAAGTCGAGCTAAGGCCATGGTGGTTGGAGTACCATGGGCATGGGTTCATTTATTTTGCCAGCTAGCTAGAGTCGTAGTGTGTTACCATGATCAACACCCTCCTCCCCCACAGGCTTAGAAGCTTGGAGTGTATATTTTTTGTATGACCATGTAGTATATTTTGGTGGCTCAGAAGCCCCATTTTTGTATATGACACTTATGTATTATGACACCACATTTTTGGACATATAGTTTAATGAAAAATACCTATGATGATCAATTATTATTTTATTTACATGTGTAAATTTTTGTGAATGCTTATGGTCTGTGAAACAAATGCCAATCTAATACATACTTAGCATATGAATCGACAACTTGATTAAAATTTCTTGTAATATGAATGTATGCAGGGATAATTTTAGGGGCGAATTTTAGCCCAGTGGGCTATTTTTCCATGTTTTTCTCCCAAAAAAGATTCGCCAGTTTGCATTTTTTGAAGCCCTGTTTCACCCAATTTTGATAGGGTAAAATTTTTTCACCCTTAAAATCGCCAAATTATTATATAAACGATATAAAATCCTTGGAAATTAAAATATTTTTTGAAAAATATCGCCAATCATTTTATAGTTGGAGTTTTAAGAATTGGCAATATTCGCCAACATTTATACACTTTTTAATAAGTATGGTTCCTTAAAATCATCCCTGAATGTATGTTATGCTCTCAAATTGTCGTTCAAGCAACCTGACATGCAAGAACCTTTGTAATAAATTCAGATCCCTAACATGATACAAGCCATTAAGTTGTGAAACCGCTAACTACGAATCAAGATGTACCTCAAGAGAGTTAACACCGTGTGAAATGGCTTCATACAATAACTCGATAACGGCACTATACTCTGCAACATTGTTTAATGAAGGTCATAAACAAACCCCTCCTAAAGATAACACCTAACCCGTAGGAGTATAAATCACCCAAGCAGATGAAGCTGAGTTTTGAGTGTGGTGGCTAGCACCATCGGTGAATCCTACATAAACCAAATACTATGTCAACATCTGCCACAACAAACAAAAGATAGTCAACAAACTTGATCACCACAAGTAGACCAAAAATACGCTATGCAAAATGTACAATAATATACAACAAGTCAACCTTGACTGAAAATCATGCATAGTAATTTTTAAGATAGAGCCCATTTCTAGGCTCCACCAGGGCATTCCCTTCATAATAGACTATCTCGAAGGCACCTTTTTCTAACACATGCTTGAGAATGTTATTCCCATGTCACATGGGATTAAAATTTCATGCCCCCAAGGGTTCCTTAGCTTGGTCCCATAAGAGAACCAAGTCACCTTCACTAAACCTCCTAGGACAGACAAACTTATCGTACTGGACCTTAATGCGACGCTTGTTAATATCAAAAGCCACTAAAGCATCTCGACGTTTGTCATCAAGCTTCTCCAAGTTGACCAAGCGCTCTTCCAATGCAGAAGTGTCTGGTAAAAGCTTCATGGCTAGCTTCAAAGAATGTATTTCACACTCAACCAGTAAAACCGACTCCACCCCATGCACAAGATGATAAGGAGAAAAACCAGTGGCAGTGTTAACCGATGTTCTATAGGCCTGTTGGGCTCTGATCTATCAGTGTTAATCAGAACTTGAATTTAAAATCAATCTGGGTTTGTGAACTTCGAGACACATCCAAGTTTAGGACAGAGAAGCTGGACTCAGTTGGAATTTAGCTAACTGAAAATGAATCTACTAACAGAAACTAAGATACTGCAGTTCACAGAGACAAAATCCTCTTACAAGGGTGATTTCATTGTTTCTTTTTAAGCATACAGTAGTTGATTTGTGAAAGCATAAAAGACTGAGGTAAAAATTAATTAAACAACAAATTTATAAACCCTAGGATCAAACTGCAAAATTCTACCAGCGCTGAAAGAAAATTACCAATCAATTTCTCTTACAAGACAGTGTTCATGATTTGTAAATGTATTTTTACCATTTCACTATCAAATAGACAGCAGTGAACAATACACAGAGGTCGTGGTCTGAACTATTTGATATTCTCAGCATTTAACCAATGAAAAACAACATTTATCCAATATTGCCAGTGATATACAGTGTGACAGAATTTGTAATTTAAACTGTAAATGAAAGGAACAGAGCATCAATAGAATCGATTTTAAAAATTGATTAAACTTGTTCTACAATTTATAAACTAGAAATTACAATAAAATGCATACCATTAACACGATTCAGATAGTTAGCACCAGAAGTAAATCGCTGCAACCATCAAATTGATCTACCAGCAACATGAAAGTGTGAGAGTTCGATGATGGGGGCCCTCCAAAGTCTTGCTCAACACACAATGAAAATATTTCACAGAACTAAAGCTTTGTATTCATTCACCAGAATTGTTTTACACAGAGATACCACGCAGTTTGGAAGCACAAGTGCGTTCCTCTTCAAAATCGTGATGCCCTTTCTCATTGTCTTGCAAATGATTTATACAAATTCTAAATCAAACTGTAATTGCTATAAACCTGCATCTAATTAATGCTAAGAGCTAACGAGATCATCTTCAGAATCGTGGAGTTCCACAAAATCAGCATTGTTCCTTCTTTTGTGTTGAATGCAGAACAGGTGGCCATCTTTGACTCTAATTGACTCGACATCTGCACAGGCCACTTCACTTGACTGTTGTATGTTCATCCATCTGTGGACATTAAGGATCCATTCTTGATCTTCCGTTTCCCTCCTAGTTGTCTTGTAATTACTCAACCTTGGAGGAAATGCGGGAAGTTAGTACATCCCGTAGTCTAAGTAAAAATCCTAGTTAAAATGCCTAAAAAATCACAAAACTCAATTTATTAATAAGCAAATGACATTATACCTTTTTAACCAAGGTTTATAGATGAACTTTAAAGCTTTCTACTCAAAATGGAGGTTTTATGAAGGAAATTAAGGTTTATCTAAGAGGCAAAAAGGGGTCAAAAACAGTGCCCAACATCTCCCCCAAGAGGAAACTGCAGCATGTCCTCATGCCAAAAACTTTGACCCTGTTCAAAACCAAAATTTACTGCTGATTATCCTGCCTTTAGTCTTCAGTCTGTGATGAGGCATCTGTTGATGCCTGAGATGCATAGAGAATCTTCAACCTTTCATACTTAGATTTGTAAAATTTCCTTTGCTTGTACCATCTATAGGCTTGCTTAGTGATACGTGTTCTCTGAACCTTTAGCTTCCAATTAACTTCCCTTAATTTCTCATTCTTTTGTTCAAGTTCTTTTAGCTCAAGTTTCAGTCTCTTGATCTCCTTACTATTTTTGGAAGCTTTCTTTTTCTTCTTCTTTATTGGAAGCTGCTCAGAAGTTGCATCCACACCCAATTCTCCATGCTCTTTTTCTTCTTCCATAGCCTGCTGTTCTGAGAAGAGAGAATTTGAATCTTTGGGCAATTCTTGTTTGAACTGCTTTTCTTTTTCTTTTTCCTGTTGGTCAAAGAAGAGGTTAATCTTCTTGGTTTGCCTGATTATCTCATCAGGATCTGAAATATCCTGTATTGTTTCAGCTGCTAAATCTTCTCTTGGACTCCCCAAGGTCTGTACATGTTCCTCATCCTCCAATGCTGATTGGCTCTGAACTTGCTTGTATTTTCTTGACTTTCTCTGATAAGTGGTGAAGAGCTGATCCTGTTTTTTATACTGTTTTTCTTTCTTCTTCACACTTTGAGTTTGGATCCTTCTCTGAGGTGGTTTTGGGCTTGTTGCCTCAGAGTTATCCTCCTCATCAGTTATTAGTAATACCTCTTTCTTTTTCTTTTTCCCTTGAGGCGGTTTTGGGCTTGTTGCCTCAAGGTAGGTCAACATCAATAGCTCATCTTCCTTTGCATCTTCTTCAAGCAACTCTTCTTGATTTTCAAATTGATTATGAGCTAGGAATTCTGTCCAAGTCAGATTCTGCCTGTGTAATTCATACTGGATAATAATTTTAATAAGACCACAGTGAAAAAGACTAGTTACCTTATCCTTTGATCGCTCTTGGACAGCTTTGGCCATTTTAGTCAGGCTCTGTAGCAGGAAGTAAGGCATGTTGATTTCACATTCTCCTTTCAGATGTTGTAGCAGCTTAATATGATAGAGGTAAATAATGCTAAACCTACCTTCACATGTAACAAATTTCTGAATGATGTAAACTATCTCATCCCATGGATGGACTAGCCAACTTCTTGGTATACCCTTTTTCCAATTGACTGATCCTGCCCTAGACCTGCATAAAAATGGCATCCAGACCTTCTCTTTAAACTGTTTGGTTTTGAAAAACCTTTCACCCTGTTTTGGCAAACCAGTGACTTGAGCTAGAATGTCTTCTGACAGTCTAATTTGCAAGTTTCCTACTCTAGCTCTTTCTCCATTGAAGGTCTCAGCAAAAGCCAAGCTAGCTTGCTCATTGTGCCCATTGAATTTTTCAAAGAAACTGATCCATTGTTTGTTTTCAAAGATCTCAAGGCATCTTTCATGAAGGTCAGCAGAATTAAATTCTTTTGGTTCCAATCTAGCTGACATTTTAAATTTTAAACAGAAATCTTCAATTTTTGATTCTGTCTCTATCTTCCTTTCAACAATACTATGAATTTGTGAAGTGTTTGCTGGTATAAAACAGAGTATCCAGCAAAGAAAAGGGTTTAAGCTTACTTGTTCCCTGATGTAACCAATTTTTACTTCTTCCTGTACAATTTTCACAGAGATTGATGTATTCACTGCGTCCCCTTTCACTGGCTGTCTTCTTTCCTGCGCAATTATCCTCAGCAAATGATGTCTCTTGTAAACTATGGCCTCTTTCCACTGTCAATTGTCTTCAGCAATTGATATCTTCAAACTTCCTGTAGCTTACAATCCTTCTTCCTGTTGATTGTCTTCAGTAAATGGTATCTCACATTTTCTATAACCCACGGTCTCTTTTCTCTGTCAATTCCTTTATGCAGCAATCGATTTCAATCTTCCTATAGCTTATGGCCTTCTCACTGGCAATTACCTTCAGCAAACAATGTTTCCAAACTTCCTGTAGCTTACTGTCAATTTCCTTCAATCGATTTCATATGCAGAAGCAAAGATTGGACTCGTCTTCTAAGAAAATGACCAAATCGTGGTATATAAAATAGAAATTG
>LPNX010301142.1:11111-71223 GCA_001517045.1 Pseudotsuga menziesii | reverse complement strand
GAGCACTATGAAATCAACAGGATACTCCCAAGAGTCTAAAGAAACAGTAATATCCTCTAATACTCCCTCAGGTGTGATCTTAGACCTATCAGCTAATTCCAATACTGTTGTTGTTGGTCTAAGATTCATCAAACGAAGGTATTGCATTGTTTCAAGTGTCATCACATTAATTGCAGCACCTAAATCGATCAATGTCTTTGGAATTGAAAAATTATTGATAGTAATAGTAACCATTGGAATCCCAGGATCCATATATTTCTCAATAAAAATAGTGTTAGACATTAGACCTGCAAGATTGCCTACCACTTGTATTTTAGATGGATCCTTTTTCCTTTTATTTAGACATAATTCTTTTACTGCTTTAGTGAAAATTGGAATATCTTTTATAGCCTGTAGTAAAGGAATTTTGACATATGCATCTTTTAACTCATTCAGAACATCAAAGTTAGGTAAGGAAATTGAAGGTTTTTCTTTAACCAGCCTTTTTGGGAAAGGAGGTTCATATGAGACTAAAGCTTTTCCTTTTTTACTCTGATTTTCTGATTGAGGTTTTTCTGTATTTAATTTTTTTGTATTTTTCTCATTTTCTATTTGTTCTTCTACAATAACAGGAGATTATTTTTGTAAGGCCTTTCCAGATCTTAAAGTAATATTTTGCAATGGAAGAACTGAATAAGGAAGTGCCATTCCATGATCAACATTGTACATAGGTATTTCTGTTTTATTGTTTGGATTTGGAATGGGCTGAGCTGGTAGTTGTGTAGGCCGAGGTGGAGGCTGATTGGATGGCAATTGAAGCTGTTGAGGTGGTGGACCCAATTGAGGAGCCATTATGGGTTGTGGGACTTGGTAAGATGGGGCTTGATAAGGAGGAGTTTGATAAGAAGGAGTTTGGACTTGATGCTGCTGGTATTGGGGATAGGTTGAAGGCTGTTGGTATGGCTGCAAATAAGCTTGCTGATATGTTTGATTACCATGGGAATAACCTCTCCAATTTGGACAAGATTGGGCTAAAGGAGGAGACTAGGTTTGCCAAGGCATAGGTGCACTCCATGAGTTCTGAATGGGAGTTTGATAATTTGCATTAAATTGTTGCATAGGGTCTTGGGACATACCTGAAAATCGTGGCTGCCAAGGTATTCTTTGTCCCATGAAGTAGAGAGACGCCATGCTTTGACTTTCCTCCATTCGGGCTGCCTGCAACTCTTTCAATCTAGGGCAATCATCAGTCTTATGATTAAAAGTACATAAACCACAAATTTCAATAGCGTTTAAAGGACATTCTTTAAGTGGGTGCTTCTTCCTACACTTGGGACAAAATATGGACAAGGCTTGATCTTGCTGGTCCTGTTGTTCTTGTCTTTTCTTAGTTTTTGCTACTTCAACCTGTGTGCCCAATGTACTCAATAAATCGGTTTTGAAATCTTCTAGCAGATTTCCAAGTTCAGCCCTAGAAATACCACTATTTGCGGACTTATTTACTTTGGTAATTATGTCTCTTTTTCCAGTCCTAGCCTTCCCTCTCGAATATTTTTGGCATAAATCTTGTATCTCATCAAATGGAAGGTAAGAAATGTCACCTTTGCCCATAACATTTAAAATATCTAAATACTCTTCCCTTATCCCTTTTAGAAATATTGTTCTAATCATATCTGATGTTAAAGAATTGTATTTAGATTTTTGTAAATTGTATGAGAACCTTTCCAAATATTCCTCCAAACTCTCATCTTCTTGTTGAGTCATTCCAAAGATATCATCTTTGAGATCCTTTGATCTGCAATAGGCCTGATATTTCCGAAGAAAGATCTTCCTCATTTCATCCCAGCTAGTAATAGAATGTTCTCCTAGACCCATAAACCACTTCAAGGCAGCTGCCTTAAGGGTAGCAGGAAAGAGGCGGAGCTTATGGGTGTCATAAGTATACCCATAAGTTCGACACAAGATGTCGAATTCGAACAGGAAAGAGTCAGGATCTTCGGAGGTTAAGCCATAAAAGTTTGGTAAAACAGAGGGTGGAATGTTCTTCATCTTTACATCTTCCCCTAGGATAATACTAGTGTCCAAAATAGGAAATTTGAAGGTAGCTTCCTGATCCTCTTCTATCTTTTCATTTCTCTCATGTCCTCTTTCTTCTTCTCTTTCATGTATCCTCTCTTCTTCTCTCCTCTCCTGTCTGCGTTTGTTTTCTATTTCTAGCATCCTCTCATATTCTCTTCTCTGCTCAGCTGTTGGGCCTTTTGACGTTTCTTCCTCAGACATTTTTGAACTACCAACTGTTGAGATAAATCCCTTTGGAAGAGAAGCTCCTGTTAGTTCTGTTTTTGGGGGGTTTGTACGAAATCTTCCTTTTTCGTCCCTTAGTCTTGACATAAAAGTAAAACCTATTCTGTGTTTTTGTTTAAAATTTTTGTGTTTTTGTTTTTGTTTGTTTAAGGTTCCTAAGTCTGCTTCTACAGTGCCTCCCCGGCAACGGCGCCAAAATGTTGGGCTCTGATCTATCAGTGTTAATCAGAACTTGAATTTAAAATCAATCTGGGTTTGTGAACTTCGAGACACATCCAAGTTTAGGACAGAGAAGCTGGACTCAGTTGGAATTTAGCTAACTGAAAATGAATCTACTAACAGAAACTAAGATACTGCAGTTCACAGAGACAAAATCCTCTTACAAGGGTGATTTCATTGTTTCTTTTTAAGCATACAGTAGTTGATTTGTGAAAGCATAAAAGACTGAGGTAAAAATTAATTAAACAACAAATTTATAAACCCTAGGATCAAACTGCAAAATTCTACCAGCGCTGAAAGAAAATTACCAATCAATTTCTCTTACAAGACAGTGTTCATGATTTGTAAATGTATTTTTACCATTTCACTATCAAATAGACAGCAGTGAACAATACACAGAGGTCGTGGTCTGAACTATTTGATATTCTCAGCATTTAACCAATGAAAAACAACATTTATCCAATATTTCCAGTGATATACAGTGTGACAGAATTTGTAATTTAAACTGTAAATGAAAGGAACGGAGCATCAATAGAATCGATTTTAAAAATTGATTAAACTTGTTCTACAATTTATAAACTGGAAATTACAATAAAATGCATACCATTAACACGATTCAGATAGTTAGCACCAGAAGTAAATCGCTGCAACCATCAAATTGATCTACCGGCAACATGAAAGTGTGAGAGTTCGATGATGGGGGCCCTCCAAAGTCTTGCTCAACACACAATGAAAATATTTCACAGAACTAAAGCTTTGTATTCATTCACCAGAATTGTTTTACACAGAGATACCACGCAGTTTGGAAGCACAAGTGCGTTCCTCTTCAAAATCATGATGCCCCTTCTCATTGTCTTGCAAATGATTTATACAAATTCTAAATCAAACTGTAATTTCTATAAACCTACATCTAATTAATGCTAAGAGCTAACGAGATCATCTTCAGAATCGTGGAGTTCCACAAAATCAGCATTGTTCCTTCTTTTGTGTTGAATGCAGAACAGGTGGCCATCTTTGACTCTAATTGACTCGACATCTGCACAGGCCACTTCACTTGACTGTTGTATGTTCATCCATCTGTGGACATTAAGGATCCATTCTTGATCTTCCGTTTCCCTCCTAGCTGTCCTGTAATTACTCAACCTTGGAGGAAATGCGGGAAGTTAGTACATCCCGTAGTCTAAGTAAAAATCCTAGTTAAAATGCCTAAAAAATCACAAAACTCAATTTATTAATAAGCAAATGACATTATACCTTTTTAACCAAGGTTTATAGATGAACTTTAAAGCTTTCTACTCAAAATGGAGGTTTTATGAAGGAAATGAAGGTTTATCTAAGAGGCAAAAAGGGGTCAAAAACAGTGCCCAACAAGGCCCACAAAGCAAGATATAACATGATGTGCCAATTGTTCTGCTTTGTGTGATGGTTCGTTGGAGAATGGACTTAAGTGACTTGTTCACTGCTTCAACCTTTCCATTTGCTTGAGGATAGTAAGAAGAGGAATGCTCTTGCTTATATCCTAACTTCGAAGATGACTCTTCCATCATTTTGTTCTGAAATTTCCTGCAATGGTTAGTGACAATCTCCCTCAGAAATAAAAACCAAGTGATAATCTGGTCAAATACGAAATGCATGGTTGTCTCACCATCAGATTTAACTGTGGCATAGCCTCTACCCATTTCTTGAAATAGTCAACAGCCAGAATAATATGATGGTGCCCCCCAGTCAAATCTAGGTTGCAATCCATAAAATCGACCCCCCACTTGGTGAAGGGACTGACGGTGATGATCAGATGCAAATAGGCAGGGTGAAAGGGTGTCACCTCTTAACCGCATTAACGCAATCTTTAAAGATGGACGACCAAAAATGCCCTGCTCTCAAGATTTTTTGGGCTGTAGAAAGACCAAATAAATGACCACCACATGCCCCTCCATGGCAATCATTCAACACAACCTCAGCCTCCTCATGAGTTAAGCAACAAATTAAAATAGAATCAACCCCATGGTGGTACAAAGTGTTATTCACAATTAGGTAATTCTTTGATACATGACATAGTCATCGTAGCTCATCTCGTGAGAGGTGAGAAGGAACATTCAAAGTTTGCAAGTAGAAAATGATGTCCCCATACCATGGGTTAGCAGTTGAGATGAGAAATATGTGCTCATCAATGAACGAGTCCTCATAACTTCATCCAAACTTGAAAAATCAAAGATAAGCTCAGAAAAAATCAATGAATTCTTCAACTTTGCCAAAACAAATTCAAGTTAAAAATCATGCAATATCACAATCCACTTATTGTGTTTTCCCCCTATCATTGTTCAAGTGAGGATGAACTGAAATGGATTAATGTGAGCTACAACAAAAGTTTGATGAAGAAGGATGTAATTTCTCAAATGTTGAAGTGCGTGGACGGTAGCTAAGGCCAACTTCTCAACATGGCTATAACGAAGCTCCACGTCAATAAGGTTTTGGTTAAGATAATAGATGACATGCTCCTAAAGCTCCTCATCCTCTTGAACTAACACCATTCCAATCGTCTCTTGAGACGCGGCCACATATATCACAAAGTCACGGTTATAGTCGGGTGGAATAAGAATGGGGGACGATGCCAAGGCTTTCTTCAAAGCATCAAAAGACTCCCGAGCTCACTCATCCCATATAAACAAAGTGTCTTTCATCAATAAACGCATGAATCCTCTAGTCAAATTAGCAAAATTAACTACGAATCTTCGCAAGAAGTTTGCCATACCTTGCAAACAATGAAGGTGTCTAATGCTAAGTGGGGGAGACAACTAAAGTATTTCCTCAACCTTCAAAGGATCGACCCTTATACCCTCCTCGGAAACAATGAACCCTAGTAAACGACCAACCTTCATGCAAAAGATGCACTTATGAGGATTTAACCAAATTTGATAACGACAGAATCTTTTGAAAACCAAACGTAAATGATAAGGATGATGCACCCTCAAGCGAGAGTGAGCAGCTAAGTCCTCCAAATATAATTCAATAATATTTTCAAGGTCATGAAAGGAAAAGTTCATGGCCTGTTGAAACGTAGCTCCGACGTTTTTAAGGCTGAAGGGCATATTTCAGTATGCAAACGTGCAACAAGGACAAATAAAAGCATTCTTGTGTTGGTCCTCAGGTTTAAATTGGATCTGATTATAACTAGAGAAGTCGTCCATGAAGGAATAAACTTCACTCCCTGCACACTCATCCAAGATTTGGTCAATAAATGGTGTAGGGAAATTATCCTTAGGTTATGTTTGATTTAAATCTCTAAAATCAGTGCATACTCGGATCATTCCCCGCTTCTTATCCACCGGAACGGGATTTGACACCCACTCTATCAAGGGAATGGGATCGATGAAGCCGGATTTGAGTAACTTCTCTATCTCTACCTTAATCGCAGGAACTTTTCTAGGATTCATAGCTCACAAATGTTGTTAAACAGGCTTAGTATCTGGATAGGTTTTGATTTCATGCTCGACAATGCGAAGGTCAATTCTTGGAATTTCTTCATATGATCAAGGGAACACATCTCAAAATTCTTTAAACAACTCAGTGTACTCTTTAATCTCATCGGGGGAACAATCCGCTCCAATGTACAAATTTTCGATCTTGCCAGGAACGCGAGAAGTATTGATAGGTATAGTTGGTGACAAGTTAGCCATGTTCCCTTCAACGTACTTGCTATGAGAACCTAATGGGACCATGAGCCTACCAATTTTCTCACTTAAGATCACTTTAAATTCATCATGCTAAAGATCATCAAGCTTAAGGAGGAAATAAGATCTATGATGCAACTCTCCCCAAGGTTGTTCTAATCTAGACATAGCCTCGAGAATAGCCTTGTTCGATGGAAAGATGGCATCAAGGCAGTCATGTGAGTGAGATGGTGACACTGCCCAAGCATGCAATGCATAAGGGTCCTCCTCTTCCATTCGCGAAGAGGAAGGACTAGACTCTACAACTGAATCAATATTAGATTGATAAGCCACCATGGTTTTAGGCAACGACATGTCCATCTCAGCAGGTATAGAAACTTCACCTAAAGTACTCAGAGAAGGAAGAGTCCAAGGATCCTCCATATGCAAAGTGTGAAAAGGAACCAAACTCAACGACCTGGAAGCCTTACCAAGACTAGAACTGATCATAAGGATGGGCACAACACAACTAAAAGTTCCCATTAGTGAAGGATACATGCCTACCCCAATATTCTCAGTTTCCGGTTGAGAATGATCAATAACCGGGATTGAAGCTCCTGATGATGCTTTCTAACTAGAATTATCAAAGTATATTTGATCGACCATCACCACCTTCCCATCCAAAAGAAAACAAACCACCTAGAAGAGTGACGACGTGATCGCTTACATATTGTAAATCCAGTTCCTACCCAGCAAAAGATTATAGTCAAGGGGCACATCAACCACCTCGAACGGTCTTCCCTCCCAATTAGACATCAAGGGAAGGAAGAATGTCATGTGGCCGAAATGATATTCCATCAAATGCAGTTAACATGTTTCCTGACTTAGAAAATGTAGGAGAACCCAACCCCTTCCAACATGACAAAGACATCACGGAAGCCGCAGCACCCTCATCAATCAATGTGTGCTTGATAGTGTTTTTTATACACTCTACATGCACCAAAAGGGACACATATTAAGGAAAGCGTGGATGGACTCCATGAGTTTCAAATTTGATCATAGAAGGAGAGCTTCCATTAGCCACCCCAAGAGTAGACAACAAGCCTTTCCTTTGCGGAGGACAAGTCTAAAGAAATTCTAATGCAGACATTGCACAAGGAGTTTGGACCAAATCCTCGACGATGGAATAGTTATGGGAAAATAGGACATTAGGATTGTGCCCCGAACACTTCAAGACTCCTTTAGCAATGCGAGGTGGAGCTTCAGGATTATCACTAGGTTTTTCAATACGCAAGGGATATCAGGTGGAGCGGGTTATTTTCCTAGGTCAGATTGTGAGGTACTATAATCTTTAGAACGAGTCACAACATTTATAGAATTCACCATGTTAATGCAACCATGGACACTAGTGGTGTCCATCGGGTTTGGAGTCCAACCAGAAGCACCACCAGGATCCATGGTCCTCGAGTTCATATTTTGATTTTGAGGTAAAGGATTGGTCAGCACAGTTGGGCCCTATGCGATGAACTTCGAGGCATATTCCATTTAAGGGAACAAGTGAGTGAGGTGATCATCCCCACACAAATTACAAGGAAATTTGACCTTACGCTTAGGTTTCTTGTCCCCTCCAGCATTATTGTTATTGTTCTTGTCATTATGGTCATTTTCATTTTTATTCTCACCCTTTCTATTATTTTTACCTTTCTTTTTATTTCATCCAGGTTGCTGGTTACCTTTCTGGTTCAATGATTCTACTAAAAGTACCTCTGCCATTTGGGCAGGATGAGATGAAGCCATAGCTTGTCTTGATGTAGGCTGGTTAACAAAAAAAATACTCATTTGGTTTATAACCAAGCTTACGGGTTTAGCACTCACAGATCCAACAATGCCATCAGCATGTGGCCCATGTTTAAGCCTTGGGTCGAAATTGGATCTAGGTGCATTCGGTATGATCTCAAACAAGACCCCAGATTGAGAATAAATCAAATCCAATTCTTCATCCCTAAAGATAGCTTTCTCCTCTTTTTGCACTCCAGATGTGGAAACATCCTTTGCTATTTAAGGAAATAAAGTCTTGAGGAACCATTCCAAAAGGAAATTTGGTGGTACAAAGGCCTTAATCAATATCTTTTGTCTACGCCACTCTTGAATGTGATCAGATATATGTGTGGCTTTGTCCTACCAAAATGTCGACAAGAGTTCTGTATTAACATCGTAATGCACGGGTGGCTGAAAGTGATTGAGGAAGGTTATAGCTAGGTCATTATATGATTTATAAGTCCCCCCAGGTATGTACCACTTCACCACAGGACCTGTAAGGGTGTATTGAAATAGCCTTAAATGAACTGAATCATGGTTCAAGTAATTAGAAGAGCACCAAAGGTGGAATGTCATGACATGCTCACCAGGGTCATCACCACTCTTACCCTCGAACTTTGGAATTTCCAAAGGAAGCTTGGAAGGAACGACCGGCCATGCTGGGTCATGAGCAATCAGATCATTTGTCAATCTTGACAAGTTAGGTAGGTTTATCATTTCAAGGAAAGGGAGTCTAGGTTTAGGCGTTTGGTTCCAAGCTCACTGATAAGGTTGGTTCACATAGGGTTTATTATTATAGACACCATGGCCTTGGCCAATGGGATAGTATCCTCTTCCCATTTGACCCATGTAGGGTTGCATGTTATAGTTTGGAGTACCTTGAGGCTAAGGTGCTATGAATCCATAGTTAGGAGACTTATATGCGGGTTGATACCCGGATCCATAAGGTGTATAAGTTTTTCCATAACATGTTCCATAGGATGGTCCATAAGATTGTCTGTAACATGGCCTATAAGACTTCCCATAAGACGGTCCATACCCAGCTGACACATAAGGAGGCACAGAGCCTTGTGACACTACGATGTGACTAGACACGGGATGAACATGGCTAACGGTAGAAATCTGGCCCAAAGGACCACTAGAGTTAGGAGGAGGATGTGTCGTCAAAAAATCATTTGAAGGAACTGGTGTTGAAAATGATGGAATATGGTAAGGGATGTAACTCATGCCCCAAATATTCACATTTCTAGGATCAGACCCCCAAACGGGAATGGTATTGTTAGGCCTAGGATGCATGTGTGAGGAAGCCTCCACCGCAGGGATGGAAGGTGTAATATGACTAGTGCTACCAAACCTCTTCGCATGGAAAGGAATGGAAGTTCCCCCGGGCGCAACACCAGGGTCGACACCCGAATCGACATGGGGTGCCGGATCGGTCTTAGGAAGGTTTGGCATGCCATACCTTATTAACCTAGTGCTAGTAGGTGCATGGTGAGTCTCATGGTTTAGAATACGTGACCAATACCGATGATGTGCATGCATGTAGCCCAGAAATTGTGAAGGATCATAAGGAGATGTCTCGGCTATAGAATGGTCGGATCACAACAGAGTCCCATATGTGCTTGAAGGTTCATCCTCCCATATGGGATGAGGAAGATCATGGATCTCCAGGATCTCAGGATCATGACCACTCATGGTGTGTGAATCAAAGTGAGTGTTAGTCCACCTGGACTATCTGGTTCTTTCTCCCAAAGGAGGACGAGACGTAGAAGGTGGAAGTCTTGCTAAATGACAAGAATGGCGGAGCACCGCACCTGGATCCACAATGACTCAACAAAAAGAAAAGAATCAATCTAAGTATGCAACCCTAAGAAATCTAGTGTACATAGATCGCACTCCTAAAAAATATACATCCAAAAACAAGCAAACGAAGGGGAGGATATGTGAGCTCTCGAATGCAACAAGTATGTCTCACCTAGGAGAGGATTGAGACTCCCATACACTACAAGTGGAGGTTCGTAACCAATTATAGTGGCCCTCAGCTTCACCGCATAAAGCGATTGTGTTTTTTGACCCCTACCTAGCCAAGACACCTATAGAATAACCTCTGCAAGTACCGCCTACAATACCTAGGTAAGTAAACTAAGGTCACCCCAATATAATCAATGCTCAGGTGGACAGTCGCAGGAGGGATCAAGTGTATGGGTAGGGTAGAAAATCCCGAAGCCTAAAAACACAACTGGTACCCCAAGGGTGCACTAATCAATACCTCAAAGGCCCCCAGATACGAATATAATCCTAGAAATATCTATGGCACTCACAAAAGTGACCAAGGGCTATCCCAATCATAATTTCTCATGATGCCTCGTGCTTGACTCCTGTGTAAGAGGAGATTCCTAAGAAACACTAATTATACCAAGGATTTCTCACTCTCTTCTGGACAGACACCTAATTGTTTTTGTTTAGTAGACTTAGAGAATTGACTCGTAATGAACTATTCCAAGACTCTAAATCCTAATCTTGTTTGTGAAACCTATAAAAGAAAAATGTGTAGTTCATTTTAATTAAGCGTTGATTTTAATGGTTGTAATTACTCACAAGGAAATGGTCGTTCAATTGGTGATATGAAGACTCAACAGTGAAATAAAAGTGCACACCTAACAAAACATGCCAAGTGCAATTTTTTGTAGAATTAAAAATAGGGTATGCCACTACATGAGATGCAAATATCTTCCTTCAAATGAGAGTGCAATCATTCCTAAATGAACACTTGACTATAATTTAGTAAGCAAAACATAATGCAAGTACCATGTGAAATGCAAAAATGCAAAGATGCATAATGATGCAAAAGAAAAATATTTTTGTATTTTTTTTTAAATAAATGAGATATAAAAAACACTAATAGACTCTACAATTCACAGACCCTACAACCACTCACAAACAGCAGCCAAGCAAGGAACCAAGACAAAAGACACATAATGCATTAATCCCAAAACAAAAAGAAGAAATGAATGACAAGAACAAAACCTAATTAAAATAAATCCAAAAGGGGTCTCTGGTCAGAAACAAAGGGTGTATACAGACACCAACAACACCCAAGAAGACTCAGCAATCATCAAAACTCACCCAGCAACACTCAATTCTCCATAAAAATCTCAAAATCAAAGCATACGTGACTGTATGCAGTAAACTTGCGTACATACGCTGGAATTTCAGGGAAAATCACGTGTATACGCGACTGTAATGCAAATACTCGTTTACAAGAAGAAAAAGGAAGAAAAATAGGGAAAACAGATAAGCCAAGACCAAATTAATCATGTAGGACACTACTGGGCAAACATACCTGTGGACCCAACACAGAAACAGAGAAATAAAGAGAAATTCAAAGCCATTGAATACCCAATCCCCAAACAAAAATAACTAGGAATCTCTCGAGCGGAGTCGCCAATTATGTTACAGAGAGAAACTTCCTATGGCTTTCACTAGTACAAAATGAGAAATTAATGACTAAAAAAATCACTAAAATCAGGCTATAAACGACTATTTTTTAATCGGCTACTAATAGTAGCTAATTTCCACTATCTTATAGCTAGTCGTATTTCACTTAATCATTAATAGCTTGACTTATTATTCATTTATTTATTCATTGATTTAGTCATTGATAGTCAATGATTTATTCATTGATAGTCAATGATTTAGTCGTTGATTTAGTCATGGATTTATTCATTGATCTAGTCACTGATTGCAACAATTAATGATCAAATATATGACTAAATAAACTACTAAATGATAACATATTAATGACTAAGCTAAATATGACTAAGATATGGGAAATTAGCTACTAATAGTCGTATATATGTGAATTTAGTCGTTTTTGTAGTCACAAATTTATGATAGGGCACGGAGGAATCGAGCCACCAACCTCCTGCCTAATCAGGCAGGTGCTCTACCATTGAGCTAGAACCCTTTAAGAAGTTGTTATTGCTCATCAATGATGATATTCAAACAAATTTATGATATATTGCAATCTACAAACTACATAATTATTACTATTACAACTTACCAGTAACTAGTATTTATGATAAACTAATTCCTGAGAGCTATGTACAATTTTCCCTATCTGTCATATCCATTCATGTTACCAGAGAGAATGGAATACCTCTGTGATGGATGTGATACCAATTAAGTCAACCAATTTATAGAATATCTCTTGGCATTCTTGAATATATGATAAAAATATCATTATATGAAATCAAGCAAAGTAAAAGTCAAATAAGGTAAGCAAACCTTGCCATTCATAAAACAATCTATCAGTGACAATATATAAATACATGAAAGTGAAAGACTTTAAACTGAGTGTTGCAAATCATAAGCTACCATATCAGCAATTCTACAAAATGAAACATATTTTTATAGAAGTTACCAAAATAAGAAATCAAAAGAAATTCAACACATATTTCAAAAAGAGTTGAATGAAATAATAAAAACATACCCAACATTATAGTTGACACGTTTTATATGAAAATCAATGTGAAACATTCAATCATGTTTGTAAGTTTATCTCTGGCCAACCTGCCTTAGATATAGCCACAACTATACTAATAAACATAATTATCAGAACCAAGGGTACTTCAGAAGTGCACCACAAGAAAATTAATAAAGACAAGAAAACAAATCACCACAACCAAGGTAAGATTTGAGAAAAGACATCACATCAGTAGCTTTACAACATCTCTTTAAGGTTAGACAACTATTTGCTTGAAAATGCTTATTAACAAACACAATCTAGCAAATTTCAAGTACACTTGACTTCTTCCTAAATTTGCATTAAAAAAAAGACTGTGTGATTATTTCAAACAAACAAAAATACAAATAACAATCTCACATGTAACCTAAAAGGCTTGACACTCAGCAGTACAAGTCGCTCAAACAAAGATTGTGCAAGACCAGCACGAGCTGCTTTTTTGCACATAATCACAGGACCCAATTGGCAATGATCCCCAACTAGCACCACCTAAATTTAACTAGAAAAAGACCAACTTGCATGTCAATCCTATATTATATTTTCTATTATACAATAATAAGTTCTGCAAAAGAATATACAATGGAAATCATTTTCTCATTATATAATATCTTCGACAGCAACTCTACGAGGCTAGATTAGGTTAGTACCTGCTTTGCTCCAAGAACTAAAGGAATCAGGCACTCTGGTTCAGTATCCTGAGTTGATTCGTCAATAAGGACCTGAACAGTAACCCAACATTTAGGTGATCAAACAGTAAAAAAAACTCATACTAATATGTAGTAATCCCACTTACAACTCTAAACTTTAATACTACCTGATGAAACCTAAAATTAGATAGCCTAGGATCACCCGCACCAACACAAGTATAGAAGATGACATCAGCATTCTGAGTTATTTCTCTTTCTATCGCCCTCTTGAGTGCTTTGTATTTCTTTTCATCTACACTTGAAAGCTCACCTAAATGTGATGTTAAAAAATGTATCATTTGTAGTAATTAATAGAATTCATTACCAAAACAATACATAGAACATTTCATATATCTCAAACTTGCTCAAGCAAAGTAATTTTCTTGGCCAAATCAGATATTACAAAAGGTGCCTCTATTATTTGCCTCTCCATTAGCATACTTTAAAAGAAATCACATACCTAACAAGAAAATACATCCACCTAAATTTATTCAAAGAATATACAACAACCAACCCTAGGAGTGCTTTCGACACCAAATATGAAATTGGTTCCAATTTGACAAAAGCATCATTTACACATCCACTTGCTTAAATAATATCAACAATTGGATAGAAAATCTTTAGAGGGTAAATATTATATTCCTAATCTACAAATAATACATAACTTATGAATGGATTGGACTTTCCATACTTTTTTCATCTTTCAACTGCTGAAGTTTGTACAATTCAATTTTTTTCTGAAGTATTAAGGTGCCTAACCTGTAATTGTTTTACAAAGAAACACAGCATGTAAATGCCTTGGGATTAGGTAAAAACAAGAACACAGAAAAATAGCCAGAAAATATGATGGTAAGACTCTGAAAAAACAACCTGATAATGCAGTGTTAAATGTTCAACTGGAGAATTCACTGCCTCCCTTGATTTTGCACATAGTCTGAGAACCTATAATGTCAAAGCAATGAAACTTCCATGTTATATTAATCTGGCATTTAGACTATAGCCAAAAAAATCTCTTATGCACATTTCCTATGATCATACTTCAAAAAGTAGAAAGCCTTGCATGAGAGATTCAAAACATGTATTTGAAAACATTTTTAAGAAGGAACTTATATAATTACATACATGATAGCAAGGACACCTTGAAACCCGTGGCACTAATTTTCTCCACAAGTTGATCAACAAGAACATTACTTGGAGCACATACCAAAACCTAAATCACATAAATGAAGTGAAATTGTATTAATGTCAACTGATGACAAAAATAGGCCAGAGGTCAGAGCTCAAGATCATGGCAAGTAATAATAGCAATCTAGAATGGTCGAGTTTACATCTTCCACAAAAGAGAAGGCACCTAGTATAGTTATTAATGGAAGCAGAATTAGACCAAAGATGGGTAAGGCATATGTAATGAAGTACAACCCTTGAATATGAAAACATAATCGCAATTTAGTTAGCATTGGTTAACAATCCAGAAAATATCTCACTTGTTACTTGGCCTTGACCCTAGTTGGAAAAATGGTATACAATAGTTGCTGAGGTGACAGTATTTCCTGTCCCAGGAGGGCCTTGAATTAAACTCATAGCCTTTTGCAAAACGCTATTTATAGCACTAACCTGCACATGATATAAAGAAATGAATGACAACAACTTCTAAAACAAACAGAAGACTACAACATTCATTAACAATATCTAAGATGATTGTTATAATGAGAGATCCATCCACACCAATTTACAAGAAATATCTAGCATTCACATAAAGCTGACTTATGTATATTCATTATCATGGTGAATCCATTCACATCATTTTTTCTTGTAAATTCAAATGGCCCAAGGTTCGGTATCATAGATTCCATGTTATTACTCATTGTGTGTACTCAAGTGTGCATGTTGAAGAGAATTCATTAACTGCAATACATGTAATAATGAATCATGCAGTTGAACGCTCAGAAATATACTCAGGATCTAATATTTTGGTTAAGATCAATAATCAAATGGTCTCTGGATCTCAGCAATTCTGTACACAGGAATAAATAACTACAGAATGGATACGTTGCTGGAAACCCCAGCATAGTGTATTGATTAAGGATCCCTATCAGAGAAATTTCATGAGATTACAAGTTCACCAACCCTGATATCAATGAAAAACTATACCTAGATGCCTTTGAAAGAAAAAAGACAAATCGTTGCAGCCAGAGTAGTAAAATGGTAGCAATTACATTAAAGAAAACGATTGCACTGGATTATATATTTTAGGCATTTAATCTTTGGACTTTATGCTATTGGCTACTTATATTACCACTATTCATTTTCAGTTTATTTAATATATCTTATGCTGTCCACAGGAAAAACTGGTAACAATTACTATAATCTCTATCCCTATGAAGAGGTAAAGTTCCTTCGATTACAAGTTCAACAACCCTGATATCACTGCAAAATCTAGATGACTTTGAAAAAAAAGTTAAATCATTGAAGCCATACTAGTAAAATGGTAACAACTACATTGAAGAAAATGATTAGACAGGATTATATATTAATATTTTAGGCATTTAATATTTGGACATTATGCTATTTACTATATATATTTCTCCTAATCATTTTCAGTATTCGTACAATATCTTATGCTATCCACAGAAAACAATGTTAGAAATATAGCAGAACTGAAAAGAATCAACCAAGACAAATAAATAATAGCATGAAACATCTCACATCCACCACAATTCTTCAAAAAAAATATTAAACTTCATCACAAACAATATCCACTAGATAATATCTTGTACAAAATAGGTCCCCAACCATCAATGAATCCAAACAAGTTGTGTAGAGAACTCATCGTGTTCATTAACAAATAGCCATACAAGTATCTAGGTCTACATAAGAAGCTGAAGACAATAAGAAAATTAAATAATAGCTAAAACTATATAAATACTTGACTAAAGTAAAGCAAGCATGGAAACACAAATCTTAATTCTTCAGCACCATGTGGAAGAATCCCACATCTAGAGCTAGAAGTGATTTCCTACCCAAGAAAGTGCAACAACAACCAAGAAGATCAACCTAGTGCATTGGTCACTAAAGCTAGTAGAAATTTCCTACCCAAGAAAGTGCCACAACAACCAAGAGGATCAACCCAATGTATTAGTCAATCATGATCATCCCAGCCCCACATTTCTCTCATCGCAAAGGCATGAAAAAAATGATGGAGAGTACGACACCAAGACTTCAAAAGGAGGTCACCAATCATAGTACTACCCTATCCCAAACACGCTTAACAGAAGAGTTCTGAGGATCCTTCATGATAGGACTTAAGGACTTACCGTTTTTTATGTTAAAATATGTATCTTATAATTTTTATTTGAAATGTAATTTGAAATTTTTATACACTATTCATATAGAGAGAAAAGATATTTACAACATGTCCAATCATAGATCAGAACCCTTCGAATCTTCCACTATTCACAAAAGGGCAGTTGTTTACAGAATCATGGAAAAAGGTGTTACTGGTGGATTGGTCCCACTTCTTGCTATGCGTAACAGGAACAGGGCCAGGACTGACAATAATATCAGATAATAATAGTCGTCGACACGCCACATAGTCTTTCAAAATAGAGGCCAATTGGCAAAGTAAAAAATGTTCAGAAGATTTAGGAAGACCGATTCCTACAAGAAAATAAATCACCTTCTCAAGACTTCAATTTACAATGTAAATTTGACTTTCCCCTTCTTGCAAAATTCCCACCGGATGAGTTTCAAAACCAAGGTCTGGGTTGAAAAAAAGGGAGACGATTCAGGAAGACCCATTCCTACAAGAAAATAAATCACCTTCTGAAGACTTTGATTTACATTGTAAATTTGACTTTCCCCTTCTTGCAAAATTCCTGCTGGATGAGTTTCAAAACCAAGGTCTGGGTTGAAAAAAAGGGAGAATAAGCAGAAGGGTCCTACTCAGATTCTAGGAAGATCTCTCACTCGATGATGTGGAACATATTATCAAATTACTAAGAAAAAAATGTGGAACAAGTTCCAATCGAGAAAAACTTTTAGAGATTGAACATTAACATGAAAATTGAACATTGTCATGAAAATACACCTGAACAAGAACAAGCTGAGTTTAAAGGATTAACTAGAGTATATCTACAACCACAAACATGAAGGGAATAGAAGAAAAGAAAAATTATGAACTCCTTAATACTTGATGAGATCAGAGCAAGGTTCATAAGAATGCAAAGAACAAGGGGGAAAGGAGCACACGTAAGAGAGCCAAGGTGTTACCAGTCAACAACCCCATTTCCCAAGAAGATGCAAATATTAGTACAGAGTCTCTCTGGTTCACCACTCCCTCTAAGGTTCTAGTCTATATGGTTTTTCTTACTGTTTCATTAAACATACGATATGGTGGCCATGAGTTAAGCTGTCTCCATCATTGTGAATATTATTGTGCATAGGAGTAGATACTCTGCCTCTTACCAAAAAAAATGCAAGCATTCTTTTATCAAAACAAGAACCCAAAGCTCAATACTAGAGAGACAACTAAAATAGTGGAAAATGTGAATATAATTCAAACCTCAACAAGTAAAAACAAATGAAAACATATTTTTTATTAACAAAATATACCCTTACACTCACTAAAATGTTCTGATCCATGATAAACACCTACATGAGACCATAAATATATCATAATCATATAGTTCCAAAACTTACACGGAAAAAAGGGAAACATAGCCCTAATGACCCAAGACAAACTAAACATTGATAATGTGGAACTGTCAAGTCTACCCATGGAGAAGGATTTATGAATTAAAGCTAATAGTGGATTTTTTACATGCAACGGGATAGAGAAGTAAGAAATGCTCCAGAGAAGCTACTTATCACAAGCATAAGGGAAGAGAGTAGTGGAGTACAACATTATTTCAGCTAGTAGTTAGTGTTATAAAAAAGATAACAGATTCTACAATCTCCAAATGCCATGAGTTGTCGTCATCCGCTCATGACCTCATAGGAAATAGGGAAACACATCCCACCCTCACGACTCAAGACAGAATTGTAAAGAGGAGACAAAAATAGACTAAGAGGACACAAAAACAGACCAGGAGGAGAACTGCAGAAAATAACCCAGAATTACAAAATACAAATATCTAAGGTTGGAATTGAACAAGGGGTGAATTCGTACATGTGCACGAGGAAGACGATTCAAGGAGGATGGAAAGTGATCCTCACACTCTAAAACAAGTGTAGAACAGCAGATGTATGGAATAGGGACATGGTATGGACCAAGTACAAGCAAATATAGATGAAAACAAAAGGAGTGAGTACAAACGCACCTGATAACAGGCTTTTTCAGAGTAAAGAGGAGCACTCTATGAGATTTTGTTGGATGACACAGGAATTTATACCATAGAGTTAGAAGCACTAAGAAGACTGATTTTGTATAGATAGCATGTGGCAAGCACATACACCCATCAGAGTTCAACCAAAATCATGGAGTAAGAGGTGAAAAGAAGAGAAGCATTTCCTAGCATATGGGAAGGACCTAAAATTAGTAAATTACATCTACAAGAATGCTACAATGTAGGTAAATTGAGGAGTCTCATAGAGAGGGAGAAGCAGTACCATATACACATGTTCAATGCACATGGAGAGATCAGAAACAAAAACTAATGTAAATTCAAAATCCCTTGGCAAGAAAAACAACAAACAGCACCGCTGAGGAATCAGGACTAGCTGTCACAGAGTAAGATGTGATACGGGGAGGTGGGTACAACCAAAGGAATTATGGGGTAAGAAAAAATGGCAGATTTGTGGGAAAGAAGACGTGCACACAAAGCACCATTTCTTTATTAGTTGTGAAGCTTACGCATATATTAGTGGGCTCAAGAATCCAAAGAAACAACTGGGAGACATATTTTTGGGAACTATGGTTGCAATAATGTTGTGGGCCAAAGGAAAGATCCAAATATTGACAAGGGAAAGATATTAAACATCCAGAGCAGGGAAAAGGAGACAGAGTCTAGGAGTCGAAGTCCTACTCTCCTATTTTAATAATATTTTGTTGTAATCTTTTAATACAATCTTTGGTAGGAGGGAACTCCTTACAAATAATAGATTTATAAGCTAAGTAGCATCGGTAACCAAACCCAGGGGTATGGTTCCCATCCCCACATCCCCAAATAGACCTTGCAAAACCAGCCCTTGGGTACTCCACCCATGAACCCAAGACGTTTGTCATGAAACTGGGGGATGTTGATCATAGAGGAGACGGGGTAACCCTATTTTGAGAATGTCACTTTTACTTTTAAATTATTAAAATTAAAAGTGGTATTCTCCTTATCTTACATTTTCTATCATTTTACTGAAATTTTTAACATTACCATTAATTGTTTCAGCCTTTGGGATGTTTGAGAGTGGTTTCAACCTCATCGAACATCATATGAAAAAAGTATATTTTTCAATCCCATTCAGGATTGCAATGATTCCTCTGGATTTTATCATGTATGATGGTATGGGATTAACATTTAATCAAGCAAATCAATCTCTCTATGCACCTTGATGTTCCTGGTGCTGAATTTTGAATTCCTCTATCATGAGTCTAAATCATTAATGGTGAGTTTGAAGTTGTTATTATGGTATTTTATATTTTATTATATATTTTGTTCAAGTCTACATTTCGAAATTCTTAGTAATAGGTTTATTAGTTTCCAAACTTACTCTTTTAATGTATTTAGCACCCAAATTTCAAAATTGGCGTACCTGCATCTATACCATGCCCCTGCAACTATGCCCATGTCCACACACCTTGAATACCTTGGTATATGACCACTAATGCAGGGTAAAATTGATAGTCCCTTTACCGTAAAATGTAACTGAACTCAAAATTAATTCACTGGTGAAAAGTGCTTGTTATATCTTTTTTTTTAAACAGTACAGTATTTTGCATCTCCCCTATACTTCTTGACAACCTATTAGGCTATTTTATTGCTAAATCAAGCCCCATATTCGATAGTGACATCACAAGTAGTTGATAACTGAGTCGATTACCCTTTGGATCGTGTTCTCTGCTATTTGAGCTATGTGATAAATGAATTTTTACTTCTTATAAGTAACAACAAAACATAATCATTCGTTTTTCTTTGATATAGTTAGGTTCTCATGGTATAGTTCCACTGGTAAGATAAGATATAATTTAATTAATGTTCAATAAATGACTAAGAAATAAGTAATGGGATTAGAGAGTATAACCAATAGTCAATAGACAATGTAAGTGTGTCTATAGAAGACATAGTAGTGAAAATTGAGCTAACAAAGATCAGGGATTAACTATAACTCCATGCTTATTACGCACCCATTTTTCTCCAAATTTCTAGAGTTCCAATATTATAATCTGTTGGCTTCTCCTCTGCTTCAAGAGGGCCACATTGCCATAATGTATATTATAGGTGGCTTATTGATTTCATTTTGATGTATTAGTTGCTGAGATTTAATTTTGCTATATTTATTTGTAACAAGATTGGTCTTAAATTATATATAAAAAAATTGGATTTTTTTCTTCCAAGAGGCCAATTCACTGACTTGAAAGTTGATGTCTTCCTTACATATTTAAATTTCTAGACCATGGTATTCAGTGGGTAGTCAGATCTGCACTTAAATACAAACCCTACTCTAGGAAATTTAAGCTTTAACCTTCAATCAAAACTGCCATAACTTAAATACAAATTATTTTATACATACTATTGGGAATTACTAACAGCAACACAGTAAACATGCTCAAGAAATTTGAGTTTCAATTTTGCAACTATGTTTATCCATGAACTTGAAAAACTATAAGCAATAACAATCCCAAACAATAATAGTCCCACACATTCAATGGTCCACTCTCTACCTCCTTAATAGACTAGGGCAATGGCAAATACATTGAATATAGAAACATGCACAATGATGTCTACTAAACCAAGTCAAACCCAACTTAACTAGTGTGCCTCCCTGCATGGATAGAAGAGATTCATGACCTTAACAAAAGTGTGCCCTTCACTCCAGCAAAATCACTTATTCAGCATGGGAATCTTTTTCTATTATTTTAACGCTTGGATTAGAAAATTTCATAAAAAAAACTTTACGGTGTTGACTAATATCCTTGGAAGATCAACTTTGAGATTCCAGGTAAATGCAAGGGCAAGAGCCTAGAGGAGAAGGGCACTTGGTGTTATTGAAGAATAGGATCCCAATATAGGCAATGATTTTGATGATATATTGTTATTTGTTGTAGCATGAAGTGTTTTTGACTCTAAAGGCCATTTAGAGCCTCTTTGTTTATGTATTTTGGGTCAGATATGGATTGCACTCGATTTTATTTTAGTTATATGCATCCTTGCTATATAGATGGGAAACTTTGCATATTTGTGTATAATGTTTGTATTCATATGCACATCAATATATCTGTTAGTTTTCAAATTTGAATATTTTATGTATTTTTTGGTCGTGTTCTCTACTAGTTGAGATATGTGATAAATAAATGTTTACTTCTTATAAGTAACAACAAAACATAATCATTTGTTTTTCTTTGATATAGTTAGGTTCTCATGGTATAGTTCCACTAGTAAGATAAGATGTAATTTAATTAATGTTCATTAAATGACTAATAAATAGGTAATGGGATTAGAGAGTATAACCAATAGTCAATAGACAATGTAAGTGTGTCTATAGCAGACATAGTAGTGAAAATTGAGCTGACAAAGATCAGGGCTTAACTGTAACTCCATGCTTATTAGGCACCCATTTTTCTCCAATTTTCTAGAGTTCCAATCTTATAATCTATAGGCTTCTCCTCTGCTTCAAGAGGGACACATTGCCGTAATGGATATTATAGGTGACTTATTGATTTCATTTTAATGTATTAGTTATTGAGATTTATTTTTGCTATATTTATTTGTAACGATATTGGTCTTAAATTATATAAAAACAATTTGTATTTTTTTCTTCCAAGAGGCCAGTTCACTGACTTGAAAGTTGATGTCTGCCTTACAGAGTTAAATTTCTAGACCATGGTAGTCAGATATGCACTTAAATACAAACCCTACTCTAGGAAATTTAAGCTTTAACCTTCAATCAAAACTCCTGTAACTTAAATACAAATTATTTTATACATACTGTTGGGAATTACTAATAGCAACACACGGTAAACATGCTCAGGAAATATGAGTTTCAATTCTGCAACTATGTTTATCCATGAACTAGAAAATTGTAAGCATTAACAGTCCCAAACAATAATAGTCCTGCACATTCAATGGTCCACCCTCTGCCTTCTTAATAGACTAGAGGAATAAAAAATACATTATATAGAAACATGCACAATGGTGTCTACTAAACCAAATCAAACCCAACTTAACTGGTGTACTTCCTTGCATGGATAGAAGAGATTAATGACCTTAACAAAAGTTTTCCCTTCACTACAGCAAAATCACTTATTCAGCATGGGAAGCTTTTTCTATTATTTTAACGCTTGGATTAGAAAATTTCATAATAAAAACTGTAGGGTGTTGACTAATATCCTTGGAAGATCAACTTTGAGATTCTAGGTAGATGCAAGGGAAAGAGCCTAGAGGAGAAGGGAACTTGGTGTTATTGAAGAATAGGATCCCAATATAGGCAATGATTTTGATGATATATTGTTATTTCTTGTAGCATGAAGTGTTTTGGACTCTAGAGGCCATTTAGAGCCTCTTTGTTTATGTATTTTGGGTCAAATATGGATTACACTCGATGTTATTTTAGTTATATTCATCCTTTCTATATAGATGGGAAACTTTGCATATGTGTATAATGGTTTGGATTCATATGCACATCAATATATCCGTTAGTTTTCAAATTTGAATATTTTATGTATTTTTTGGTCCAGTTTTTTTCTAGTTCCGGTAACGTTTAGATTTTTGGGATTGATCAGTTCAATGACTAGTGTCGTTCTAATAACATTGTCGGGGATGTCTTCAAACTGTTCCATAAACCTATGGGTCCCAAAAACAAATAATAATAATAAAATTCCACTTTGTTTATCATATTCAGACTTATGATTCATATGTAATTTCCACTTTATATCAATGAACTTTGACGCAATGTGCATGTTTTACTATTTACTTTAGTAATTTTAACTTAGCATGTTAGACTTTATACTTTATAGTGTGTTACTTTCTGAACATGGAAAATGATTTGAATTTCATTTGTATTATTATTTATAATTTATAATTTTAAAAATTTAAAATTTAAAATATAAATGTATGTCTATAGTACCCCCAACATACCCAAATTCCTTGGTTCAAAAATTGGTGTCCCCATCCCCATCCCAGTCCTTGTCCCCATTACGGAGTTTCTAAGTAAACATCTTTGCCGCATAGGCAAGTTGACCTCGTGGATGGTTTGATAAAATTTCATTTCTATTATATTATCTCTGTAACTTGCCCAAAGAAATAGATTTATATCAAACACCTGAATAATTTTTTCATAATACTATATTAACAAATAGAACAGAGGCAAAAATAAGAGGTACAAGTAACAATTGTAACAGCATTGAGCAACTTACTATGGGAACAAAAGAGAAACCATGAGTCAGATTCAAAAAAGGTAGCACAAACTATTTGACAGATCCTACAAATAATTAAGAGAAGAAATACCATGAAAAAATATGACATAATTTGATATTCTATCATTCTATGTAACAAATAATTTTCAACTTAGGACATATAAGAAATGGAAAGGATTATCCTCAAATATACAAAAAATACTAAAATACTAAAGCAGATTTTGGGTTCACATCAAGACTATGGATGGGCTTTGATATATGGAGGATTTGGTAAACACCCAATAGCTACCAAAGTTACCCAGCCACAGATACTCAAGGGACTGGCCCTTGGGCCTGGTATGGATAACTTTTCAATTAGGGTGTGACTTGCACTCCAGGGTTTTAAAATGAATTATTCTCCCAATTAACATCACACCATCTTAGAACTGCAGTGTCTAAACTAGAGATCCTTTCTTGTGGCAAGATACCCTTACTCAAGGGCATGCAGTCAATCCATGACTTACTATTTGGAATAATATGGGAACCTCAGCATACTCGAAACTCTTTCTCTGTATCACAATCTAATCACTAGTGCAATTACTCCTGAACTTGGAAATTTGAAAAACCTAAGCTTCCTTCTTATGTATGAAAATCAACTATCAGTTAACATCCCTATAGAATTGGGAGACTTCTCTAGTTTAATTGAGATAGATTTCTTTGGAAACCATTTTATAGGTAACATTCCAATCACTCTTGCAAGGCTTACAAATCTGAGTTTTATGGATTTAAGAAAAAATGACTTAGATGGGGAAATTCCTCCAAGCTTGGGACACTACAAAAGGATTCAAGTAATAGATTGGGCTGACAATAAGCTATCTGGAACAATACCACCATATTTTGGAATTATTGAAGTTTTGCATATGCTTGTTTTGTATAATAATTCCCTTGAAGGACTTATTCCTAGAGACTTGATTCATTTGAAAAACCTGGCTAATGTCAATATCTCAAACAACAAATTGAATGGAAGCATAATTCCTCTTTGTTGTTCAAGTTTTCTCAAAACATTGGACTTGACAAATAATAGTTTTTTCACGGGAAATATCGTCCCAATTGGGTGACTCTAAAGGCTTAAGCCATCTCTGACTAGGTAGGAATGGCTTGAATGACAACATTCCTAAAGAGATTGTCCAGATGTTGGAGCTCAAACTGTTGGACTTATCTTGGAATAAGCTCACTGGTGGGTTACCTGTAGAGCTTGCTAAGTGCACACATCTAAGTCATCTAGATTTCAATAATAATCATTTCTCTGTACCTATCCCTGCATGCTTTGGTGATTTTTGCGAGCTTGGAGAGTTGAAACTCTCCTTCAATGAATTTAATGGAACAATTCCATACTAGCTTGGAAATTGTACCAGTTTACTCACTCTTTCTCTTGACAATAATAAGCTTTGTGGCAATTTACCAAGGTAGCTGGGGAACCTTGTTTACTTGAATTTTCCCTATTTGTAGAAGAATAACTTTTCTGGACTAATCCCTTATTCTATCAAAAACCGTGAAAAACTATATGACTTGAGGCTCTTAGACAATTCTTTGATAGGCTTAATTCCAGTGGAGATTGGAAAGATTGGTAATATACAATTCATGCTAGACTTGAGTGGTAATTTTTTGTCTGGAATTATTCCTTCTTCACTTGGGGATTTAATGATGCTCAAAGTTCTCAATCCCTCCAATAATCAACTTAGAGGTCAAGTTCCTAATGAGATTGAAGATCTTAGAAGCTTGGCTGAGTTGAACTTATCCAATAATTTTCTCCAAGGACAGTTGCCATTGAGTGCTTCCAAATGGCATTGGATCTCTTTTTTGGGAAATCCTCGACTCTGCGGAAAGCCGTTGGCTCCCTTCTCACAGGTTTCATTGGAATCTTCAAGATCTATAAGGAATCAACTGATAAAGAGAGAAGTAGCTTGCATCTATCTCTATTACAAGATGAACAAAAGGAATCCAAGGGCCCTTCATGAGACTAACCCAACAAGGATAAGAATCCAACAAAATAGCACTATAGTCTTCAAAATGGTGGTGTGTTCCTCCATGAATGTGCAACAAATCCTCTATTATTGAATGCTAGCTTCCAATTGGCATGAAAAATCACCAAGATACCTTAAGTGTGGATTGTTGACAAAATAACAGGCCTCCAATTAGGGATGAATCCTCCAAAAATGAGACTTAGGCACTCTCAAGGTGGTCACCCCCCTTAAAATAAATACAAAGGATAAATTATCCTCCTCCCGGGTCCTTAATCACATAGGAAATATATATTTAGGGCTACTGCTAGTTGAGATAGTCAGTACACATGTTGCTAGAAATAGGTCCATACCTAGAAATACTATTGTTTGAAGGTGAACATATAATTCTTAAACCTATTGGGGATGATTTATAAGGGTTAATGCATTCATGGATGAAAATACCAATAGGACTGGATATAATTCAATAGCAAAGGACTGAAACTATGGTTGAACGAGTCTGAAACTGTGTTGTCGGTATGATGCTATGAGATACAAAAGATGGAGATATTTTCATTAGGTTTACATATTTTTCCCAAAAAATTCCTAAAAGGGTTCTATGATTGACCTCTCTTCCAACTGGCGTTCTTATCTTTTATAGTTGTCTTGAAACCAAAAACTAAAAACCCTCAAAAGTACCCTAATCTACTGGTTCATAATGTTGTTTTCTATTGTTATACTGCTGTTATATCTGAGCTAGAAACTTTCCTCAAATTTAGTAGTTATAGTGACTATAATATTCCATATAATATTTTTTAGTTGCATGGGACATGTTGTCAATCTGTGGCAATATTTTGTACAGACCATCCCCAAGGAACAAAAATACATGGCAACTCATTCCTTCAAGTTACCAATCCAATCCATACATGCCATGATATTATGCAACAAAAAGAGAACCTTGAAAAATATGCTACAAAGAAATATGACCATGATCTTGTAACTTATGCATTTGATGCTCTGCATGAAATAAGCTATAAACACCCCCCTGGGTTCTCCTATAAAAACCCCTCAAGTTAATATTGTTCAACTCATGGGATCTATATTTCTTTGAAATATGGATATCCATGGTAGTGAAAGTTTGCATTCTAGAAGTCTAAATAATAAGGTAATAGGGATATGACTTTCAACCAAATATGTTCATTATTATTTTATTTATATTTAATATTAGGCTAGACTCATTTGGAATTCTAATTGTCTTCAGAGGTGTGTTAAAATTATTGATGAATTTATCTATATAATTATATACTCATTTTATTTTGGTTAGGGACGGTGCAGGAAATATGTTCTTCATAGGAAAAAAACCAACAAAACAGAGTTGGAACTTTAATGCAAGTTACACAGGTTTATGCTAGAGGACGTTTTGCAAATTTTTTCTACAGGTGATCCACAACCTTGAGATCTAATCCCAATGCCACATCCATAATATGATAAAATCACATGTGTGATCCTAATGTTCCAGACCAACCAACAATTGTCGAAGAGAAAAAAACTAGTAAAAAATTAATGTGAGCCTCCTTCAAACCCAACAACAATTGTTCAAGGAAAAAATATGAAACTTGAACATGTCAACTCATAAATTGACATGAAATGCATTTTTTTTGAACATATTGCATATAAGGAGGAATTATACAAGCAATTGAAGAGGATATCCATCTTTCAGAGAAATATAGATCCCATGAGTTGAAGGACGACCAATTTGTAGAAGAGAAATTGCATTTGGATGCTGAACTTAAGCACCTAGATGGTGAGAATATCACTCTTAAAAGATATCATGAAGAATCTATTGAAAATTTCCATGAGATACATGGGCACAAATATCTCGTTATAGCAGAGAAAAGTTCCAATAAAGGATTGTCATATTAAAATGCAAAGCTTATTAGTGAATTACAACAATGGAAGATGAGAGACAGTCAATTTAGTGAGGATAAACTGCATTTTTAAGTTGAACTCAAGGACCTAGTTGGTGAGAATGTTACTCTGAAAAGAGACCTTGAAGAATCTATTTTAAATTTTCATAAGACACAGGCGTTTGAATATTTGATTAGGGTGGAGCAGAGTTCCAATAAAGGATTGGTAGAGGAAAATGAAAAACAAAATACTTAATTAGAACTTTTGAAGTAGAGGATTGGTGACTTAGAAGAAGAAAAATTATAGCTGGCTTCTGATTTTGAGGAATTCATAATTAAGATCCTAGCCAAAATTGAAAGCACTCAGTATAAAGTTCACAAACTCATTGAAGAAAGGGGTGTACTCAAAGGGTCTACAGAAGCAAGCAATGTCAAATTGGAAAACATGAGAAAGGAAATTATTTTAGCACTACATGAGCTTAAAAAATCCCAATAAAAGAAGATTTGTTAGATAGATTGAATAAATCAAAATGAATTGGAAATTTTGACTTTGTGGAAAAATATAGGAGAGATGAAATCAGAGAAAGTGGCTAACTTGTAATTCACAATAAAAAAATGTACATGACCTTCTAGAGGATAAACTATTTGCATGTCAGGATTAGTAACGAATATTCCATCTTCAATAAATTTTTTAATACTGGTAAGTAATTTCTCTAACATGGAATCTAAGTGCAAAGTATCTCTTCCAGACATTTCTTTCCCATGATAATATAGTCATATTAGAAAGGGTGAAACAATACATTCAACATATGACCACCGGAGGGTTGTACACAGAGGAGCTCGAGTCCAAATTCCTTGCATCCAAATACAAATGATATAAACCCAAGATCCCTAAGAAAGGCATGCAAGGAAAGAAGACTCTCTATCTATGGAAATTGAACCCAAGAGATAGAACAATTACACTAACAAAATTGCTAATCAAACATGCAAAATTAACATCAAAGGAGACTGAAATTGGAGCATAACACTAATCTGTATTGAATAAGTGTACAATAGCCAACCTTGTGAAGTAATAGGCTGCTGAAATATATAATTACATGAGATATTTGAATGCATAAGGATGCCATTCGAAATAGTAAAAAAGTAGGCTTACTAAATCTAGTCAAATCCCCCATAGGTGCATAAAGTAGTTTCCAAATCCACTAAGATGCTCACGAATTGGAAAATTCAATTAGGAAAGATAATAAGGGATGGAAAGACAAATCATAAATGCTTTTATTAGGAGAAAATTATGGAGGATGATGTGGGGAAAAAACAAGCCAACTACACCTAGTCTAGCTTTTCCTTTTGCCTTAATTCTCAATCAAACAGGCAGCTTTAGAGAAAACACATATATGCACTTTGGAGGATCTAGAATAAATCAGACATGCTAAATATGGTTTCCAGGAGGTTTCCCAAGCACTCCATGACTTATTTTTAGCAAGTGTTGACTTCTATGACATGTAGAAGGAAACTAGCATAGAGTGGAATCTAGGAGACTAGGTAATAAGACAAAAATGATTTAAGTAATGTCTAAGGTAGGTAACTATGTTTTGATTATTCTAACACGCACCCTTAATCCTGAATTTATGAGTAAATATCAGAAAAATATAGGGCCTAGAAACAAGGCTTAGTCACCCTTTACATACTGCTTGTCCATTCAACCAAGGAAAGAGGCAAAAACCCAGTGGGAAAATCCCCCCTTAAACATGGACAGTAAAACGAAATTTGAAAATATTTTCATCAATCATGATTCACAGCATGATCAGAAATCCCTAGTAGTGATTTGAGATTGCTGAATGTCTTCTCACAAAAAACTTTGGTGAAGATGTCTGCTACTTGTTCTGAAGATGCACAAAAGAGTAGGTGAATGGTGCCATCATGCACAAGCTGTCTAATGTAGTGCATATGGATCTCAATGTGTTTGGTTCACTGTCTTTGAACTGGATCATTGTAGATTTGAATGGTGATCTGATTATCATAGTAGATAATAGTTGAAAACTCTGATTCGAAGTCACATTCTCCAAGTATTCCCTGCAACCACAAACATTGAGTTGCTGCATTTACAACTCCTCTGTACTTTGTTTCTGTAGATGAGAGTGCTATGGAACTCTTCTTCTTGCTTGAACAACTGATTGGTCCTTCTAAAAGCATGAACACATATCCTGATGTTGAATTTCTATCTGTGTTGTCACCTTCCCAATCATTGTCAGTAAACCCAATCAAATCAAGATCAGATTTAGCTTTGTAGAAGATCCCATGAGTTCTTGTTCCTTTAACAAAGTTAAGCATCCTTTTGGCTGCTCTCCAATCGATATCATGAGGATGATACATGTATCTTGAATCCACACTAACTACATAATATATATCAGGTTGATTGTGTGTAAGATAAAGCAAACACCCAATCAACTGCCTACACAGTGTATTATTTACCATAGGAGCAAAACCTGCTTCTTCAAGCTTAACTCCTGAAAGGAAGGGAGTCTTCCTTGGCTTGCAATATTTCATGTTGAACTTTTTCAGAAAATATAATGCATACTTGGACTGATTTACTTTTATTCCATGTTGGGATTAAGCAACTTCGAGACCCAAAAATTGGCTCAACAATCCCAAATTAGTTATAGAAAATGCACGGTTCATTGCATCCTTCAAGGAGGCAATCTCTTTATTTGAAATTCCTGTAATTAGAAGGTCACCCACATTCAAGACAATAATCATCAATGAACCATGAATCAGCTTCAAATAAACATTTGGATCAGACTTGCATCGAACAAAACTCAATGACAGCAGAAAGCCATCAGTCTTGGCATACCAAGCCATGGGGGCTTGCTTGAGCCCATACAATGATTTCTTTAACCTGCACACTAAACATGGATTAGAAACAAACCCTTCAGGTTGCTGCATGTAAATATCTTCAGTGATATCTCCATTTAGGAAATCACACTTCACATCCATGTAATGTACCTCCCACTACGTCAAAGCTGCAATGGCTAAAGCTAGCCTTATAGAGTCAATCTTTGCCACCGGTGCAAAGGTTTTGTTAACACTCCATTTTTTTAACAGTTGATATAAGGGCCTAATAGGAGTTCCATGAGGGTCCCATTCCCTCGAACTTCAAGTGAACACCGATTCAAATAAGAAAACAACATGCGTGCTGAAGGAATTGAGTGGGACTCGAAACCGAAGGCTAAGATTGATCGAAGGTGGATCAATGGCTCCCAACCATTTCGCGTGAGCGGACATGCTCAACCAAAGCCTCCTTTCTATATTGTGAAATGTGTTAAAAGTCAGAATAATTCTACGGTTGAGATGAGGTCTGAGTCAAATCTACAGTCTCAATCAATTTCACAAGCCATACATGCACGGGTGAAAACCGTGATTTCAAATCATGAAGGAGGGGTAGCTGTCATGAATATCAACAGCCACAATAGGATTGGAGAGAAATCTATGGCCACGGTTTATTTCACAGTGTATAATAGCCTGATGAATATCAAAAGATTCTCATTGCAAAATATAGTGGGGGCCACTCAGATCTATGGCTGCATGAAGAATCGGTTGGGATCGACAGTTGAAAACATGTCATGATCCTGAAATGCCCACGGTGCTCGAAGGAATGGAATGTGGATAATGGAAATGAAAGATTCCCTGAATTGAATGCTTGAGGTGGCTCCCAGGGTACATGATTTCACATCCCGTGAGGAGATGAAAGTGGAGGAGGCGTTCACGTGTGTAATCTGCCCCCCATTGCAAATTGGTTGATTCCTCCGACACTGGTGTCAAAGTCTTGTCCAGCGATGCTAATTTCCTCGGTTCACAAGTGTCGCACGTGGTTCACTTCGAAAGGAACCGTGCAAAATATGGAGGTTTGATTTGTTGAGATGACAGACTTAGCATTTACATGAGGCCAAGGGATGTGACGAACTAAAACGGCCCGATGCTACCATCAAGGTAATTGAAAGGGAAAGAGATGGTCAAATCCGCAGCTCTCAGAACCAGCCTAGCAGCCATGCGGGAGTGGCTTGCAATCTTATCCATACTAGCTAATATGATTAAAAAATCAGGAGGAAAGATCACCACCCTGGCATCACATGTACCGCCATCACAGCTACTCTAAGGGTATAGCCCTTCCTGATCCGTCTCTTCTCACACTATATAACACCATCTTCTGAAGATCTTTGAGACATGGAACTATGTAGATGATAAGAGATATATGATTGAATCCTGAAAACTGTCGAATTCTTTCATAGACAACCATGACTATGTGGTTCAAGAAATTAGTTTGACAAGGGGTAATCTTGGAAGGAAAACATGAATCTGTGTTCTGGTTATCCACACCAGAAAATCACCAACCACCGGGGCACAGATGTGAAATACCAAGGGGGATTCACCCGCTTCTACACAACCCAGTATCTAGATGTGCAGTGCATGGGTTTTGATATACCAGTGATGTCCCTCTGACACTCCTAGCTATAGTCACGACCTCCGAAGTCCCAACTCACATTGGTGGCAGAACTGTTGGAGAAAATACTCAAACTAGGACCAGGCGGGCCCAGAGCCTTTGATGCGACCCCCAGGATCTCCACTTGGTTGTTTGGTCATGAGTGAAGAGAAGTTCAAGTGCACACTTAGCTGCATGACTTGTGGGAAAACCCTCCTTGTAGGAGGAAGAGAGCAGTACAAGGATTATAAGCTTCTTAAGTCGTTTATCATCACCAAGTGCATGACCGCCCTCTTCCCGGCTTCCTCCTATAATAGTGTTACCTGACAAAGGAAGGGTCGGAAAAAGTAGTCAAGTAATGGATTTGAGTATTCTTGTCAACCTTTGAGCGACCTACATTGGCTGGACAAGGAGACCCAAAATATGTTCGAAGCAGCCTGTGGGGGAAATTAACCATCAGCATGGCACGTGGGAATCACTTTCACAAAGCAGGATGGTAAAGGGATCTATGCTGTTAGTTTGCTTCATCACGCGCCATATCTCCATGATGTTGTTTATATTTGTAAATGTGATGATATTCCACTCCCTATACAGTTAGCGCATGATAGTGACTTGTAACACATTTCTGTTCGGTAATCTAAGCATTAGAATAGTATAAATACGCTCCTGATAGAGGGAGGAAGGAGTTAGTTGATTGGATTGGGAAACATTCTAGGGCTTAGGCTCTCCATTGTAAATAAGTTTGATTCATGTGTTATGAATAAAAATTGCAGAGAAAGAGCTATTTATCATAGCAGATATCCATGTTTCGTTGCTTTTCCCAATATGTATCTTATTTTACGTGCAAAGTGTTTCATGTTTTCACTCCAGATTGTTAATTGCTTTTCATGTCTAAAACTTAGGGTATAGTAGTTAGGAATTCATACTTGTTATGCTCCTGTTGCTGTTCCAGACATTTATCAATTGTTCTTCTAAAGTTGCATGGAATTCATCTCGTTGGTGCTCCACGCGATGGACTGTTCTCTCTCTCATCCTCCAATCGCCTGCTAAAAATCTCCTGATTGGGAGATCAGTGGCTACCTTGCCTCTATTTTCTCCCTGATTCCTTCCTTTTCTCTTGCAAGCGTTCATTATGCAAGTTCTTGAATCCATTTCCAATGGTTCCCGCTCCAATAATCCCACCTTGCATCTCACCCTTACACACTTTGTTCCATTCAGGATCCTAGCCCCCTGATCATGCCTATTGAAAATCCTATGCGGAGTAGACTTCGGTGACACATGAGATTGAAAATATTATGTGGAGTAGACTTTGATGACAAATGAGAGATCCCTCTCTGACTATGTAGGGCCAAAGGCGCATTCTAAAAATGGTTTTGTTGTTACTCGGGAGAGGGCCTTCCGCAACCTTTGGGCTCAATTCCGGTGCTAACAAACTAGCGCCGTTGCCAGGAAGGAGATTGAAGATCATCCCTGGGAAGAACGACAAATATTCAAAGGATAAATAGTTTCTGCAGGAAAACAGAGATTCTTACATGTAAAGAAGGTTGTATCATTTGCCCTGACAACTCCACTGAAAGATTCTGGAAGGTGACTCCACTGAGGAGACCGGTGGTCAAAAAGAAAGAGACGGGGAGAGGTTTCAAATCTTCCATGGATTTTAATGAAGGGTTTAGATCTGACTATTGATGGTGAATAATGGTCAGACATCAAGAAGTTCATGTCTCTTTTCACCTGGTGACTCCATCTGCGAAGGATCCATTCTTCATAATGTTCTATGGCAGCTCCATTATCAAAAGAGGTTGCAAAGTTTGAGGAGCTGATTCAGTTTCTCCACCATCAAGATGACTTCTCAGGCTGCAAGGTATGCTCCTATGAATCTTTCTTCCATTCTTGGTTATCCCAATAAAATACCTTTGGTAAATTGGCAAACGTATCTTCCAAGATTCAATGATGAAAAGGGTGATGATGCTGCCATCCATTTATTTAGATTTCATAAGCATATACATAAGATGGGGGTGGGATGGCATGAATATTCTTTAATGAAACTGTTCATGTTTAGTTTAGAAGGATATGCAAGGCCTTGGTATGAGGGATTTCCAGCAGGGATTTTATCCTCCCTTAAAGACTTCCATACCATATTTCATGAACATTTCGAAAGGCATTATCCTTCTTTGTTGTTACTTCAAGATTGTTGCACACATGATAGGGAGTTCATTGAAAATATGAAAGAAGAGTGTGATGATGATCAGTATTTGGATGAAGAAATTTTAGATATATTACATGAATATTCATCTCAAAAATAAAGACAAGCCAATTGCCATGATATTCAAGAAATTTCCCAGCAGTTATCCTTTGTCTTCCTTGATTGAATTTGACATAGACCAGAGCTCAGATTCAACCAGTTATATCCCTCTTCCTGAAACTCATGATGATTTGCAGCATTCTCGCCATTCTCTATGTGACCAAGAGAGAGGTTGCAACTGTCAATCAAATCCTTCCTCATATTATTCAACTTCTGAATTTTTGTTACAAGAAGAGGCCTCCCCTTCCCAATCAGAAAATTCCTTTTCACAACTGCAATCTCTTGAAAGTTACAATGCTTGTGTGATTGATTACACAAAAGATGATAATTCTGGAAAATCTCAGTCTTGTAGTCCCTCCACATGTTCATTTTCTGAAAATGAAAGTAAAGAGAAATCAGATTTTGAAATAGTGGTTGAAGGAAGACCTCTGCATGTTGATCAAATCCATATTTCACCTAAATATTTATACGACTATATGAAGATCTCCTTGCTTGAAGAAGAGGATCAGCCTAGTGATTTGAAAGGAGATGGGTGTACTGATTTGTTTCTTGAAGAATGCAATCAGCCTGTCACAATTTCTGTTAGTGAAGAAAATTTCATTGCAATCCAAGATCAAAAGTATGAAAACATAGTGGAAACTAAACATGTTGAGGATGATTGTTTGCCGTTGTGTTTCCCTTCATTTGTGTGGTTAAAAAAGGGACTTAAAGTTTATGATCACAAACAGAAATTTGATATGGTAGATGAATGTATAAAATTCCTTGGAATGGATGATGAGCAAGAAGGACAGTTGTGCAATCAATCCCAGCCTTTGGAAAAACCAGCAGTATGCAGTGAAGAATTGAATAACGAAGAAGAAGATGGGGGTTATCAAATGGATGTTTCTTTTGTTTTTTCAAATTCAGAAATTTTTTGTCAAGAAGAAATCTATTTACTCGATCCTATTGAAGAAATGAATGATGTTTCTGATGAAGCATATAAAGAATATGAATTTTTAAAATCAGAAATTTTAGATGAAGCTGTGGATGTCTTGCCTGGAAATTGTCACATTTTTTCCTTGCATGGTTATTTTGAAGATTAGTTTGACAGCATGCAAGGGAATTTATAGTTGGGACAACCTTCTCATGGTAAGCAAATGATAGAATGTTTTGAAGGTTGTCATGTTTTTTATGATCCAGTGGTCGAGTACCTGGAGAATCTTGGAAGTGGTAATGGCTGGTTATATCTCTACTGTAAAGATCAATTTGTTTATTATAAGTTCCTGCCATTAAGTCTGTCATCTATGTTGTTTATCAAGAATGAAGAAAAATTCAGTTTATGGGATCATTTACTTGAGTGGCTTCATTGGAAGTCATAAGTTACTTGATTGAACGTTGATGCTTAGTAAGTAGGGTAGGTAACTAAAGATGAATAAGATCGACATGGTGAGCATTCCATTCAGCAGCTTTCAGTTTGTTTTCGGTTTCATTTTTAATTTCAGTTTCAATTTTAAAGTTCAGATGTGCAGTTATAGTTGTATTTAGTTTTCAGAATGTGGACAGGTTATAGGTTACAGGTTGAAAAAGTGGGAATTGTCTGTAGAATGGTTTCAGTTGATGGTTCAACTCAGAGTAGGTAGAGGGTCTCAGAAAAATTTGGGAGCCGCCCAATGGGTTTGGCACTTGGTCTACAGGGATTCTGTGCTACCTCACTAGGAGGATAGCATCCCTCGTGGAGCCAGTTGTTAACACTCTGTTTTTTTAACAGCTAATCTAAGGGCCTGACAGGAATTCGATGACGGTCCCATTCCCTCGAAATTCATGTGAACACCCATTCAAAGAAGAAAATGAGAGGTGTGCTGAAGGCATTGAGCGGGACTTGAAATCAAAGGCTAAGATTGATCGGAGGTGGATCAATGGCTCCCAACCATTTTGCGTGAGCAAACACGATCGACCAAAGCCTCCTTTCCAGATTGCAAAATGTGTTAAGGGTCAGAATCATCCTACGATCGAGATGAGTTCTGAGTCAGATCTACAACCTCAATCAATTTTTCAAGCCATACATGCACGAGTGAAAACCGCAATTTCAAATCGTGAAGGAGGGGTAGCTATTGCGAAGATCAACGGCCGCAATAGGATTGGAGAGAGATCTATGGCCATGGTTTATTTCGCAGTGTGGACTAGCCCGATGAATATCAAAAGCTTCTCATTGTGAAAGATAGTGGGGCCCACTCATATCTATGGCTGCATGAAGAATCAGTCGCAATCGACGGTTGAAAACATGTCATGATCCTGAACTTCCCGCGGTGCTCGAAGGAATGGAACATGGACGGCGGAAATGAAAGATTCCTCGAATCGGACGGTTGAGGTGGCTCCTAGGGTACATGATTTCACATCCAGTGTGGAGATGACAGTGGAGGAGGCGTTCACACGTGTAATCTCCCCCTCCATTGCAAATTGGTCGATTCCTTCGACACCATTCAGGATAAGCCTGAGATGGAAGTCTTGTCCAGCAATGCTAATTTCCTTGGTTCGCAAGTGTGGCAGGTGGTTCACTTTGAAAGGAACCGTGTGAAAGATGGAGGTTTGATTCATTGAGATGACATACTTGGAATTTACACGAGGCTAAGGGATACGATGAACTAAAACAGCCAGATGCTACCATCAAGGTAATTGAAAGGGCAAGAGATGGTCAAATCTGCAGCCCTCGAAACCAGCTTGGAAACCATGTGGGAGTGTCTTGGAATCTTAGCCATACTAGATAATATGATTAAAACATCAGGAGGAAATATCACCACCCTGGCATCACACATACCACCATCACAACTACTCTAATGGTATAGCCCTTCCTGAGCCGTCTCTGCTCACACTATATAACACCATCTTCCGAATATCTTTGAGGCATGGAATTGTGTAGATGATAATAGATATATGATTGAATACCAAAAAGTATCGAAGTATTTCATAGACAACCATGACTGTGTGGTTTGAGAAATTAGTTCAACAAGGGGTACTCTTAGTAGGCAAACATGAATCTGTGTTCTGGTTATCCACACCAGAAAATCACCAACCATTGGGGCACATATGGGAAATACCAAGCAGGATTCACCCGCTTCTACAAAACCCAGTCTCTGGATGTGCAGTGCATGGGTTTTTAAATCCCAGCGACATCGCTCCGACACTCCTGGCTGCAGTCACAACCTCCGAAGTCCCAGCTCACATTGGTGGCAGAACTATTGGAGAAAATGCTCGAACTGGGACCAGGCGGGACCGGAGCCTTTGATGCCACCCCCAGGATCTCCACTTGGTTGTTTGGTCATGGGTGAGGAGAAGGTCAAGCGCACACTCAGTTGCATGGCTTGCAAGAAAACCCTCCTCATAGGAGGAAGAGAGCAGTACAAGGATGATAAGCTTCTTAAGTCGTTAATCATCACTAAGTGCATGACCACCCTCTTCCTGGCTTCCTCCTATAATAGTGTTACCCGATGAAGGAGGGGTCGGAAAAAGTAGTCGGGCAATGGATTTGGGTCTTCTTATCAACCTTTGAGTGACCTACGCCAGCTGGACAAGGAGACCCAAAATATGTCCGAAGCAGCCTATGGGGGAAATTAACCATCAACATGCCACGTGGGAATCACTTTCACAAAGCAGGATGGTAGAGGGCTCTGTTCTGTCAGTCTACTTCATCATGTGCCATATATCCATGATGTTGTTTATATTTGTAAAACATGGCGATAGTCCACTCCCTATACAGTTAGCGCATGATAGTGACTTGTAACACTTTTCTGTTCGGTAGTCTCATCATTAGAATAGTATAAATACACTTCCGATAGAGGGAGGAAGGAGTTAGTTGATTGGATTGGGAAACATTCTAGGGCTAAGGCTCTCCATTTTAAATAAGTTTGATGCCTATGTTATGAATAAAAATTGCAGAGAAAGAGTTGTTTATCATAGCAGAGATTCATGTGTCGTTTATTTTCCCAATATGTATCTTCTTTTACGTGCAATGTGTTTCCTGTTTTAACTCCAGTCTGTTAATTTCTTTTCATGTCTGCAACTTAGGGTATAGTAGTTAGGAATTCATACTTGTTATGCTTCAGTTATTGTTCTAGGAATTTATCATTTTTTCTTCTAAAGTTGTGTGGAATTCATTTCACTGGTGCTCCATGAGATGGACTATTCTTTCTCTCGTCCTCCAACCGCCCGCTAAAAATCTCCTGATTGGGAGATCAACGGATACCTTGCCTTTGTTTGCTACCTGATTCCTTCCTTTTCTCTTGCAAGCATTCATTATGCAGTTCTTGACTCTATTTCCAATGGTTCCTGCCTCGATAATCCCACCTTCTATCTCACCCTTACACACTTTGTTCCATTCAGGATCCTGGCCCCCTGATCATGCCTATTGAAAATCTTGTGCAGAGTAGACTTCGGTGACACACGAGATTGAATATATTACGTCGAGTAGACTCTGGTGACAAACAAGAGATCCCTCCCTAATTGTGCAGGGCCAGAGGCGCAATCTAAAGTGGTTTTGCTGTTACCCGGGAGCGGGCCTTCCGCAACCTTTGGGCTCAATTCCGGTGCTAACAGGTTTCATTGTAGTCAATACCATGTACTTGTGAGTAGCCCTTGGCTACCAATATTGCCTTATATTTCAAAGGTGAACCATCAACAGCAAACTTAGTCTTGAAAACCCACTTACATTGAACTAGCTTCCTACCTGGGGGAAGATCAACCAGTTCCCAAGTGTTGTTCTTCTGGAGCGAGCTGAATTCTTATTTCATGGATGTTTTCCATATTGGATCATGTGCTGCATATTCATATGTCTGTGGATCTAATTCAACCATCAAATAGCACTTCTCAGCAAATAAGGGATCTTTCATACAAAGGGCACTCTCAAACTGAGATCTAGTCCTCCTAGTGTCACTAGGATTTCCAGCTAGTTCTCCAACTGCATGAATGGTATTTGCTGCCCATTTTGGTATTGTAGGAATGTCAAGATATGCAATCAAATCATCATTATCAGACATATCAGAATCAGAAAACTCATTAGTCTCTCCACTTACAATCAATGGATCTGGTGGTGAAGAAGACTCTCCAACTTCAACTGCTACTAAAGGCTCTTCTTGGAACTGAACACTTCTTTCAATGAAAGCTTTGTTAGTGCTCAAGTTTATCAGCTTGTACCCTTTTGAATCTTCAAAATACCCAACAAATAGGAACTCTTGGCTTTGGGGCTGCAAAGCCTTTCTCTTTTCAGTTGGAATTCTAGCCCAAGCCTTTGAGCCAAAAATCCTGAAATGGGTCACATCTGGCTTGTGCCCACTCCAAGCTTCAAAAGGAGTCATACCATCAAGATTCTTATGAGGCACCCTATTTTGGATGTAGGATGCATATTTTATAGCCTTGTCCCAAAACTTTGGTGGCAAAGTCTTAGCCTCCATCATGTAGGTTGCCATCTCCTTCAATGACCTGTTCTTTCTCTCAACAACACCATTTTGTTGTGGTGTGTAAGGGATCAAATGTTGCATCTCAATACCTGCATATTTACAATACTAAATGAACTCACACTTGACATACTCACCACCATTTTCAGATCTGAGGAACTTGAGTCTCCTCCCAGACTAATTTTCAACCAAGGCCTTAAAGACTTTGAAGAGCTCAAAAACTTCAGACTTATGCTTTAGGAAGTAAACCCAACAATACCTGGAAAAGTCATCTATGAAGGTTAGTGCATATTTGGCTTGAATCATGGACATATGAGGAAATGGACCAAGAATGTCATTGTGGATCAACTCAAGAGGTGCAGAGGTTCTCTCATGACCAGCTCTCTCAAGTTTGTGCTCTGGGTGTTTTCCTAGGATACAACCTCGACAGACTCCCTTGGAAAACTTGATCTTTGGTAACCCTATGACCATATCTTTTTCACTAAAATTAGAAAGATACTTGTAGCTAATATGGCCAAATATTTCATGCCAAAGCTTGCTTTCCTCATTAGCATGAATCAGAAGAGCATAGGGGTTTGAGTAGGGTAGACAATGGGAAAACATGTATACCTTCAAAATGTGATCAACAACACCTTTTTCTATGACTTTACCATTCGAAATCTCAGTGATTTCAACATCATCAGGGGAGAATATGACCTTGTTTGGAGACCCAGTGTGAGTCATATGATACACTGACAAGAGATTAGAGGCAAGACTTGGAACATACAACACATTATTGAACTTACCATGGTCAAGATCAATCCTTCCTTTCCCCAAACTGTCAGTGAGAGAGTCATCTCCCAAAACTATTGGTGGACCTTTCGACATGTCAAGAGAGGAGAATGCCTCTTCTTTCAAAACCATATGTCTAGAAGCTCCAAAGTCTATTATGAAGCTAGGTGAGCTTGATATGCCAGCAACCAAAGCATGCATTCTCTCTCTATCTTTTGAATTTGATCCTCCTTCCCTCTTCTTTGAGCAATCAAGAAGGGAGATGTTATTCTTCTCCAAGATTTGGGTCAACATGTCCATTTGATTCTTCATACAAGAGCTCTCATGATGATTTCCCTTACTGCAGTATGCACACTTGCTCATTTCTCCTTTGTTCTTCTCCTTCTGGAAGTTCTTCTTGGAGCCTTGGAGACTTTTTCTTGTCTCTCTTTTTCTCAGGTGGATTTTTAGATTTTTTATTACTTTTTGAATCCACCCTTGAATCTCCAGCAACCAAATCTTGGTCTTTGGAAGGTTTCATGGTGCCCATCATCACCAACTTATCTTGTTCCTGTGTGAGGGATTACATGAACTCTGCAAGCTTAGGCATCTTCCAGGCTCGAGCTGTCAACTTGGTGGCATGGAAGGTTGAAACAAACATTGAATAGTCAGGGCCAAGCTTTGAGAGTATGGCCAAAACTAGTTGCTCTTCCTTCTTTTCAATCCCACACTATTTTAGCTGCAAAACAAGGGCTTTAAACTTGGAAAAATAGAGTTGCAAGGATTTGAAGCTACTGGGACTCAAGGAGATCAGCTCATTCTCGATTTGATGTCCTCTCATCTCATCTGTCTTACCAAAAATATCTACAATATTCTCCCACACTTCATTAGGTGATGTCAATCCATCAAGATGGAAGAGGAGGTCTCTTGAAATGCTCGAACACAAAAGACCATAGGCCTCATCCCTCTTGTTGTGCCATTTTATTTGCTTTGCAGCTACATTGGGATCTGCCTTAATTTCCATAGTAACACTATAGATACCTTTCACTCTCAACAATATCTCCATCTCATCTTTCCATTCAAAGAAATTAAATGGAGTCAAGACGATCTTCTGAGATTGGTCCATAGCTCAGAAATTTTTCCCTTTAGTTAGCAGAATATGCTCCCAGTCAACATGTCAAACCTGCAATAGCAATATGGAAGGAGAGAAATAAATCTACAAAGGCTCTGATACCATGTGTAAATTGAACCTAAGAGATAGAACAATTACACTCACAAAATTGCTAATCAAACATGCAAAATTAACATCAAAGGAGACTGAAATTGGAGCATAACACTAATCTGTATTGAATAAGTGTACAATAGCCAACCTTGTGAAGTACTAGGCTTCTACAATATATAATTACATGAGAGATCTGAATGCATAAGGATTCCATTCGAAATAGTCAAAAAGTAGGCATACTAAATCTAGTCAAATCCCCCATAAGTGCATAAAGCAGTTTCCAAATCCACTAAGATGCTCACGAATTTGCAAAGTCAATTAGGCAAGATAATAAGGGATGGAAAGACAATGCATACATGCTTTTATTAGGATAAAAGGATGGAGTATGATGTAGGAAAAAAATAAGTCAACTACACCTAGTCTAGCTTTTCCTTTTTCCTTAATTCTCAATAAAACATGCAGCTTTACAGAAAAAGCAAATATGTGCTTTGGAGGATCTGGAATAAAGAAGACATGCTAAATATGGTTTCTAGGAGTTTTCCCAAGCACTCCATGACTCATTTCAGCAAGTGTTGACTTCTATGACATGTAGAAGGCAACTATCAAAGAGTGGAATCTAGGAGACTATGTAATAAGACAAAAATGATTTAATTAATGTCTAAGGTAGGTAACTATGGGTTGATTATTCTAACACTATCACCCTCCTTTGAATAACAAGGATGGTTTGAAGACAATTTGGTTGATGTAGAAGTTCCATTGCATACCTCACGATGTATTCAACATCCTCATGGACAATAATAGATGGAAAGGCTTCACTCAGTGTAATTCCAAGATTAGATGAGACGTTTGTATTTATTTCTCTCTATTTGATGGTTCCATCACAGGTGTCTTTCATGATCTACAACAAGACAATATTATCATTCAAAAATGGAGATTCAGGCATTAGGAAAATGGGGTTTTCTCTAATGTAATTATTTCTCCTTTCCTTTGCCCCTCCAATGCTAGTTTGGTATAAATCTCTGATGCAAATGTAATTTTTTGGGGGTTTTACTTTTATATGATCTCGTGTGTATGAATGTTTTTTGATGGATTGCTAATAGTTTTTTTATGTATAGAATACATTTCCAATGGTTTTATAAGGAACATCACCAATTTATGGATCTATTGAATCATTAATTTACAGTCTATGGATATTGTCTACGATGTCGGGCTTGTTGTACCATGAAAATGAAGGTATGTTCTATAGACCAATATAACAACGTCATCATATTTTAACCTAAACCATAGTATGCTATACAAATGAAGGTTGCAAATCTTGGTGCATTTGTTGAATTCACACAGATGACTAAAGTATCAAATATTGAAACTATAGATATGCAACCATATATTGAAACTAGAAATATGCAACAAGGTGCATTCTACAGCTGAGGTGGGTGTGATACATTAACACTATCATAAAGGGAAACTCGACCCAATTGAATCTGTGCTAGTTACTCAGATATATATGGAAAAAGGCACTAGAATAAAGGGAAACTTGACCCAATTGACTCTGTGCTAGTTACTTAGATATATGTGGAAAAAGGCACTAGAATAATTGATACTTACCTTTCCAGTCTGATTGGGAGAAAGAAATGGAAAAATTTCATCAAGCCGGATCGTAATTCTGTGCACATATTTCTTGGGCAAAATTTCATCAAGCCGGATCTTAATTCTGTGTGCATTATTCTTGGTCAATCCCTCGAAAACCTGAGTTACATCCTTAATAATTGATTCCAATGACTGACATCCATTGTCCATAGCTTCTGCTGAAATTGGAACAACCGCCAGTTTATCCACGATTCTTCCTGGGACAAACTCCTCTGTATATCTGCAGCAACTCCCCTTAAAGCCTCCAACTATTTTTTCGAGGATAGGATCAAAACCCAGTTCATGATTAAAACTCTTTTTTATAGAAGGTGGGATCAAAACCTATTTATGATGCCAAAACTCTTTTTTTCAATGTGAAAAATGTGTTCTTCCCACATTGCTAAAATTTGTGGTGTCAAAACCTTTACGTTAGAATTATAATAGAAAATAGAAAATAATTATTTGTATTATATTTACACATTGTTAAAATTTATGGTGCCAAAACGTTTACCTTAGAATTATGATAGAAAATAGAAAGTAATTAGTTGTATTATATTTTTTTCAATTTTGATTATTTGATTTCTATATATTTATTTTCAATTTGGATGATTTAATTTATATATATAATTTATATTAATATTTATTAATGAAAAAATAGAATGAAATAACTATCATACTATGTTTTTAGACTTTAATATTAATATAAATTAATTATATTATATAGGTTATATTATAACTATAACTATATGACATATTAATATTTATGTTAATATATATTAAAACAAGAGTTATGAGGTAGAGTTTTTGCTAAAAGGTTGTTTTGAAATTTGGAAACTTTGTACATTTTTTATAAGTTCTTTCTAAATTTGGAAACTTGATACAATGCATAAATTATGGAATTACTATTTCAAACACCTTGTATTAATTATTTATAAAAAATAAATAATACATTTTTCCTTTATGGAAACTCGAAGATATTGCTAACGTTTTTCCACATGATGTTTGTCATGCTTCTATGGAGATTGAATATTCCATAAACAAAACAACTAAAATTAGCACTTGGGAGACTACAACTTGCAAAGCACCTAAATTATGGGAAATAAAATAACTAAGTGATTCCCTGCATCGATAAACACAAATAGGCATGTCTCAAGAAGCAAAAGTTAAAAAATAGGTTGTTTGGATAGAACCGTGACCTCTGTGGGTTGTTTGGACAGAACCATGACCTTTGTGGGTTGTTTGGAAAGAGCATGTGACCTTTGTGAGTTGTTTGAACTAATCCGTGACCTTTTTACACATAATTTTTGGGCTGCTAAGTTGTGTTGTGACCTTTTTCGAGTCTGCTAGACCGAACCGTGATTGTTTCTTGGGTTTCCTTGACACTATCTGTGGTTTGCTCACTGTTCTGAGTTCAATCCTTATAAAACTAGGTCTTCAAATACTACTTGGTTTCTTTCCTAATACTTCCTTCCAGGTGTATGAAACTATGGAAGAGTTGTTAGGGATATGATACTAGTTCTAGTTCATCACCCTAGTTTATAATTGAGTCTTCGATTGGTTAAAATATTGTTCTTGGTTCTTCCACCGGTTCAATTAATGGATCAACTGCTATAACGTAACTTGATAGTGATAAGGAGAGGTCATCACTACATTATATGTATCATATTTTGTGAGGTCAGGCCTATAAGAGTTCGAGGAATCAAAATATTTACCTGAAACTCCGAGATGAGGTCGGGCCTCTACCTTTACTGCATATGGATCTAAGACCGGTTCTGGGTCAGCACCACAGTTTAATTATAATTTAATCTTTTATTGGTTAAAATGTTGTTCTTGGTTCTTCCCTTGGTTCAATTATTGATGGATCAACTGCTACGATGTTTAAAGGAATTGAGCCTGGTGAAGCTACGTCAACTGGTGCAGCTAGTTCGACGGTCACAGATCATGATAGCTATATTGAAGTTAGAAAAGCACCTCAGTATGAGAATTGGGACTCTTACATTGAAGGATAAACAACTAGCTATGATGCTTCTAGGTATTGATATGGTATTGGTTCTACCTAATTCATAATTGTAGGGACCTAATTTTCCTTTGGTGTGTGCTTAACGGTTTGCTTCAATGGTGCAACAGGGATAAAGATGGTCAAGATCAAATTCATGCAATTGCTTTGTGGGATCTCTGAAGATCAAGGTGCATGGCACCAATATTACAGATAGAAGGTAGACAATTTACAAAATTTACACTTCATTGTCAAAATTGCAATTTTCCATGACACAATTAAAAATGACTAACATAAATGGCTAAGTATAAGCAAAGTTGAGGCAATAATGGACTATAGTTTCCTTGCTCTTCAATTTATTATCCTTCAATGTATCCAAGGGGTTCCTTATATAGAACTCCAAAGAGGTAATGGAGGGTCGAATATAAGGATTCTCAAGGCATTTGGAAGGCCAAGAGTCAAGTTATTTAGACTCATATGAGGAAAACTCCAAAAATATTTGGACTTATGCACACATCCCAATGTACACGGGTTTAAGGAAAAAATTTGCGTGTACACGTGAGTATAGCTTTAAAAGTCATGTACATCAATAAACAGGTGTTTGTTAGGGATGAACATAGAACATCAAAGTATAATACAATTCCATGGGGTCTAAGTAGTCTGCAGAGGGACAGGTAAGGCCATAAATGTGTGATCTACCTGGTGTGGTAAAATCAACTATAACAAGCTTGCTTGATTAACTAAGATGGGTGTGAAGAAAATTCCAAAAGTGCAGGTTGTCGACCTTACTTTGTCTGTTTGACTGTGTTATTTACAGGTTTTTTAGTCTCCTTCACTACATTCGCTACAGCAGCACAATGGCCCCTCCAATGGAGCTTCCAAATCCTTTCAACTACCACCAGTGGAGGGAGGACATGGAGATGCTGACTCACAATGGATATAGAGGCGGAGCTGGTTCATTATGTTGAAAAAGAAAAATACTGGAATAGGATTGATGAATCTTACGGATTCCTGTGTCTGTCAATATATAGATATCTTCTCTTTCATATCAATGGATTGAAGACTCCCAAGGAGGTGTGGGATAATCTTGCTTCCTTTCTTGATAAGCAAGATGACATGAGGATCTATCAGCTAGAGAATGAGCTGATTTCTCTTCACCCAGGAAAATTTGAAACTATGAATGATTTCTTCACCAAATTCAAGCACCTGGTGTTCCAGTTAAAGTTGTGAAAGGTTGAGAAGGAGGATGATCAACTCATCCTTGCCATCCTCTCAAAACTTGGTGCAAACTACTCAGTCTTTGTATCAACCTTTCATTCCAGGAAGCTCACTACTCCAAATTGGAAGATGCCAACTCTTAATTCCTTCATTGAATCTATCACCAATGAGCATGGAAAGTTGATCCAAATGGGGATCATTCGATCTTCCAAAGATCAATCAATAGTTGCTGGAAGAACTAAGGCTACGAATGGTAAGGAGAAGCAGAAGAATGATCCTCCTACTAAGAAAGAGCAGTCATATCAGTCCTTGGGTTCAAGGAGAATCAAGAAGAATGGAAAAGGAAAGACCCTTTGTTCTTACCGTGGAAGGGGATTTCATCCAGAAAGCTCCTGTATGAGAAGAAAAATTGATGAAATGGCTCTTCTTCTGAAGAAACATAAAATTACTGTACCTACCGGCGCAAGGAAGGCTGACCATAGAGAAGAAAATGAAGAATATGATGAGACATGCCATGCACTGAAGGCAAGTTGTTCAATAAAACATGCCTTCCTCATTGATTCAAGAGCTTCCCATCATATGGTTGCATCTAGAGAATCATTCTCTTCTTTGCAGTCTACCGATGGCCCTTTTATTCTCATGGGTAATGATAGTCAAATTCGAGCCAAAGGGAAGGGTTCTATCAAGCTTAAACATGTAAAGTTCAAAGATGTGATGTATGTGCTCTCCTTGGCTGCAAACATGTTATCTATATACCATATGAATCACATTGGCCCTCCAAAGCGAGTGACATTGGTCCTGACTCAGTGGATATCACAGATATATCTACTAGGAACATCATAGAGAAGGGTGTTACAAATCATGCCTCTAAGGCATATGAATTTTCACACTTCCTGCCATTTTCAAATCTAGTGAACTCTCAGATACCACTTGAAAGGGTAGGTAAAAACATTCTATCTACTCCTTTTGTTGTTTCCACTAGTATTTAAAAATCAGAAGCAAAACCAGTTGTATTAGTCTATGAGATTGAGATTCAAGGTGATTTAGATCCAGATCTAGTCCCTACTCCCAAGAGGACACCTAGGAAGATGACTGAGAATCCATCTATCACACAGATGTTTTAGAAATGGAACCTTACGCTATGTCATGGAGACAGATGCAACAAAATCCCTGTGAGATGCTTCATGGAAAGGCATGATCAGCTACGCTGCTCTTAGAAGAATAGAGTGGATCATACACCTCTTCATCCAAAAAGAGGCAAAGGTTACATTCATCCTTCCTTCCATCATCATTTTGGGAGAATATGGAGACATATACATCCCAGGCCCCAAGATACCTGTGCACAGAACATCATGCATGTTGATTTTCTACACCACATATATGAAGGTTGTAGCAGCATATTTTCAAGTTTTTCAAACTTGAATCTTGATTCTACCTGCTTAGTTAGAGGGGGGATTTTTTCCCATGTGGTTTTTCCCTAGTTCCTTGTATTAGGTAGTTACTTTGATTTAGCTATAGTGGTTGATATATGGTATTAGTTACCAGGGCCCACAAATTCTCCAAGTTAGCATTCAAAGGGGGTGTCTTGGCAGCTAGCAACAACCTCTTCATTTCTCAATAAGATGAAGAGTGATCATCTCTTTCTATGATTCATCAATTCAAAATTATTAAAGAGCACCTTCAGAATCTTTGATTCTGAAGGTACTCTTAATCAAAGAAAGGTAAAATATTATTTGAGAAGTTGGTGAAACACGCTCATGAACTTGGTGACTAACAACTGTCAGTTAGTTTCATAAATTTTCATGTAATTATTTCAGACATTAAAATAAATTTATGAGACTTAAGAAATTTGAAATAGTTTGCCAAGAGAAAATCAATAAAACACATTTTGTGTTGAGTAAGGTATTACTAGCCCTAAGTTCATAAAACTAAAAATGACTTTTAAAGTTGATATTATATGTAATACCATACTATGATTTTTTGTAAATATTATAGTTAATGAATAAATGATTTTTATATAGGAAAGTTTCACTTATGATAGTTTTATTATTTAAATATCCTATCAATCTAATGTTAGATATCTATCAATAGGATGTTTGAAAGGTTTAAACTTAGTCTTTGTATATACATAGCATAGATATTAAATCTAGCTATTTCACTAAGCCATGTTAACATTAGAGTATGCGATTTCATCACCTTGCATGCCACCACTTATCACGATTAAACTGGAGATGACTGTTAAGATTGATTGAGTTTACAAGGAGCCATTTTTCAAGTTGATAAACGATTATCACTTGGATCAATGAGTTGGCATGAGAACGTGGCTTATACCTCTTGATAAAACGACAACTGTAAAAATATGAATGCATCTTATTAACAGTGTTAAATGCTAATAGTCATTTCCAATTAACATCGATGTACTAGCCCATTATGATTGCTATCTGTAATCAATATTTTGAAATTATGATCTATCAATCACAATATCTATGGTTCGCCAATTTGGTGGTTATCACTACTAGTCATAGTTAAACGTAGATAAACCTGCATGAATCATGATATAACATGAAGTTGCAGCATTCAACACTGCTAAGGTTCGGCTAAAATGGCCAAGTCTAGAGATATCATATCCGTCAGATCCGAAGCATGCGAAGACTGCCCATCATGTCATATGTGTGGGTACCTATTCCCTTTATGTTCACCTCTCCATTCATTTCAGTTCGAAGCCAGGAGAGCGTAGAAGAAACCATGGCTCCACTGAACCGTTATGAAATCTCTGGTTCTGAACTTATAGAAGCTGACCAGGAAGTTGCTATGCGATTCGAGAAAATTGGGTGGGGGCATTTCTTTAGAAGTTTCGATGGCCACCATGCAGAGATTACTAAACTGTTCGCCATGAATTTTAATGGTGACAGTGTGGAAATTGGGGGTTTTGAGTTTATTATCAATGAAGATAAGATCGCAGAAGCCACTAAGCTTCTGCAGGTTGGAGAACGATGGTTTAAGGGTAGCATGGTTAATAAGAATAAATGTTTGGCTCTATTGCTGCCATTGCCGGATGATACTAAGCTAAAGACAGGCGTCCCTATTAAATTTCTGAAGCCCGAATGGAGAGTTTATTACGAAATACTGGTAAGGTATGTTTCTTGTGATGGACTTTACTCCCATTTTCATTACTACCATTTAAGATTGCTATTAGCGGTACAAGGTTGTAAGCTCAATTTGCCATTCTATTTGTTGCAAAGCTTAAAAAAGATGTCTCGGGCTGTTAGGAGTTTTAGTAATCCCGATAGAAGCCTTTTCCAGCATGGATTAATAAAATTTATATTTCAATATCAATTATCTGCAAATGGCAAGTCTTGGGATAATTTTTTAGTCGACTGTCAGTTGGGGCCGACGCAGCATTGGCCGAATCCCTCCCCACGAATTCGTAAGAAACGAATAGCCATAAAATATGAGGTTAATAATACTTCTGAAACTGTATCAGAGGTAAAAGGGTTCGAGGAAGTCAGAATACCCATAAACGATGGGATTAGTAATGATAATGACAGGAATGTAGTCCCTTGCGATTCTAAAGCAGTCTTGGATCAACCCTTATCTGGTAAAAATGATAACACCCCTGCAAAAATAGAAGAAAGATTACCCAAAAGTAAAACTGATAATGATTATGAATGTGAAAATCTATTTGAAACAAATAAACTTTATGAATATAGCAGAGAATCTATGCGTAGATTGGATCATCTTGCTCAGATTTGTTGTGATAAGGAAGGGTTTGGTTTCGAAAACCTATCGTTTTCAAGAAGGGTTACGACGAGCATGTACAGTACCCATACGATTTCGGGTCCTATAGTTAATCAACAGGCTTCTCAGCCTGCAATCGTCAATATTGAAGATGACATCCTATCATCTACCCCTGATACAATTAATGTAAATAATCCTACTTTCGTACAGGGTAATGATGCAAAATCAGGCAGGGCTGAGGTTACTCAACCAGGTATAGACACAGGTATTGCAGACCCTGAACCATCGTCTAGTAAGTATATTGGCAGCCCTATTTCTCCTTAGGTAACCAATGAAGATGAGACTCTGCAACATGTACTAGATAATGCATACCAGGATAAAATTATGGAGTTAAAGGGTAAAATCAAGCATTGCCTATCCAGTACAGCGTTGTTAGAGGAGGAAAACAAAACATTTAGAGGAGAATTACTGGATTGGATTCGCAGATGGAAAGAGTTAAATGTTAAAAATAATCAGTATAAAAATGCGAAGAGATCAGTAATTAGCACAAACCAGCACCTACTTGATAAAATTGAAAAACAAAACATAAAGATTGTCAAGTTAAAGGCTAAGTTGATTGAAGCACGAAGAGTTATCTCTCTTCAAAGTAGAACATGAAGGTTATTCTCATTTTCCTAGATCGTATTGGCTGTTAAACAGGGAATGACATGTTTTGTAATACATGCCTGTAAAATCGTAGATTTTACAGGCATGCGTTGAAAATCTTAGTTTATTCTGTTAAATTTATTATGAACAGCTTTAATGAGATTCTTCGTTGGTTGAATGCAGGTGGGTTTATCATCATTCCTCTACAGAATTTCAGGATATGGTTAATACATTGGCACGGAGATGTGGCTGTTTGTTACGAGCTGGACTTTCAACAATTACCAAGAATCTTCCAAGTTCCTGGACTCAGGCTAGTCGTGTTTTGTTTATAGTGACAGGTGTGATATAAGAGATTAGATTCTCTTTTTAGTTAAAAGAACCCTATGATACTGTATGTGCATTAATGGGGAAAACTGAATCATAGTAGTATATAAGTTAAGATTTTTGATGAACTCAAGGATGGAGTGTTGGAAGAAAACGTAATGGAATTATATTTTGTTGCTGGTGTTTTTCATTTCTGAATTTTGAACCTTTGGATGTGAATACTACTGGAGATCTATAGACTGATACCATTACTGGTATTTTTGTTTTTAGATATATTATATTATATTTCAGACTTATCTTCTCTCTTAATATTAACTCAGTGTGCTTTGATATACTGATGTTTAATTATATTTTTCACTTTATCAGCTCAAGATAGTATTTTGAATGAACATCTCATTATGATTATGTTTATTAGTATTTTTACTATAAACTTAAGCTCTAATGACATACTCTTCTGTCTGTTTAAAATTTCATTTGTATGTTGACAGTGATTTTATAATAGACATTATCTTAAATTCAAATAGCTATGTTGGTAATTAATTATTAATCAATTCCAGAAAGTTAAAATTAGTTGTTTATTTGCAGTTATTTTTCAATTCTATTGTCATATAACAGAGTGACTTATGATTCATGATTTAAATGTGTCTATTTGAATTATGCTTTAGTCTTTCTGTTCATCTTTTGCTGATTAATAGTTTATATAATCTTTAAACACGCTCTCAGCTGAGATAGGATAATTAGAATAGATAGAATAGTTCAGTTTAAATTTTATTTTGATTAACAACTGTTAAATTAATTTGCATATTTTATATATTCAGAAAACTTTTCAAAATCAGAGTCTTTCCTTAAGAAAGCAACATTAGATAGTTTAGATAGTAGAAATTAATTATAGGACTTATTTAGATAGAAATAACATTAGTATAGGTTAGATTTTGCTGGTTTTATTTTCTCCTTAAGAGATAAATCAGCTGGTAGCAGGACCACAACCTGCGAGGTGTTGTTAATTCAAACACACCGGACGCTGCTTTAAGCTAATTGTGTGGACAAAACCTCCTTATTGGCCTTGATCAGAAAATCAGGCCAACAAATGGCTCTAGAAGGAGGGCTTGTTAATGAGTAATGGCAAGTGAAACTAATGAAACATTTCCAACCATCCAACAATCTCCAGAAGTCAGTAGATCACCTTTTATAGAAACCGTTAGGAACATTCTCGAGCGTGATCCTGTCACCTCTCCCTTTACTCCTACACAAAGTGCTCAAACTTTGGAAGAATCAAGACATATTCTTACTAGAGCTTACGCCAATCAGCTAGGTATTTCTCCAATAGATTATGGTCTGCCTAGACAGCAGCGACATAACCCTCAATTGACCATAGTTACGCAATATTTGGAGATAACTGGTAGTACTCCTCACCGTCAGGTTGAAAGACATCAAAGGCAGAATACTCAAACAAATACTGCTAGAATACTAATTGTAGGAGGTGGTTCTGATCAGCCACCTTCTCCTCCTGAGTCACCACATGATAGTCCAAGACCTTCCAATTCAGGAAGATCCTCTAGTTCTCAAGGAAGTCCAATGGCAGGAAATGTACCTGTGGGAGGAGGAGGCAATCCTCCACCTAACCCACCAAATCCTCAACTCCCTTAGTTAAGGACAGCTGCTATAGCAGTCCCTGGAATACAGCACCCTTTTCCTAAACACTCTGATAAGCTCCTTCCTAAGTTTAACCCGGATGACAAAGAACCTGCAGAGGTGCATGTTGATAAATTCATGTTGGTTGTTCAAACTTTGAACGTTCAGCATGAAGATGTATTTTGTCGATTGTTTCCTCTAACTTTTGAAGGAAGAGCTTCTACCTGGTATTTTTCGTTAGTACAAGGATCTATCACAAACTGGGGGGAATTTAATAAAGCCTTTCTAGATAAATTTGGGGAAGATAAAAAACCCTCTCTTTTATCCCTAGAATTATCTAGAATTAAAATGGAGCCTAAAGAAAGAATTAAAGATTTCAATAATAGGTTTCTAACATTGAAAAACAAAATCCCAATTGCTTCTCAACCTCCGGAGGACATAATTATTGAGAATTATATGTCAGCCTTACCTAAGTATTCCGGGATGTTTGTAAAGAGAGCTGGAAAAACAACACTAATAGAAACTTTTGAGGAAGCCATTAAAGTCGAGAAGGACTCCATGTCCTATGAACCAGATAGAAGCGGGAAATATGATTCTTTTCCTCGAAGGAAGACAGAAAAACCCAGTTCAGATAAAGATAAAGCATTCGATGTAGAACAGCTGCAAAACGCTATTCGAACATTAACCAATGAAGTTATAGGGTTAAAGAAAACTAATTCTGAAGCTTCTCCTTCTAGGGGTTATTTCATAAATCAATTTAGGCAAAACCCGAATGCAAATAATAAGAATACTCAACCTGACATAGCTGCAAATGAAGAGATATTTAATACAATTCAAGCTGTTCTATATTTGTCTGAGTCTCCTTCTAGTGAAGAAATGAATGAAAACGAAGAAGAAGAGGAATCAGAAAACGATGAAGAATCAGAAGAACCTCAACAAGTTAACGGTCATTTCTGGGATATTCTTGTGAAGGAACATGAGACTAAAAGTCCACCTACAGGACAACATGTATATAATACTCGTAGTAGAGGATTTGTAAATACCTCTGGTGCTTCCATTTCTACTACCAATAATGACAACAATAATTCACAACCGAATAAACAGGCTCAATCCGAAAAACAAAATCAAACAACCAAAGGTACCCAAACCATTCAAAATGCTCCAAAATTAGATTTACAATATGATATAATCGAAGATTTAAAAAATACATGTGCAAACATCAGTATGTATGATCTTCTTCAAATCTACCCAATTCCCAATAGTCATATTATAAATCCTGCGGTAAGTTCAATTATTCCTAATACAAAACAAAATGTTGCTACAAATAATTCTAATATTGATCCAACAGCAACTAAAAAAGGGAAAGCAACGGCTGACAAAGCTTCATTGATAGGTAAGAATTCTAAGTCAACCACACCTCCATTCTTACTTACCTTTGAAATTTTCAATAGGAATGTCCATAACTGCATGGTAGATTCTGGAGCATCCTCCAATGTCATGCCTTTATCTGTATGCAAGAAATTGAATGGAAAATGTGTCCCCTCAAATTCTCAAATAACTCAGTTGGATAGGATAAATGTAAAGGTTGTAGGAGAAATGAAAGATGTCTTAGTCAGAATTGCTTGCAACCCTTCGGTTTATCAGATTATAGATATTGTGGTTGCTGATATTCCAGATGCATATGGGCTGTTTTTGAGTAGGGATTGGTCCCAACAGCTGAACGATTTCTTTGCCACTGATTGGTCAACATTGTGGTTACCTAAAAATGAAAAGTCAAATCAAATTAAGATAAATAGAGAAAGGTATATGAAACATATTGTCACAGAACTGCATGATCCTAGTGAACCTGTTTTATTTTCAGATTGTATTATGGGGAATTACATGTATGAATTAGGATTTGGTAATTTTAAAGCTGAAAATTCTGCCTTATCTGAAAATAAATAGCAATCTGAAATTTGTAATGTGACATCTGTTTCTCCTAACTGTTCGCTCAAGGAAACCATCAATGATGTAGATAATGTAAATGTTGTAAATATCATAGAAAGCAAGGTGATTGTACATAATTCTATTTGGACTTTATATTTTGATGGTGCGAAATCTAAAGAAGGAGCAGGAGCCGGTTGCTTACTGGTGGACCCTTAGGGGAATAAAACCTGCATAGCTTGTAGAATGGAATTTAATTGTACAAACAATACGGTTGAATATGAAGCTTTGATACAAGGTTTGAAAAAGGCAATTGATTTGGGCATCAAAGAGTTAATTGTTTATGGCAATTCTGAGATCATTGTCAGACAGGTGCGTAACGCCATTCATTGTTTATCTGAACATTTACAAAGTTATCAGAAAGAGGTATGGAACCTTATCTTACATTTTGATGCATTTAACATAAATTCTATTCCTAGAAGTCAAAATCAAGAAGCAGATTTGTTGGCAAATGTAGCATCAAAGTTAATTCCTTCAGAAAATCTTACACCAGATTTCTTTTCTGTTGAATTGATTTTTAGGCCGTCCATACCTGATAATATTTTTAATTGGCGTGTATTTGACAATGATACGCAAGTATTGAATTTTCTGACAAATGAGGATACCTTTAAAAATTCAGCGATAGATGAAGTCACTCATGATGAAAATCTGCGGGATTTTTCGGTAATAAATGATTTTTGTTCAGTTGAAAAATCCTTTGAACAGGTAAAACCAGTTCCTAATTCAGTACTTAGATTAGAGAAGTTCTTTGATCTGTAGGATAAATTTAGTTCTATTCCTAATTTTAAAACAAACAACTCTCGAATGAGGTATGAAACCATCAATTTAGGGATAGAACCAAATCCCCAAACCATAAATCTTGGAATAGATTGCAACCCTGTAGAAAAAGAAGCTTTTATAAAATTGTTTAAGGAATATAAAGATGTTTTTGCTTGGACATATGATGACCTGAAAACCTTCAACACATAAGTAATGCAACACATAATTCCGATTAAACAAGAGTCAAAACCTTTTCAACAGAAGTTAAGGAAATATCACCCGTCATTCAAACCAACAATTAAAAAGGAACTGAATAAATTGTTAGCTTCCAAGATCATTTTTCCCATCAGGCATACTCAATGGGTGGCAAACTTAGTTCTAGTTAGGAAGAAAAATGGGGATATTAGATTATGCATATATTTTAGAAATCTGAATAAAGCTTCTGAAAAGGATAACTATCCAGTTCCTCCCATGGAACAAATTCTTCAAAAGGTGTCTGGGGCTGAGATACTATCACTTTTGGATGGTTTCTTAGGGTACAACCAAATATTGGTTTCCTTGAATGATCAATTGAAAACTGCTTTTAGAACTCCATGGGGAACATATGCCTACCGCAAGATGCCCTTTGGGTTAATCAATGCGGGAGCAACCTTTCAACAGGCAATGGATATTGCTTTTAGAGGCCTAACCAATCATTCAGTTGTTGTCTACTTAGATGACGTTACTGTATATTCTAAACATCGACCCGATCATCTTAATCATCTTAGAAAAGTGTTTGAACGATGTAGAAAATTTGGAATATCTTTAAATCCTAAAAAGACAATATTTGCCATTTCATAAGGTATCTTATTAGGTTGTGTTGTTTCAAAGCACAGAATCATGATTGATCCCGAAAGAACCCAAGCCATTTCAAAAATAACCTATCCTTCTAGCAAGAAAGTAATGCAATCATTTCTAGGTAAAATTAATTTTGTTAGGAGATTCATTCCCAGTTTTTCCAAGATCATTCGTCCATTGCAAAAAATGATTAAGAAAGATGTTGTTTTTAATTGGGGACAAACTGAAAAAGAGTCATTTCAGAAAATTTTAGAAGCAATCTCAGAAGCTCCTAGCCTTCTAAGCCCATATTTTAATAAAGATTTCATATTATATACTTTTGCTTCTGATATTTCATATGCAGCAGTTCTAACTTAATTAAATCAACAGAATAACGAAGTTCCAATTTCTTTCATGAGTTCAAATTTCAAAGGTGCTGAACTCAATTATCATGAAGTTGATAAACAAGCCTTTGCCGTCTTTAAAGTTGTTAAACATTTTCGTCCATACTTACTGAAATCTAAAACGAAAATAATTGTCCCTTATTCCTCAGTCAGAAATTTGTTAGTACATAAAGACTTAGGTGAAAAGAGGGCACCCTGGATGACAGCTCTGCAAGAGTATGACTTCGAAATCAAACCCTCAACAGTATTAAAAGGCCAAGGGTTATGTAAATTAGCTGCTGAAGTAGCTCATTTACCTAATGATAAAGTTGAAACTGTCATTGATGAAGCTTTACTTACCAGGGAGATTTATTTTTATCCACCACCTCAAGATTCCTGGTACACAGATATACGAATGCTTTTGGAAACTGGTACTGCCCCTGATTACTTAGAACCAAAGAAGAAAAGAGCACTCAGATTGAAGTCTACTCTGTATTTATTAATCGATAATATCCTCTTTCGGAAAAATTCAGACGGAGTATACCTTCGATGTCTAGATAAAGATGAAACAGAAGTAATTCTGAAAGAATTACATTCTGGACCAGCAGGAGGTCATTTTGGTGGATAAACGACTGCGTGCAAAATTCTCAGGGCTGGTTATTATTGGCCCACCTTGTTTCGAGATTCCTATACCTTTGTCAGAAAATGCCAAGAGTGTCAACTTGCTGCAGGAAGGATGAAAAAACCTGCTTTTCCTTTACAACCTGTTTCAGCTGAAAGACCCTTTCAGCAATGGGGTATCGATATAGTAGGTCCAATAAATCCTCCCTCGTCTATGCAACACAAATATATAATAACTGCAACCAATTATTTCACCCGTTGGGTTGAAGCTGCACCATTGAAAATTGTAAATACCAATCAAGTTATACTATTTTTGGAATTCTTTATCATAACAAGATTTGGTATTCCTGATTCTCTCGTTTTTTATAATGCTTCGTATTTTTCATCAATCGAGTTAACTCAGTTTTCTTTAGAGAAGGGAATAAGAATCAGGTATTCAGCTAACTATCACCCACATGGGAATGGTCTAGCTGAATCAACAAACAAAAATTTATTGAAAATTCTCAAAAGAACTATTTCAGTTCACCATCGTAACTGGCATACAGAATTGGTCAATGCCCTTTGGGCAGACAGAGTAACTCCTAAGGCTGCAATAGGTAATTCACCATTCTTCTTAGTATACGGAACTGAGGCTATTTTACCACCAAATCTGTTCTTACCTTCATTACAGTTAGCTCAGTCTGTCCAAGATGAAGAATGCCCAGCAATGGAAAAGAGAATTAATACATTGTTAAAACTGGAAGAAGAAAGAGAAAAGTCAAAACAACACTTTACAAAACACCAACAGATTGTGAAATCATGGTTTGATCAATCTTTCAGTTCTGATCGAGAATTTCAGGAAGGAGATTTAGTTTTGAAATGGGATAAATCTCACGAAGATAAGGGAGATCATACTAAGTTTCAGAAACTGTGGTTAGGTCACTTTGTTATTTCTGAAAAAATAGGCCCAAGTACCTTTCGATTGCAGACACTTGAAGGACAGTCCGAAACATTCCCAGTGAATGGACTGATTCTTAAAAAATATTTCTGTTAATATTTTATGTCCAAAGTGTATATAATTTACTTGTTGTTTGTAAATAAATTAATCTTTCTGTATATAAACTATCATACTATTATGTTAATCAATTTTCTGTCAAAATCAAATATTTCATATTGATAAAAATTTTGTATATAACCAGTCAATCAGCCAACCTGTAAGTAATTGATGTAGAAATTTATGTAAATAAATAAAATCAGTTTACTCATCAGCCTGTAAATTATGATACTAGACTGAGATCTTTCAAAAATTGTTCAGAATAATCAAATTTTCTTAAAATCTGCAAAAGACCTTCATAGTTTTTATTTATAAGTGTTTCTCATATTATCCATCATCTTGTTATCTTTTTTATAAAAGTAGGGATAGCTTATTTAATATCTTCTTTGAAGCTCGTACTTTTGAAAAATTCTTACTGACCTCTATCATCAGTCTTAGAGAGGTATTTACCATCTGAAAATTATTTAGGATTTGTTCCAGCCAATAAAAGCTAAAGTGAGAGACGGAAGGTCTTAGGAATAAGCCGGTTCGATCAGAATCACAAATATCACTGGTATGACATTATTAGGAAACTAGTAATGGCTTTTGGTTTTAAAAAACCTAAAGATAAGGGGTCTCATCACGAACCATCTGATTCATTTTCTGGTGATATTAATGACTGACATTACCATTTGGTCACCATGCTGGGTAATTATCTCTCATTTTATGAAAATTTAAAAAGATGAAATTGTAATAAAAACATAATTTTTGACTGAAGAATAGGAGGTCTCATCACGAGCCGGCCTAATCATGATCATCATTGTTGTCTGGAATAACTTCATTTCTGATCACCAGGATGATGGCTTTTGATTTAAAAATTAAAAGACAAGAGGTCTCATCATGAGTCGGCTTGCTTATTTCAGACAGCTCTCGTGAATGATACTATCACATTGGGATACCATACCTAGATAGTAGTCTTCAGGAAGAATTATTGTTTTAAAAGAAAAAGAAAAGCAAAGAAAAAGAAAATTATTATATTTTGGAACAGATTTTGGAAAGTTTTGAGAGAAGTAGATTTCTTTACTCTATGCTGATGGTATAGGTTATCCTTACTAAGAAGTACTTGTTTCGACTAAGATATTTGTAAGTTTATCCCTAATCAAATTTCTATTTTAAAAGATGGAATATTTTTGAGTTATACTTATGGATATGACTAAATAATGGTTTGATGTGGATAAGGAATTTTTGATTGTTTTAAACAGGTTTTAAGATTTCGTTTTTATCATTTTGTATAAGCATAGATAACTGGTTCGCCCAGGTTGTCACCATTTGTTGGAAGCTAGCAACAACCTCTTCATTTCTCAATAAGATGAAGAGTGATCAGCTCTTTCTATGATTCATCAATTCAAAATTATGAAAGAGCACCTTCAGAATCTTTGATTCTGAAGGTACTCTTAATCAAAGAAAGGTAAAATATTATTTGAGAAGTTGGTGAAACACGCTCATGAACTTGGTAATTAACAACTGTCAGTTAGTTTCATAAATTTCCATGTA